>JAYRBT010000037.1:8070310-8231196 GCA_036023395.1 Myiotriccus ornatus
AATTCAGCTCTCCCATACAAAAGGAGTGGCCAGTCCCAGGAGAGCATCTCCATCTCACAGGGAGCTTTATTTAAACAGCCTGACTTGCTTTTCACCGTAAGCTCCTGGTGAATGTGGGCATGGCTCCTGTTTCTTCCCTTCCAGGCTGCTGGGCACTGCTCCTGGCCGTGGGGTGCAGTCCTGCTTCACCACATCAAGCTTTATGGCCCACTCATAAAAGATTTAACAGCAGCAGAAGAAGCCTAAATGCCACAGCATTGTTGCCAGGCAATCCTGGCTCCAGGGTCCCTGCTTCAGCAGCCTCCGAAGACGTTTGGCTCCACAGCAACCTGCAGGCCACCAGGGTAAATGTCGAGTGCCCCCCAGTATGACTCAGTTTCAGATGTAGTTTAACGCTCATTTCAGCTGGATGAAATTCTCTGCAGGGATTTGCAGCATGCAGAACCTCAGTTCAGGCTTTCTTCTGGTGGCTCACCTTAGTTTGTGTGCAGAGAAGGTGTGTGCTTGGTCCTTTGTGCGCTGGTTGATTCCCTGCTGACCTCGATGCTCCCCCATTAATCCCAGCAGTTGGCTTCAAGAGCAAAAGGAAGTTTCATTACTGCAGTTCAGCTGCAGCCAGAGAGAAAGATGGGCTACAGGTTCAGGCAGGAGCAGGCAGAGGAAGGGAGGGAGCATGTAGGCGCACAAGGGAAATTCTTAAAGCACAATAAAATAAAAAATCCAAGGAGAAAACAAAAACCCCAGGCAGAAGGAAAATCTTTAAACACCTGAAATCATTCCTGTACTGATCAGCATCATAACAAATCCATTTCTAACTTCTGATAGCCTCTTCCTTCTTCATTTTTAAAGCAGTTTGTCTATGCAAAACTATTCCATCTCACCTGCTCTGCCAGAAGGCCCCATCTGACAAACGACCCAGGGGCAAACACAGCATTAGAACAAAATAAACCAACACATTCTGTGGGGAGCAAACACTTTGCTTAACTCTTGTTTACAACCCTCTTTTGTTCTCCTGCCACACAGGTCCACAGCTTTTTATCTCCTGGACACTGTTGGGAAGACATAATATTCTTTAATTTCCAGAAAAAAAAATCCTCTACCCCCAAATTCTCATTATAGGATAGAAATGTCTTTCTCTCTGTTCTTTAAGAGAATCATTTGGGAAGTCACTACTAGCTCCTTGCCAGCTCAGCAGTGCTGTCCCTTGAATTGTTTTTGGATACAAAGGAAGGTTGACCGAGGTCTGTCAGCTGCTGGTTTTTCTCCACTTAGGCCGTAGGTGCCTTCCCAGGCTGTGGCTCTGCCTGTGCAGCAGCTGGTATGGTGTTCCTTGGCCTCAGCAGAGCTGCCAGTAAAGCAGCAGCAATCTCCAGAGCAGTCAGGAGGAACCAAGGGCTTGCAGGACAGTTTGGGACTCTGCTGTTCTGACCACCCCATCACGTGCAGGGGCAGCTGTTTGACAGGTGCAATGTCTTTAGGCAGTGCAGTATCATTGGGAAGCAGCGTGTGCACGTGGATAAACGTAGCTCTGGATGTTCCTTGAACAGAGACTGCAACCTGTGCCAGCCCAGCTGACGTGCCAGGTGTTGGGTTTGCAAGAGTCAGAGTCCCTAATGTGGTGATGGACTGTCCTCGTGTGCCACGATATTCCTTATGCATCATGCTGATACTGGTTGCTGGTTGGGTGACCCTGAACACCGGTGAATTGTTCTGTAGCACCTCAGTATTAAAAATGTCTCAGGTAGTTTGCCTTGTCCAAGTGCCTGGTGTATTTGGATGCCTTTTGAACCAAGAGCATTATCCAGTCAGCAAACAGTGTGGCAGACTGGAAGAGCAAACCCCTTCTGAGTTCAAAGCATCTGCACTCTACCCAGGGCCTGAGTCAGCACAGAACCTGAGTTTTCTTTGTGTTCACCTAAGTATTGCTATAAAACATTGACACGTTCATATTGACCTCCAAAGTACTCCAGCAGCACATCTAAATCACCTACTAGAAAAGGAAAACCCTGTTTTAAATTATTATTTTTTTTTTTTTTTAATTACTGGGCAAGCATGTGAACCCCACTGTAAGATTAAACTGCATCTCTGTCTCAGTTGCATCCCTCTGACTCCAACCCGGCTCTGCAAGGTATAAGCCATTTACAAGGCAAGGGCTCTTCCAAGCCAGCAAGGAGTCTCCCCACTAGGTATCTGACTTCTCACAGCCACCCTTCGTTTGGGAAGGTCAGGGATTAAAAAGCACAGGAGAAAGCTGCAGACTGGGTTGGGCAGCACCCTGCCTGGAGGTGCTGGCTGAAGGGACACCCCTGGGGCTGGCTGATGGGATCCCACCCCCAAACTCCTCCAGTTCCAGGGCCTGGGATAACCTGGTGCTGCCCTGCACGCAGCTCCTTTGGGGAGAGAGCTGGAATTCCAGAGGCAGCTGAGCCCGAGGCTAATAAGTCTTCTTTTCCTCTGAATGCTGGGATGCACAGTACAAATGCAGCCTTGGGAGGCTGTTCTGCAGCAGCCCCGGCTTCCCCGGGGGGTGTGGAGGCACAGAATTCCAGCTGCCTGAACCGAATGAGACAGCAGGAGCCCTGAGAGCAGGAAAAGCCATTTAAAGCTCCTCTGCTTATATCTTTCACTGCTGAACTTGCTGTGGGGGTAGATGTTAATTTAATGAGTGTTCATTAAATTATCTTACAGTAGCTCAGATAGGTCCCAGCAGGTTCCTTGAACATGACACAGGGTTTTGTTTTGTATTGTTTGGGCTTAATTAGTTTTTCTGAGGGACAGTTATAGTCCTAGCAGAAAAGGATATAAAAATAACATTGTGCAAAACTTTCTGGAGAGAACTTAGGCTTAACCCCACCTATGCTCCTGGCATTTTTAGGGCAATATGTAAAATACAGTTCAGCTTTCAGTATTTCCCTCCCCCATACATTCTAACTGAATTTTTTTTTGAGATGTTAAAAGCAATAGCCTCAAGTAAAGAAGAGTAACTTTAAGCAAAAGCAGGTATATGTGACTCAAATGAATTTGAAGTAAATCAAGACACTTTTACAGATGTTTGCCTGGAAGAAAACCAAGCACATTTGTCTTGGGATCCATCACAGTTTTCTGATTTCCCTCAGATGGCGAAGATCAGCCGTTCGCACAACACTACTGTCAGTGTGAGCCGGGAGAGAGAAATTCCACCTGAGGTGTACAGTTGTAAGTGGGGTGTGACACCTCTAGCAGCAGCAATTAAACCCCAAAAGTGGCTGTTCCCCTGCAAATGAAGCCCAGTAGAAAGGGAGAAAATGCAGGAGATTTGAAACAAACTACGCAGGAGTGGTCAAGGCTGTTCCTAAAGACAAATAATTGACAGATTATTGGAGAACCGTCTCGTGCTGGTGACAATCGAGGGCTAATTAGCAGCAGGGGTGACTGTCCTTAGTGATCCAATCTTGGTAAAGATTAACAATAAGCAGTACAATATTGCCCATTTGCAGGGTTCAGAAGGCACAAGGGAGGTTGCTCTCTGGGACGTGGCTGTGAGCTCCAGCACGGGCCGTGTGCTGGTGATGCTCCAGCACCGCTCTCCCCTCCCTCGTGCCAGGACAAACACAGGTGTAACAATGGACTGTGCTGAACTGGACAGCTGTAAGGTCCCTTGCCTAGATGGTGTGACTGATTTCACCCCTTCCATGCCTGGGTGGGTATCCTCCAGGCTCCAGCCCTTCCCTGGTATCAGGAGTAGAGCAGAACACCCTGCTGCTGTTTTCCACCTCATTGCTTGAGAAAGCTCAGAGCAGGCAGAGTGAACGAGCAGGATGCTCAACAGCTAATTCTGTGTTAAAAAAGATTCTTCTTTGGGCTAACAGCTTATCAGCGTGAGTCAGGCCTGAAGAAATGAACACTGTGTTACATGGGGTTTACACATAAATTAGCTCACATTTTCGCACAGACAGCCTGGACGTTTTCCGCCAGTTGAGCAGAATTTTCCGGCGACTGGGGGTTTGAAGGTCCGTGCAGCCTCTGCAACAAGAGTGCTTGCTGATGCTAGAGTTCAGTTTTTCCTGGGGATGAGGTGTGGTGTGTGAGTTTATTAATAGCTGAAGTGCTGTGCAGCCTCATTTACACTGTCAGCACTCCGTGGGACTTTGATTTTAGGGAGACACAGAAACCATTTCGGTTCCCTCTGGTAAACAAATAACACGCCAGGCTTGCAAATTGTATTTTAATGGGGACTTTGGGTTAGTATTTCCACGCTGCTGAACCGGGCAAGGCGAAGACACCCAAGGTAGACTTTGGTTAGGGAAGTGTGGGGAGAGGAACATTTAAAATATCTGTCTGTAGGGATGAATTTTGAATGAACTCAGGTTGGACACAGCAATTGAAGATATTTCCTTGAGAGCAATTCAGTGAGGAAGGACTGTGATGAGCTTATTCTGTGGCTGTGGGCATTCTATATTGTGAATAATTTCTAAAGTGCTTCATCCTGCAATGGAAAACAGGGGTAATGAGAGAGGTGAGACCATTGCAGGTCTCACATATTCCAGACACAAACTCTTGTGTGTGTGTTTGCTAAGAGTATGTATAGTACTTAACATAGTAATCCTGTGGTTTCTGGACAATTTAATGGTGCTGTAAAATGTGGCTTATGGCTGACTTTCTCTGTGTTGATCCCCAAAACAGTGTCTGCAGGAAGCTGGGGGGGATTACACTTTATTATATTTTTTTCTCTGTAAGAAAACCAGACAATGACTGCTCTTGATTTGGTGGTTGAAAAGTTCCTGATGCCTGTTTTTTGTTTATTTGTTGGAGGGTTTTTTAGTGGAACCCTCAGTGCCTTTCCCAGCTGCAGGAAAGAGGGTGTTTCTTACCTTGGTTTATCAAGCAATTATATCCACATAAACTGCTGTTTTGTTATCTGCTTCTGACACTTCCAGAATGGAACTGGAATCTGCTCCAATTCAAGGAGATCTGATGCAAACTGACAAATTATAGTAAGAATTTAGTTGCAGTGTTTTTAAAAGAAATGAATAAAACATTAGTAATGAACTCCTAACTTGTGGACTCCGAGCAGTTCTGCAAAGTGCAGATTGTTTTCATACTTCGATACTTTCTCCATTATGAAGCAATTAACTCTCATCTGTTGTCTTTTAAGAACAAAAGCATTCATTTCAAACGTGGCATCTTCCTCTCATCCCAAATATCTCTTTGCAGTTTCTTAGTCTTTACTGTTCTGGATGAGAGATTCCCATTCTTCTTGGTGTCACAGGCACGTGAACAGCAGATCTGAATTTTCATGTATTCCATTTCCTAGAGCACAAGTGTTGTTTAAGGTTGAGTTCTTAATATACCCCCCCCCGGTAAAATTAGTATTTCTTTCATTCCTAAGAAGCAACTGCTGGAAAAAATGGAAATGTCTGCATCTGCAAGGGGTGACACAGATTGCAGCAAATTTTATTTACTTCAAATTGTGATTTCCTGCAATCATCGCGGCGAATCGAGATTAGCAGCGTGATATACATTGCAGAGTTCATGCCACATCCTCAGAGCATCTGTTGTGTATCAGAGCTGAAAGTGCTTGACTTTGCCCTCTCATTTCAACATCTTTCACTTCCACTGCCTGCTCTTTGAACTAATCGACAGCAATCAAAAGGGGAGAGGAAACACCCTGTGTGCAAAAGGTGCCCTAATGCAACCCATGCTTGGGGAAACAAAAAACTGAGTGGTGCTTGTTTTGACGGAAATTAAATCCGATTTTGTGTTTCTTATTATGACAGCAAAAAAATCCAGCACCAAAAGGGTCGGGAATTTGGTTTTAAGATAAATTTGTATCGAATTGGAAACGTGCCTTGAGTGTTGGAGGACATAAAACCCCCCTGATGCACCATTTCCTTATTTAATACTCATTTGTTTGAGCTTGGTGTGCTAACATGAACATTAGCCAGGGCAAAAAAATAATGGCTTAATGAATAATTTTAATGGCAACAATTTTTAATTGGTGTAGTAACTCAGCAGAACGTGAACAGACCTTTGAGTAGCTTCTGGTGATCCTTGTACCAGAAATACAGAACTCCTTGGGCTTTTTTGTTTCCAGACCTTCTTTTCATCAGGGCAGGAGATAAATTTTGGAATTTAAGCATGTTAATTAACAGTCATCATTGCTGCATTCCATCAGTTGGTTTTGTTGGGTTTTTTTTTAATGCAGCCTCTTGGTTTTCTCCAGTAAGGCTGAAAAAAGCTCATTCTTTCTTATTCTATTCTTTACATTTCTTGACCACTTGCAACTTTAGTTTTAAAGGGACAACTTCTTGAGGAAAATTTCACGGTTACCTTGAGAAGGCAGAACAGGAAAGTTTGAAAGGCTGTTCGTGGGATCTGTCAAACCCACGTGTAGGTGTGTGGTTTAACCACCAGGCCACCTTGCTGTGTGTTTTCTGGGTTGGTTGGGTTTTTGTTCGTTTGTTTTGTGGGGTTTTGGTTTGGAGGTTTTGTTTCTGGTTTGCTTTTTGTTTTATTTTGGTTTTTTTTGGTTTGTTTTTGGGAGCTGTACCATTAAATAATGAAATGTGACACTTTAGGCTGTTCTTGGGAGATTTCTATTCCGAGTTTCATTTGAATTGATTCAGAAGTGGGATTTGCACTTTTCTCTGCCGCCTCCCAGTCAGTCATTCCTGTTCCGGATGATTCAGTTGTTTGCTCTGGTTTTGGGTGGTTGAAAGGTTTTTTTTTTCCCCCCTCAGAAAGAAGTGAAAGCAAATGCAAATCTCAAAGTTTTACAAGATCAAAAATTTTATTTCTGCCCATGTCCTCTATGTAGTAGTCTCTCTTGAAGATGAATCAGTTCATAATATCCATTTTGACAAAAAAAAACCCAAGGCTTTGGTTTTAGATGCTCTATTTGTTAGAGGAGGTGACCTTAACACTCACCTTTTATTCTTCCAGTAAAGCCCCACCCCATGTATTAGCACAAAGCTGTATGGAAGGTACAGAAATCCTGCTGTAAATTCTGCTTCTTTTTTTTTTTCTCTCTTTTTTCCCCTTTTCTCTGCTTTTTTAATGCCAAAAAGCTTTGAAAAGACACTTGAAATCCACAGGGGAGAGAGAAATTAGACTCCAGCTGACACAACTGAATTTTAAACTACTAAATATTTTATAGTTAGATTAGATAACGTGGAGTTCCACTAAGCATAGCGTCAGGCTGTTTGGGGGTTTGCTTTTAATTCAACTGGTGATTCACCATCTTGATCAAAACTGGTGTAGGGCTTGTTTTTCCAAGTTGAGAGATAAGTGACCTTCCCCAGGATTTCCTGTGAGTCCTGCTTGGAACTTGGTCCCAGGCTGCAAATTTTTCTGTCTTTTTTTTATTTTTATTTTTTTAAAAATTATTTTTAAGGAGAGATGAGATAATGCAGCACTAGCAGGCTGAGTTGGCTGATCCAGTGCAAATAACTCCATCTTTCACATGTCTGAAAAGATGTGGTTAATTTAGTGACTGCAGACAAGGTATCTGAAAACATCTTCCTCTCATTTATTTGGACCTTTTAATCCGTAGGCTGAGACTCATCCTAGAGCATCGTGCTGGGAATTCTTTTGGGCAGAAGGAGGGTGAGGGCCAGCACCAGCAAACCAGGGATAACTCTGTTCGACTTTTGATTTCCATTCGCTGAGTTTAGAACGGAAAAATAAAGGTTGAGTTTGGAAACCTTTCTTGGCGACGGTGAAACCTCGCGAAGTGAAGAGAGAGGAGGAGTCCTGGAAACGTTTTCTTCGTGGGTGTGGGTTGTGCCTTTGGGGCAGCTCTGAGGTTCTGCTGTGGGATGAAAGTGATGGGGTCTCTGGGGTGAAGCTTTGCTGTTGGTCTGAGGCAGCAAACACGATCAGGTACCCCTCAGTCACGTGTTGATAACGTATCACATATCTAGAAATCGTGATCAGTTTGATCTGCCTGTGTGCAGATAGGGATCTTCCTCCTCCTTTTGGGAAGGGGGAGTGTATTTTCCAGCCTGAGGACTGTGGTAGGTGCAGAAGAAGCTGCTACACTGAAGGTCAAACAGTGTTTGGGGTTTTGTTTCCTTGTCTCTGTTGAAGACACCCCACAGTGCTTATTTCAGCATGTTAATATTGAGCTGCCACAAGGCCCTGGTGCCCTTGGTGGGGTGACACCTCTGTGGTGTGTGACACTGAAGCGCTGCTCGGTCACTGGAGCACAACAACTATTTGACATTGATTTGTGTCACTGCACGTGCTCTTAGAAACAGCAAAAGTGTGTAAAAAAACCAGATTTGCCCCTTGGCTGATCTCAAATTCCTTGATGTTCATGATTGTTTAAAACTCTCTTGGATTATTGCTTTTCCTCGGCTGAGCTGCTGCTGCTGTTTTACAGTTATCCTGTATTTGATATCAGATATTATTGCAATGCCCATCCCAAGCCACCCACTGGCTCCATCAGCAGTTTACGTGCATGGAAATGTGCCTCGTGCCACTGCCAGCTTTTATCACAAATGGATGATTATGGGGACCAGCCTCTTTGAGCATCCAGCCTGAGGAGCCTTAAAAAGGCCCTTTGCTGCAAGTGCTGCCAAGCTGCCTTAGGATGTCTCAGCGTTGGAGGCACCTCGAGCTACTGGAGCTTTCTGAAAATCTTGGCTGTGAATATATAATATGGGATGGCACTAGGCCCAGCTGGAGCACAGACACACACATACAAAACCACAGGAGAACATGAGCAGTGCTAACAAGATAGAGATACTGTGCTCTGCTGCTGCTCTCATCCCACTCCCATAAAATAGCATATGGAAAAGAGGAACTTACTCTCTGTCCATTCCTTCTAGCCTCGAGGTTTAATTCTGAACTTTATGGGACTTTCTGCTTTCCTCTGTTTTTCATCTCCCCTTTTCAACTTAACATTGCCTTTTAGTTTTATTATCTTGAAAACTCAGAGAGACTCTGAATTTTATCTGCAGGGAAGCTCATTTGTTTTGAAATGATGTTCAGTCTGGAAGTCGGGAGATTACAGGCAGCTGTAAAACAAATTGCCTACGAATAAAGATGAGTTCCTTGGTTACCTAAAAACTGAAATGGGTTCAAAAGCAGAGCTCAAGAGACGAGATTCTCTTGGCAAGTTGGTACAATGATTTTGCACCTCGAGGCCTGTTAAATAATGAGGGAGACTTGGCTTTCCCCCCCTCTCATTGTCTGTTGGATGCTGAGCCGTGGTGTGACGGAGAGCGGGCGAGAGAACCCAGGGGTGCCCTGGTGGAAGTGCTGTTTCTACCACTGCATTCCTATCTTCAGCAAATCCAGGCTGTCAGAGTACCCTCATTCATTCCCGGATTTCCTTTGGTATAAACTTTATTTCATGGAAAAAAGGGTGAGGGAGCCAGGAAAGAGATATGGCTGTCAGGAGATTTTTATGTTTTCTAAGACAGGTGATATTAAAATACTCTGTAATGGATGGTTTAGCTTAATGTGATTAATAGAAGATCATTTTCGTGTTCTGTGGTTAATATGATATATATGAAAATACAGAATAGAAGCCTTAGGGAAGTAATATTTTCATCCCAGGTTTTTCTTTTCTTTTTCTTCCCCCTCTTTTAGTTCCTTTTTCTTTCCCCTCCCTTTTTTTTTTTTTTTTTTAACTGTCATCATTTTGCCTTTAAGGAGAGATAATTGTGAAAAGAAAGAAATTTAAAATTAAGACATTTCAAAGTTTGTCTTCTAATATTTTCTAAGGAAACTCGGAGTGCTTATGTTTTTCCATTTCAACTTCTGTGCTGCGCTGTCCCTGATAAGAGACTTCAGTGGTTTGAATGAACACCAAAGTATTAGCCTGAAGCAAGAAAACTGGCAAAAAACAACTCAAGGCTGTCTTTTAATGGACAATGTTTGTTCCTTTCTGAGATGATTCTCCTGTGACTGTGATCAGGAATTCTGAGGACTGTGTGGTACCTGCCAGTAAACTTGTGCAGATGCACACACAGAGGCACACAGTGGGAGGAAAAACATTGCATTTGATCTGAGGGATCAAACATTTTGGGGAATCATCTCATCTCAAGGATATCTGTTCCTTCCCTTCCCCACGTGATGTTTTTTTCTTTAAAGATGCATCCCTAACCAGGCTTTGCCACAGCTCTGTAAACAGCAGGCCTGGTAGTGATGCTGGGAGATGAAGAGATTGGCAAAGAAAGAAGGGGGAGCTCGTCTTTGCGCTTGTGTTTTAAATATTTATCCCAGATGTGTGCTGGACCACTTCTGATTCGGGGGAAAGGGACCTCAGACCCCCAGTGGTACAAAGCCAGAGAAGCACTGTGCAGGTTGCAGTCGTTTGTTTTATTCCCAGAGCGTATCCCACCTGCTGGGAATGCAGGAGCTGCTCTTTGGGGTCACAGCCCTTGCCCCACCTCGTGTCCTCCCTCACAGTGAGCTGGTGCTCGTTGCACATGGACAGGAACACTCTTGAGGCAGAATTTGCCAACCCTGCAGGCTGAGCTGTAGCTTCAGTGCTTGCCCAGAGCTGCCAGAATTTGGGTGGGGGACACTCACTGCTCTGCAGTGCCAAAAGGTGCTGTGAGCCTGGGATCAGCCCCCCTTCCCAGGGAGTCCAGCAGCATGTTAACCTGCGTGTCCTTTAAGGCATCAGGATTCCTGTGCCTGCCTGAGGCAGTTTCCAAAGCTGGGAAAGCGTTTCTGCTCTACCTCCATTAAGAACTCAGCACAATCAAGACAGATTTTTATTTCTTTTGAGGTCTTTCAGAGGTAGCTCCTGTGTTGTCAGTGTGTCAAGGTGCTCGGAACGGGTTTCACTGTGTGTGCAGCACTGTAATTCCTTCTGGCCTCGGTGTGTGCTTGAAAAGGAAAAGGTGTAATTTTCCCCGTCAGCTTCACAAATAACTTAACAGCTTCACAAATTTTACATGGGATGGTTTATAACTGCCCAGAAAAGCAGTGGGTTTTCAACCCTTAAGTCTGTGGGTTCCCTGCATAACTGCACCATTTTGTCACTGATCTGTCCAAGCTGCTGTAAACAAATCACAGGTGGAATTTCTCCTTCGTTGTGAGCATCAAAAGTTGACTTTCTGACTGCACAGCAGAAATACTCTATTTGCTACTTACATGAGCATAATTTTGTGACTAAATTACTTAAGTCAGCAACTAATTTCACTGCTGCCTCAGACCTGCTTTAAATGAACAGGTATATTCATCAATCACCTCCCTTCTTCTTCGAGTACCAGCCTAATCAATACATGAAAGAGCTATTTAAACACTTCCCTATTTGAAAAACAGCAACAAAAAAGTGTGCACAGACAAAACAGCAGAATAAATATTGGAGAGAATTCGAGGGACAGACATTGAAGTTTGATGCTATTCTGCATTAGGTCTTTATAAATCACCAAGTGAGAAGGATTGTGTAATGGTACCCTTCGACCCAGGGCCCTAAATTAACAGGGCATGCTGATTGCAGTGTTGTGGCTGCACAGATACATCTGACAGCTTTGGAGCTGAGTTGTCTGAAAATAGCTAGATGTGAAGGGATCACGTTTTGCTGGCAGTGGGAGCACTTAAAAGGCAAAGGAAACACTGTGGATGTGCTTGGTGGTGGCTGTCAAATGCTCAGATGGAAAGTGTCTTACTCAGGACTTTTATATGCTGGGCAAAGGACCAGAAGGGGATGAAATACCATCTCTGGAGTAGCTGTGGTGTGCTGGATCTCTCAGGGCACACCACCTCTCGGTGAACATGGCATGTTGCTGATGTGAAGGCAGCACTGTGGACTTGTTGCAAGGCGCTGGTTCTGTGTTTCTGTGTTGGTCACAGCTGAACTCCACCAGAGGTTGGTTACCTGCACAACCTGCTGGCTGGAAAAAGTGAGGCATTTTCAGTTATTGTGCAGTGACTTAGCCAAGAGGAGTGAGAGAACCTTCTGGTATTGGATGTTCTCAAAGGTGGCTTCACTCACCTCAGTGATTGTGTGGCTTTACCAGAGAGTGTCGTCGTGGAGATGAGCAGTGGGGTCTGATGTTACTGAGACTTCAAACCTGATCAGCCTTTGAGTTTAGGCCTGTGATACAGCACTGGTGGTACAGAGTGGACCTGTCTTGTGAGTGCTTTAAAGTGGGCTCAACTTCCTCTCTTCTTTAACAACAGCCATATTTTTAGCACTGTTTCATCTACAAATAGAGAGCACTGTGTGGTACCCTGGGTGGCCGAGGGGAGAGGAGTTGTGAAGAACTCTCCACTGGAACACACATGTTGTTTTACAGAATGGTTTTGCCCAGAGTTTTACACCTTCCCACAATTTACCAGCACTCTGCAGCCCATTGCTGAGGCACCTTGATTTAGCAACAGGTATTTATGGTTTAGCTTTTTACTTCTCATCTAAGCAATGATGGTTTTCCACAGCAGTCTGTGCGTCAGGGCACTGGCAGTGTGAGGTGACTGTGTCCTCACAGGGGGAGATGTAGCACGAAGCTGTTGCTAAGAGCTCAGGAATAACCTTGATTTGCGGGGATACAAGGCACAGACAAGAGGAGGATGGGAGGCATCATGTATTTGCTAGCTGGTGGTGTAGAAATCTTTGCTACCAGTTAAAACTCATAAGCCCCACGGGGCTTTGCATGTCCCTGGAAGTGGCCACTGTCCTTTTCCTTGTGGATTTTGTAGCATTGAGGGTTTTCTGGTTTATTGACTTATTTTCCACTCTCGGCTTTTATTCTTGTGCTGCATGAGAATGAAGTGGCTAATACCTGTTTGCAAAGCAGAAATGCTAATTGTTAGAAATGTAATTATCATTTCTTTTGGAAAATTAATTAGAAGCATGAATTAGTGCCTTTATATTATGATTCATTTAAAAGAAATGTTTAGTTAGATATAAGCTTTGTTTGCATACTCACTGTAGTAAGACTGAGTCTGCAGTTCTTGCATGAGCAACATCCTTCCCTCTTTGTGTTTGAAACACCCTACCTACACATTGAACAAAATGAAGCTTTAATAACTTTCTTTTCTCTCTCTGAACGTATCAGTTAAGTCACATTGGTCTGTTCTCCACCTGCAAACCTGCATTTACATGCTTAATCACATAATCTCTTAAATCCATTATTACTTGCAGCATGTGCTCTTATAATCAGGTGTTTCTTCTCTCTCAAAGTAAAAAGGTGCATCATTATTCGGAAAGTGGAGGCATCTCTTCTGGACATTGTGTAGAAGAGAACATGCTGCTGCATGCTAAAGAAACATGAGATTTGCTGCTCAGCTTCCCTGAGGAGACAGCAGAGAATCAGTATATTAAATACATCTCTTTATTTACATATCTCTACGAGTGCTGGAACAGAGGCCACCCTAGAGCAAGCACTCTGATAATTCTGCCATCCTGAAAGCTAATGACACCTCCCTGGGAAGCTTCTCTACCCCTACAGATTCAGAGAGCTGGAAAAAAAATCCTTTAAAAGCAAAGCCTACTAACTACCACTGGTTTTCTCCAGGGGTGACTGCTGAAAAAAAACCTTGAAAACCAACAGCTATCTTTAAAGGCTGAAGCCTCACTCACATGTTAGGGGAAGAGTTTGAACCACTGTGTAATAATGAAAGTGTTGACTCCTGTCTTAACACTGCATTGATATTGATAAAAACTTGCTTAGCTTTGGATTTAGTAAGAATGAGTGAAGCAAGATAGAGGTTAGGAAAAGACTTCTCTTCACAGGAGTCATCCCTTCTACCATATCTCAATCCCTTTTTTTCCCCCTTCATTTGAAAATGTCTGGGGCTGCTTTTCTTCTTCTATTTGTGTGCACTTTTAATCCCTGCTAAAATCGGTGCCTCTAAGGGAGAATTGTTTTTTCTCAGTGCAGTTGGGTACAGCTCTAACATCTAAACCCCTGGGTTGGCAAAAGAAAACCAAAGCTGAAATATTCCCACCTACTGCTCCTCTAAATCCCCGTTGATCTGTAGGGGATGGGAGAAGGGAATTGCTCCCTTCGAACACAGGAACATTCAGATGAGGAAATTTTAAAGCTGCACTTTTGTTTCCAATGGATCCTATTTAGCTTGACAGTAAAAGAGCCACGGGGCTGAATTTTATTAGACATTTGTGCAACGGGCATTAAATGTTTCAAGTAAAGGATATATTAAATTCCTGGGGGAAAAAAAAAAAAAGAAACACACAGCCACATTCAGAAAGAACAGCTACAGAAAACAAGTATCCTCCCTCTGAGATGGGCACTGAAAACCTGCAGATTGAAAATAGGAAGTGCTGAAGGATCTCATCACCTCTCCTGCCCTAGCTCTGCTGGCTGGGTTTTTTGGCTTGTTTTTTTTGTTTGTTTGTTTTGTTTAGCTGGTTTTTTTGTTTGTTTGTTTTGGGGTTTTTTTATGTATGTGAGTTTTTGCCATTCAGAAAAGCACCAACCCCATCATCACTGCAGCTTTTGGCCATGAACCTGCTGGACTGAGACCTTCATGAAAAGTCAGGTCCAAGCTAATGCTTTCTGAGTGGCATGAAAATCAATTCGGTGCATCAGTCCTGAAAGATCATCCCATCTTTCCTTTTGTGCTCAGTAAAGATGAGAGTTCTGCCTGTTTTCTCTCATGGGGCTGTTTGCAGAGAGAACGGCTCTCGGGCACGAGTGGGATGATGGAAATGGATCTGAGACAAGGTGGGGAAAAAACGTGCAGTGTTGTAACTCCTTGACTTCAGTTTGAATTAAAGGAATCTTTCACTGCAGGTGAACGTGGTGTTCATGCCCCCTCAACTCTGAGAGGAAAAGTATTTCAACAGAATGTGGGTGTGGGGTGTTTTCTTCACTGTAGGAGCATCAACACTGTGGTGGGGTCCTCTTGTGCTTCCCACTAATTGGTCAGTGTTTTCAGAGTAGGATTATTTGGAGGGTTTTGCTCCATATCCTCTTGCAGTAGCAGAGAAATGTTTTCTCCAACACTGAAGTGATGTGAGTCTGTTCTGACCTGGGGAGCCATAGCCAGGCAGATACACAGATTGCTAATTGCACTGCCTGTAATCATCTCCATTTCATAGACAGCTTACACCCTGCATTCCTCTGTTCCCATCTGGCACTGTGCATTTCTGCTTCTGCCTTTTAGCCACACAGCATTAACTGCATTACAGATGCCAGGGTGGAAAAATGCCATCCTTGGAAGCACGTGGGGGGGGGATTGGTGAAGGGCTGGCATTAGTCATGCTACAAGTAGATTTCCTTGTTAAGGCTTTGATATGTCTTTGGGTGACCAAGCTAACAACCTGCCAAGTGCTTGTCATCAGGCAGCTCTGTGCTGATCTCTGTACCCGCTCTGCTCAGTAGGATTTCCTTTTCAGCATCTGAGAGGAGGAATCAGGGGAGGAGGATGCATCTTGTGTGCTTTATGTTGGTGGGATCTTCATGGACTGAGCTCTGGCATTGGAGTGGCACCTTTAGGGGCAAAGGCAGTGGAGCTGGAGCAGCACAGGGATGGTATTGCAGTCCCCCAGGGTGTTGTACACATCTGGGAGCATTGGGAAGGGCTCCATGGGCTCGGAGGCCAAAATAAAGTCCAGGTTCGTCTGACTAAGTGCATAATATATATCCAGAAGCAGCATTACTGCTGAGGTTGACTGCACAACCCAAAGAGCCAGGGTTTCACAAGGTCCACAGGGAAGTGGTGGCTGCCCCATCTCCAGCACTCTTTGGCCTCAGGCAGGTGCTGTCCTGAAATACAAACTTTGGACAGACACAAGTTCTCAGTGCAGCATGGGAGCAGTTCAGGAAAACACAACACCCTTGCCTATGTGGAGCAGATATTTTAATCTGGTCTAAACTCTGCTTTAGTAACAGCAAAAGAGAAGGAAATACCTCCCAGGCCTGCAGACAGTGCTGCCTTTGGATACCTTTCCTGAAGCACTGGCAGTGCCTCGTCTGGAGGGTGGTGTGTAATCTCCTGAATCACCCAGGATGCTTTCTGCAAGTGGGAAGCCAACATGACTCATGTTTTAGCACTGGAGGTTTCTCAAAGCAGTGCTGTTGTGACAACAGCAGTGTGGCTTTTGTGTTATCCTCTGGTTTATCAGAGGACTTGTATCTCAGCTTGGTTATTAAGGTTTCATTTCCCTATCTGGGAAGCCTTGTCAGGTTATGACCATTTGCTCATATGAATGACTTAAAATGCTCTTATCTAGGCTGGATTATTTCCAGAGGCCTTGTACGTGTCCTGTCAAAGATGTGGAACTTGGCACAGACCATAACCAGGTAGAGAGGGGACTAAATACGTTACTCCAATCTATCTTTATCCAGAGTAAAATTTGCCAATGGGAAGACCTGTATCAGCTTGAAAGTTATTACAGATGTAAGGCAATGGCCTTAAAATATCTGAAGTGTGTTGTTTTGCCTGATGTCCCCTCATGGTCGTTTTATATTTCCTCTTGTTTCATGTACAGTAACAAATGGAGACTTGTGTTCGTGTTCTGGGAGCACCAGAGCCATTTAGTGGCATAGTCACTGTTCTGAGAAGCCTGGTCCTGATAAATGAGACAAACTAAGGGTGAAGTGAGCGTTGTCTGTGTGTGACTGAGGGTGCACTAACGCAGGGAGAAGGTGAGCTCACATAGTTATCAGATGCTGGTAATTGGCTCGTGACACCTGGGTGTTTGATTTAGATCTTCTGTGCAAGACCTTCCTTTTCTTTGCTGTGAGAGAGCCCTCCTGAGTTGTTCTTGCTGGCATTTTAGTGATGATGGTTGTGTGGTTTCCATCATAAGGGCTTGGTGGCCCAGTTGTGCTGGATTTCTTCCCGTCACTTCAGACTTTTGGTACTTACAGTTCTGCAAATGTTTCCTCTGGGATGTGATCATCATCTCACAATGTTATGTAACTCCACCCCCATCTTAACACTTGTTATTTTTTTAGCAGGTTGAGGTGTTTTTTGGGTTTTTTTAAGACTTCAGCCACCTTTGTGAAAATAACGCCAGTGTGGACATGCTGAGATGTGCTGGTAGAAAAGAAACCTATTATCGTTCAGATGGTAAAGGGGGAAAGCAAAACACTTAATTCCCTGCAAAAGCCTTCTCTGGCAAGGGCTCCTGCTGGGTTTCTTATGTTGGGTTTCTTGTTGTTTCTTCCCCCTTTCATTAAAGCTGGTACCATCTCTTACTTCTGAAAATCTAATCTGGGATATTTTACTAGGCAATAACAAACCATCCCTGGAACTCTGACCAGCCACTGCTGTATGTGGCTGAGTGTTGAGACCTCATAAGAGGGTGACATCTCAGATGGAGTCATAGCACTGTCTGTCACCTTCATTTTGAAGTCAAGGAGGAGGAGAGCTGTACCTAAAAGGAAGCACATCAGGGAAGGCTTCTCGTGCAGCCCCAGTGACAAGGTGCTGTGTGAGCAAGGAAAGCAAACTACACTCAACAGCACAGCTATAAGAAAAGTAAAATTATGTCTAAATCCTGCTTGGGCATGAAATGTTAACCAGGAGAAGTGGTAGCAAAAGATGTGTTTGTGTGACTTAGTGAGAGCCCTCGGTCTGTGGGCAGGAGCAAAGTTTCCGTGTGACTGATGGTGCTGCAGAAAGATTTTATTTTATTATATTTTTTTCTCTCTCTCTTGTGGGTAAAAGAAAGCTTCCCCTCACAAAAAGAAGCTCTTCCTCACACAGAGAATTACTTGAGGATTTGTGACTGTGGAACAGTGGATCAATACTTGTTTGTGGAGAGCTGCAGTTAAAGTGGGACAAGCAGAGATTAGCCCGATGATCTGCTGGTTGGCCCTCACGGTGGATTTCTCGTTGTTAGCTGGAGAGCTTTATCTTGCCCTCCCTGTTCAGAGCCGAGGAGTGACCTGAGGTGGACCGTGTGGCTCACAGGAGTGAAAAGCAAAAGCTGCAGGTGTCACAGATGCCACTGGAAAGCAGGACATCTCTGAGGGAGCGACGTGGGCACCTTCGAACCTGCCCGTGCTCTGGGCTGACTGCCCCCTCCTTCAGAATCCCTGGGCATCAGGGGAAGCCTGAGCAGGCTGGCTTTGCCCTCAGAGGTGCCAGCTGCCAGCTCTAGGGGTTTGACAAATTGGCACTTGCCACAGATTGCTCAAAGATGCCCTAAAATCGGGATGGCTCCAGGAGAACGCAGAGGTTTGACCTCGTGGCTCAGGCTGGGAGATAAGGCAGTGTGTGATTTCCTCTGAGATTCAGAGTGAACCACACAGTGGTTTTTAATCTGAGTTTTTCAATGCCATACAGTTAGGTCATTTTTGTATGAGTTGGATTTGTTCCAGCGTTTGTTTGTATTTCAGCAGGGGATGGCAGGACTTAATGTGCTTTTTTTTTCAGTGACATGGATGTATTAACCAGAAGTGTCTAATTATCTTTATTGATTAACCTTATCTTATAAAGAAGTAGTCACTCAGTAGAGCAGTCCATATTCTGTACACTGCAGAGAGAGAAAATGATTAATTTACTCCCTGGATTGTACTGCTCTGTATGCTGCAAGAGTAAGTGATGGATGAAGGACAGCCTGCATTGTCTTGGGTCAGAACAGTAGGTCAGAGTCATTATTTACCTTTTGAATGTAGAGTGAGAATTTCCTCTTTTTGCAAATCATGATCCCAATTCACTTGTGTACAGGGAGAGGCAGAATTGGACACACAGCTGTGTTCTGCATTATATATGTGAATATATAGAGCTGAAGTAACAGCAAGTCTAAGTATGGAGAGAAGTAGGAGCTGTGATTTCTGAGATGAATTAGAAAAGTTTGCTGGTAAAAGTCCATAGAACATTACTGTTCCTTTCTTTCAAATCATACATTTCAAACTGTCCTCTGCTGTGATGCCAAGGAAATCTGACCACAGCCAGAGTTCATATTTGCTTTACTTTTGATGTCAGCCAGTAACATCTCGCTCTCTTCCTTGGGATCCACCACTTCTTAGACTTGTTATGGTTGGAGCTCTTGCTTTGGTTTGTGTTTGTAGGTCTTTGGTGCAGCAATATCTCAGTGTGTGATGAAGGATCCGAAATGCAGTTCAGTGACACAATCTGATCTTTATCCATATGGTGTACGTGTGTGTGGTTCCATGTGGGATTAAATGTTCCAGGTGACAATTTAAAGCACTGCTGTAGCTTGGATAGTGCCTTTGCCAACGAGTTGATCAGCTGTGCTGAACAACAGAGGCTGGATTTGCAATCTGCCATTCTCTCCTAGGGGTGACATCTCTAGGCAATGCCCCCACGTGTGTTTATAGTGGAGCTCACACAGCTGGGAGTGTGACACCAGTGTGTGTGGCACGAGCTGTGCTGCCTGGGGTTTGTATGTGATCCCCACTCCAGAGGGGTGTTCTCAGCCCTTGAATGCAACCTGAGCTGGCAAAACCTGTATTTTAGTCTAGTAAATCACGGTGCAACAACCTGTTGGGTTTCTGAGGATCCTGCTCAGTGGTGACACTCCGTATTTTGGGAGGTGACGACTTTAGACAGGATCAGAGAATTGCACGTCCTGATGTCTGCTTAGCAACTTCTATCTATTGTCCAGAGCACCTATTTTTGTCTCTAAAAGACATGAGCTCAGTGCTCAGACCCAAATCTCCTCTTCCTTGCTGTGGTCCAGCTTTGTGGGATTTCTGTCGGAGCCCAATTCGTGCGTTTATTTCATTCCCGCCTTGCGTTTGTTTCTGTTGCACGAGGGTGAGATCGTGGGATTGAATGATAAAGTGATGAACAGGCATTTGCATTTATCACAGATTCTGCATCCTGCACAGAACTAATTTTTTTGTCAGTCAGATCTTGTTTGCCCTGCTGACATGAGCAGCAGCCCTCATGTGACCAAAGAGTAGTAGCAATTTTCCTCCCGTGGAGAGAGATGCTAATCTGGCCATCCCAGCTGATATATCCTGTTGATTTGAAGTCTTTTGACTATGAAAGGGAGCTGGGGTTTGTTCTTCAGACATTAAAAGAGAGAGGTTTTGTGGGGTTTTTTTTAGGTTTCATCTTCTGTTTTCCAAATTTAACCCACAACATTTATTTTAGATGATTGTATCTCACAGTATAAAGTAAACTTGTGCTAGATTAAAAGCCATTTTATGGAGTTTACACTTTGCTGGTTTTATAGACTAGCATAAAACATAAAGGTATCTTGGGATTTTTTGTTCCTCCACAAGAAATTGAAGATGTTTTGCTAGCTGCTTGAAAATGGAATACCAGAATGCGTATTAGCAGAAAATAACCATTTTGATTGTGCTAATGCTGCTCTGTGGGGCAAATTCTCCCTCATGAGGGCAACCTTAAATTTTTCTGCTATCGGAATAATTATGTTCAATTACGATTTGTAATCCAGGGCTTAATTTAATCCACGGGTAAAACATGTGCTTTGTCTTCATCTCCACTACCCAGCTGTTAAATGGAACAGGAGGGAAACATTTATCTCTGCGAAAATTTGGTCTTTGGGAAGTTTGTGTTACAGCTTTGCTTTCCTCGAGTTCTGTACATGGAGGGCATTTGTTAGCAGGCCTTGTCACGAGCGTGGCACGGGAGCAGCGGGTCGAGTTCCCGCCGTGCTGAGGTGTGACCCGGTGTCCTCTGAATTCTGCCCTTCAGCCTGATAAACTCCTGCAGCTTTCCCATTACGCAGGACAAAGCATCTCTATTGATTTTTACAGCTTGATGAATTTTATTTCTGTTTTCTTGCAAAATCAGCACAAAGGGGGGAAAAAGAAATCACAAATCGTTGCGCGTAGCTACGGAAAAATTTCAGGCTTAATGAGAGTTTTGTACTTACCTCTGAAATTTTAAAGAGCACGTTTGTTGGACCATCCCATTGCTACTCATTTCCCTCTGGAAACAAACTGGCTACCAGTTGGACCGTTTGCTGTGGGGAAAATCAAACTGTCGTGAGCTGTTGCCTGTGCTTTTCATCTGCTGGGGGGAACGTGAACACGGCTCTGGCTGCGTGGGCAGCAGTTCCTGAACCCAGCCAGGCTCTGTGGTGTCTTCTTCGCCCAGTGAACCCTCAGACATCACCCTGAAGTCAGAGCACTCAACTCTGCTCCTGGAATCAAGTCAGCAGGAGCTTTGTTTCTCAGGAATCTCAAACCCATACCAATTAGGAACCTGCGAAGGATCACGTGGACCGGCCTGACGTGTTGTTGCCTGGGAAAGCAAGGCTGTGATGGCACATAAAAAAATATTGCAGGAATTCTTCCAGAGCGAAACAGCCACAGGAAAAAGAATTTCGTCCATTCTCCTAGACTGTAGACCCATTTTTGATTTGTATTTAAAGACAAATAACAGAAGAAAACCTTTCCAAACTCATAAATTAGTGGATCAAATATTACTAAATTAAATTGGAACAGCGTCTGTGGTGTTTTATTATCTTTTGCCATACAGGGCTGTCTTTGAAAGGGGAAAAAGCTTTAGTAAAAAGTAATTTCAGAGCCTCGACTGCTTTTTGATTACAATTCGGGATTACTGTTTTAATCACTGCTTATCAAGTAATACCACAAACCTCAGAGCATGACCATCTTCCTCAGGGGAAGCCAGATTTAAAAGCCAATTTCCAGCAATCCCTCCTCTTTCTCCAAAACTCCTCGAACAAATATGGAGGGATAATCATCTGTGATACTACAAGAGACCTTAAGCAATGCCTGAAACTCCCTGTGTTCTCAGATTCCTTCCGAGTTTTTCTTACTGTTGTGGAAGTTTATTGTTAGCAGGAATACCAGCACGTGTCTTAGCAAGCTCTTGTTCCAGGGCAGCCTCCACTGGAGTGCAGGATCTCAAGCACACTCACCCTTTCCCAGGCAGATGGCAAATTTTGCACGTGCAGACACGCCTGGATAGAGCAGGAGTGTGTGCCCCTTGTGTTCCTGTGCAGATCACTGCTGCTGAACGGCTTCTGCACAGACTGAAGCTCTCACAAAGATGGGTATGAGGAGCCACGAGAGACTCTGGAGTTAAAAGATGGATTTTAACTCGAAGTCACTGATATGTCATGGGAAAGCCCCCTGTTTAACATTTAAGCATGGCACTCATGCATCAGTGGCCACTGAGGAGAGTGGCCAAGAACAACCCTGGACCTGTTTTCTTGTGCTTTTGTTGGTGACTCTGTCTCAGAGTGCAGTACCATGAGCCTCTCTATGGGATGCCTGGTATGTGTTAGTTCCTCCAGCTAAATGTTGCTGCCCCTTTTAAAAGTGAAGACAAAACCTCCCTCCTCCCTCTGAAAAGCTTGCATCTCATGAAAATAATCAGATTGATCCTGGCCATAATTAACTTCTGTCTGAATTATTCAGATGCTGTTCAGTAACACAAGGGATGGAAGAGGACCATTAGATTTCCACATTTCTTCTCTGTAAAAAGCAGGATGTAACCTGATGGGAGATGATGTATCTTTTATTGAAGTGTTACTGTGAGTCATCTTTGCCACGAGGCTCGGAAGATGCTGTTGCCTGCTAAGGGGACTCCAGAGCTGGTTCTATTCAAGAGCTGATTTACATGAGGGACACGAGCTTATAGACTGTGCTTGACGTGAGTGTTCTGCAGCTGAGGAAGGCGGTGTTCTCTCCAGGGTTGGTGTTCCTGGGAGAAGCAGCTCGTGCAAGGACACTCATAAACAAATCACTATTATTTTGTTGTTGTTGATGATATGAAGAGAGTTTAGAATGAGGCACTAAGGAGTGTTAATGAACTGATAAAGGGTGTATATCCAGCTTGGTGTATGTGCAGCTTCCCGGAGGAACAGAGAGCTCCTCACCACTGCTGTCCGTGTTATACCTACAAGTGACCAGCGTCGTCCCGTGAGTCAGGGTAAACACAATTTAAAAATCCCCACAAAACATACTTTCAAAAGGAAGTAAACCCTTTACGGATGGGTTCTCAATCACCCTGAGACTGGCACTGAATTGCAGTCTGTAAGTCCTAAGCTTGGCTGTACAGAAACCTACTGAGCTGATGTCTGACAGGAGCAGCTTGGCATTCTGTCCCTGCTTGTTTCTGCCTGCAAAATTAACATCATCTTCATCTGCTCGTTCTGCCAGCCTAAATCAATGTGCCAGCCAGCTCAAAAAAAACCAAAAAAACCCCTCCATGCTGCTAAGAAAATACATCAATGCCAGCAGCTCCTACACATGAATGAACCTCAATAAGCAAACCACTGTGCATGGGTGGCAGAGGAGGAGAAAAACAAGAAATTGATAAAGAAATATATTTCACTTTCGGCCTTCTAAGACGTTGGCTTAAAAACAACAGGGAGAGCAAATGCACCCAGTCGTTTTTTAAAATCATGAAAAATACACCGAGAGTGGCCTGCAAATTAAATAGTTTGAGGGTTTTTTTTTTTGCCTACAGAGGTAGACAGAGGGCCTAGGCTTGGGAATCATTTTCAGTTATTGCTCTGGGGCTCCAGTCCTGTTGCTCAAATATGGATTGACCTTAATCTGTCTCAAAGCATGATTCCCAAACCTCTCACTGCTTGTAGCGTTCAGCTAAGGTTTCGTGTTGGTGATCCAACATGCCAAAGCAGAACTGCTTGGAAATTCAAATGGTGCCTGTTTGCATCTTCAGAGGTCTGAATGCTGCCTTGGACCTACTCCTGGGTGATCTGTGGATGTTGCCACATCCACGTCTCATCCCTTGGCATCCATAACGAGCTGGCACTTCCAGTGCCAGCTCGTTATGGATGCCAAGGGATGAGACGTGGATGTGGCAAGGGAGGGAGGAGAGATACATCAGGGGGGCTCATCCTGCTGTGGTCATGCCTTGCAGTGTCAGAGCACTAGAACAAGGGGGGGTTTTTGTCGTGTCTATCCAGTGTGTCGCTCACCAGGACCACGTTTGATTTATTTTGCTGTGCAGGTTTTTCCCTATGCATCTATAGAAAACATGGAATAAATGACATAGACTGAGTGAAATCATATTTTTCCCCAAGCCTCCTCTGAAAACTTAATTAAACCCACAGGGTCTTGTTTGGGGGGTAGAAAAACAGCAGGATGTGTGGTGCTGGAGACCGGTAAATAAATTGTTGATGTTCCCTGGTATTTCGCTGTGCTAGTGGGGATGTGAAAAAAAAATCAAAATCTATTCTTTCTGCCTGACTGTTTTATCATTAGCAGCTTCTTTGTGTTTTATCCATGACTTCCTGTTGAAGGAGACTGCACTGGGGAAAAGAGAGTTTTTAAAGGTTGGACTTGGGCTCATAAATTCTCCGCTGAGCCTGAAATTCGTTGCTGCTGTTTTTCATCCAGTAGATCTCATCACAGAGGCTGAACTAGAGACTTGAGGCTGTTTAACAGGACTGTAGGAGAGCTGCTGGGCCTCAGTGGTGGCTGCAGGGACACAGGGGGGACTGTGCAGGTCCAGGGACAGAACCTGATGACCTCTGTAGTAAAGCTTAGCGTGCACTACTGATTAACCATCCTTAATCCTTATCCCAGTGGTCAGGAACTTATCTGTTCCAGTAATTGTGTTTCATCTTTCCAGTGCTCTACTGAAGCAACAGCCCAGGTTGAACAGCTGAGGTGAAGGGACCTGCTCAAGGTCACAGGGGAAGTCGATGCTGGAGAAGGGATCTGGATGCTTTTTCCATTGGATTGGCGATAATGGATGGGGCCGAGAGAGGGCTGTGTGTCCTTTCCAGATCCAGGCAGCAAGCAGAATGCAGGAACAGCACATGTGTAATAAATAAGAGCGTTGCTGGAGATCCTGACAGCCACAGGAAAGACTAAAAATTATACCCTGTGCCCGTCCTTCCTGCTTCTGCAGTGGTGGCAAAGTCTGCAGATGGACGGTACCTGAGGCTGCCAGTGATATTTGTAGTCTTCACCTCTCCTGTGAAACATGTTTCAGCCTTAGAAAGCAGTGACAATGAGGAGATGCCAGGACAGCAGTGCTCCACACCAGTGTCCCTGGCCAGGCAGGGCTGGCTGAAGTCCCTCCTGGGGAAAGGAAGGAGCTTCAGAAGGACACGGGAGGTTGGCAGAGGAGGAGGTGGGTTGGCACAAAGGGAGACAGGATTCCTGGGCACTTTGTACCTGGGCACAAAGCCCTCTGGGTGATTAATCCACCAGTGTGAAGCAGAGCAGTGTGAGGGGAAAGGGGCCCAAGTCGTGCTTCTATGTAGGAGCAGCCAGACAGATTTAGAAGACATCAAATTCCTGCCTTTAGGGTCTTGTCTTGTCTTGCTCAATCCTGTCTGTGTGTAGGTAGATTTAAATGGAAGGACCCTGTGGATTGACCTTTTCTGGAGAATGGTTGTTAAATAAGATGGTTGGATTCAGTCTAAATAATTGCTGAGTTTTCTTCTGTTTAATGAAACTGAGGGAGAGGAAACTTGATAGCTTCTGTTTTCCGTGTACAAATTTCTCCCCACATTTCTCTTTAGGGCCTTTCCTTTTAATGGTGTAAGTACAAGTGGAGAACATGCAGTTCTTGCTGTTGTTACATAGAAATGAATAATGTTTTTGGGCAAAGACCAAACTCAGTTTCCAGCAGGCTGCTCTTCCCTGCCCATTCGTCTGTGTGATAAAAAAAAAGAACCCAAAATACAGTGGCAGCAAAAAAGGACTGTTTAGTATTCAGGGCTTCAAATACATTTAACATTGGCTTCACCTAGGAACCAAATTATTTCTTCAGGAACTGTACAGAGAACACTTGGCTTTCAATTTACAGCATGGCCTGTTGGAACACACTGCAGTGGTGAGTGTCCTGTGCAGGACTGCTGCACTTGCACCTGCAAGGGCTCTGGGTACCATCCTGCGAATCTGCCTTGTCACTGGGCGTGTCGGATGGGAAATAGGAAGGAAGACTCAGGTCTTGATGGGAATGTGTGCTGCTGCTTTCATGCTGGAGAGCTGACCTGGATAATGCTGGGTACTGTGTCTTTAATGCCACTGGCTTCATTCATTCCTGGAGATGTGAGGTATTTATTAATTCCAATTTATTAATAAAGAAAAATCATACCCAAAGGCTAGTTTCATCAAAACCTTTAGAAGCAGAAAATAGCTCTACTAAGTTAGTCTCTTAAAATAAAATAAAATTAAAAAAAAAAAAAAAAAGGAATAATGCCAAATATAATTAAATGTGGAGTGGGCTTTTTTTGTTGTTGTTGCAGGGTTTTTTTGGTTCTGAAGCCATTTTGTTAATGGTACAATAGCTGGCACGTGCCCGTGCTGCCTCTCATCTGATGGAGGGAGATGTGCAGCACGAGGGTGTGTGAAAAGAACGTGCACAGTCCACTGGGGAACACAGAGGTTTCCACAGCAATTTTGTAGAAACCCATAACAAATGCATTGTTAGGTTGGTTCATTCCTTCTCTTTCCTGCTGTGTAAAGTATTTGATATTCAAATTAAAATGGTGCTTGTTTAGGACAATTCAGTTATAGAATAAGCCTGGTAATTGGTGCCCGTGGGACTGTTTACACTCTGCTTGGTGTAATCCACTTATGGAAAATTAATGAAAGGCAATTTCCTCCTCCGTTGTAGCTGTTTTAATATGTACACTGTGTCGTTTCCTCTTCCAGCTGAAGCCTCAGATGGCTATTTTGGGACAGAAGCTCAGGCAAACCAAGGTGCTCCCTGGAGAGCTCCTCGGGGTGAGGTTGTGTGAGAGCCCTGCAGAGAAACACCCCCTGAACTCCGAACTGCTCCTGTGGCACACCAGGAGGAGTCATTTGCTGCCCATTTATATCCCTCCACGAGGCTTCCCAGCAGCAGCTGAGCTGAGCTGGAGTTCTGTGGAGCTGACAGATGAGGGCTGTGTGCTGTCCCCTCTAGAGCACAGAGCAGATCCCTGCTTGCTCCTGACCCAGATCAGCGGGGGACACGACTTGTCTTGGCAAACCTCCCCACCCAGCTGGGTTCCTGTGCGAGAGCTGAACCTCTCTGGGATGCAGCATCGTCCAAACGCTGGGCCATCTACGAGATGCCCTCAGAGATGGGCTGAAGGGGAGGCAAAGAAACTTTCAAAGGCTTTCATTCAGTTTGTCAACACTTGAAGGGAGTTGGGAGGAGAAGACAAGTTGAATGTCGTTGAGAGGGTCTGTCTGTTATCTCCAGGTGATTGGCACCTCCTGCTCTGGATTGAAGGAAACTCTCTGTTCATATTAACATGTCTCTTATCCTTTTGTCGCTTTTGAAGTCCCTGTGGACTTCAATTTTTGCACGGTGAACTTTATTATAATTTCATTTGAAGAAAATAATGAAAGGGACTTGCTTAAGAAGTGTCGTGTTTCCTCAGGACTCCCAGGTTCAATGACCGAAACCTCCAGCCGTCTTTCGACAATTCAGCCTTGGTTTTTGCTCTGCATTAAATTCTCTTTGTGGATCCTAGATGTAAATGGTGAATATTCATTAGCTGCAGGAGTTGCGTTGCTTGCCATGAAGCTGTGGAAGGTGGAGTGCAGCCTGGGGTCCGCTGCACACCCTGGGCAGCGTTTTGAAACGGGGAATTAATTAAACAGGGTATGAAGCTCAAATCCATCCTTGGTGGAGTTGGTGGAAAAACCTACCACTGAATGTGGTGGGAGATGGGCAGTGACTTCCTGTGTGTTGGGTCTTATGGTTCTGAGTGCAAGGGCAGGAGCACAGAAAGGTTTTGTTGAAATGGGCTTCTTCAGGAACTGCAGTGACAGGACAAGGGGGGACAGCTTCACACTGAAGGGGTGTAGGTTTAGATTAGATGTTAGGAAGAAATTCCTGGCTGTGAGGGTGGTGAGGCCCTGGAACAGGTTGCTCAGAGAAGTTGTGGATGCCCCAACTCAGGATGTGTTCAAGGCCAGGCTGGACAGGGCTTGGAGCAACCTGGGCTAGTGGAAGATGGTCTTTAAGGTCCCTTCCAACCCAGAGCCTTCCATGATTCTGTGACTTGGTTATCAGTCATCCTGGGAACTACTTGGATGAGTAGTTGTGATGAAATAGTATTTTGCACAAGGAGCTCACCTGAAATTCAGTGGAATAATATGTGAGGAAGGTGAGAATATTTGGGTCTATGCCACAGTTCTTCTGAGAAAGTAAAGTAAAAGGAAGCAAAAACCCTTCTCATAGTGAGTAGTACATCCCTGTTCCCTGATTGTTATCTGCAAATTATTGGAAATAAAATAGAGCAAAAAAATAAGAGTACCTGAAAATCACTCCACTGTCTGTAAAACTTATGACAGATGCTTTTCATTTAATTCATTCAGGAAATCGATGTGTCTTACAGAATCATTTGACTGTGGCTGGCAGTGAAATGATAAATATACATGAAAACAGAATTGGATTAATAATTTTTGACAGGTAATATAATGCAGCTGTTGCTGAATGGTATTAACAAGAGAAGGCATGTGAAGTCCCAGTGTCAGAGGAAGGCTAGGTGCTTATAATGTCTGCATAAATTTCATGCTGTGACTGAAGACTCTCGATGGCAGATGGAGATAGACAGTATCAAGTTCCATTAAAAAGTCCTTTGCTTTGCTAATTCTTGACTCCTTTTGCTGGTCAGTAGTCTGCTCATCGATCTTGGCTGACTGAAATGGAATTTCCCCGTTCTGTCTGCCTGAGCTGATAGATTTCATTTGCAAGGTACTGAGTTGTGAAGAAGTGGGAAGTGGCTCTCAGGGAAGGCTGTTGTCACCTGGGCAGGGCAGCACCTCCCTTACAGCTTCCTCCTTCCCTCAGTAACACTGAGATCTTTAGATTTCTTTCCTCAGGCTTTACAAAAAGATTGTCAATGAGCATGAGGGACAGGATGTTCTTTGTGAAGGACATCAGACTGGGTTTATTGCAGTTCCCCTCTTGTAGTTTTTCTGTTCCCCTCTCTTTTCATTTTCTTGTTTCTGTTTTTTGTTTTCACTCCTGTGGGAGTTTTTGTCCCCCAGTAATGCAAAGCAACCAGAACCCACTTTAAACTGCCCATGAATTCCATCTGGAAAAGGGTATTACATGTGCTGTTCCTTACAAAAGACAGAGAGGGTGAGATAATCGAGTGTTATTGCTGTTCATAGGATGATGAGATAAAAAAATACCTGTACATGACTCTCAGAGGGCCCCCATCTCTTTCTAGGCTTGGCTGTTTTCCCCTGTCTGCTGTTGTCATATTTTTTAAGGGAATTTAGGGAGGAAGAGCAGTTTTATTGGAGTATAGATGTGTAGAGAAGGTAGGCCTCAGACCTGCAAAAAACCCCCCATTTCATTTACTGAAGGAAAAATAGGAATTAATATCTTGTGGGTCAGGTATTTCTCCTTTACAGCAATGTAAATCACTGACAGTGATGCATTTGATGACTGTGACTTCAATGCATGTTGAGCTCTGGCCAGGTAGATGTTAAAGAGGAATTAGCATATTTTACAGGTGATGGAGATTGCTGAAGCTCAGAGGATTAGTTCTGCCAGTGCAGAAGTCAGGACTTTTTCTATAAATCCTCATCCAAACCTTGCAAAGGGTTGCCACTCAAAAGCTGCCCTGCAGAGGAAGAGGAAGGCAAAAAAAGTCTTGCCTTCTCAAAGTCACATGCTAGAACTTTTTAAACACCAATTTGACACTTCTTAGTGAATTAAACACCCTGGGTAGAAGTTGGAAGACTAAAACACGTGGAGATAGTTGGGGTTGTTACACAGCTAGATGGTCTGCAGCTCAGTAGAGCGAGATCATGTGGGGTTTTTTTTAATTTGAGGAGTCTCTTAAGGAAAAAACTCTTCCCTGAGTTTCTGCAAGCACTCCTACTCCAGCTTGCAGACTCTCTGGATGAGTGTCTGGTAGCAAAAGCACTGTATAGGGAAATAAATGTTTAACCATTTTTCAGCCCTTTGGGACATGAGGAGGTAGATGAGCATATGATATGATCACTGTCCTTGCTTGAACATGGGATCTCATCTTTAGAAGGAAAAGATATTACTTTAATAGCATGTTTGTAGCTTTGCTTAGAATCCCTCCAGACAAGTCCCTCAAGCCTCACCAGTTGTTCAGAGGCACTGAACAACTTGGAGAGGAGCTGCCTTGCATTTCAATACCTGCTGACATTTAACATGCTAGCTGTTAGCTTACTCATGGAATCACTGATTTCCCCCAGCAAAAGCTTTTTGTCTGAAGGCTCCATATCTGAGCCAGCATCTGTTTCCCCCTGAAAGACAACGCTGTTGAGTGAGAAAATGGACAATGTGCACAGAGTCAGAAAAAAATGCACTGACACAAAGGAACCCCAGACCTGGTGTGAGTGAATGTGATTTGCCATCATTTTAGCACATCTCTAGTGAGAGAACCAGTGGGAGTTGTTCCGTGGAAGGTCCTGTCTATACCCAGCAGAAATAACAGTATCTCATGAACTGCCATCTCATGAGTGGTTCTGGGTTAGTTTGGGTTGTCTCCTAAAGGCTGAGAATTGCTGTGAGCAATGAAGTGACTGGGACATAGAAAAGGATCTGGTTCAGTACTTTTTATAACAGCAAGAAGTGGTTAACACAGGGAGAGGCTGGAATTAATTGTTCAGCCATAGTTCATCCACTGTTCTGTCATGAAACCGTCAGAGCTGCCATTTTATTACCCAGCCAGGACCTGGACGAATATTTTAGTGAGGCAGAGCAGATAAAGAGGCGAGGAATATAATAGGGAGCACTGGAATTATACAACTCTTATTATGGCACCTTTCGAAGATTATTTTAATTTAATTGATCAATTAGATAGAATTATATACTAGAGTGCTGCTGGCAAAGGCTTGGGTGGGTGCTACCAGAATTTGTAATGTCCATCATATCAGTCACAGGTATCTTTAAAATGATTTACATGGTGGAAAAGAATGTTTTTAATTAGAGCATTGCGTGTTATCTTTACAGGATTATTTAAACGAGCAGTGGGAGCAGTGGCTTGATATCCCTGTAAGGAATATTCTGCCAAGTGTACAATCCATAGATCTTGAGGAGAGGCACATTTTGACTGGCTTTACAGCTTCAGATAGCCACTTTTGCAGCTATTAGAAATAAAACCACACCAGTAGATTTACCTCCATGCCCAGGTTTAATTGCCACCAGTTAGAAACTGTTTCTTTCCTAATGTGTTAGTTGTTTTCCCCTTCTTCCTGTCATATTGGTCTTTATTCTTTCAACATGTATCAACAATTCCAGCATAATTTGGTCTTGCTAGGCTCTGAATAACAAAGTATTTAAAAATGAAGAGCTTCTTGTTCCCAGTTCCCTCTGATCTGGACAGATCCTCAGCTTGTTTTGATGGCTTTATGTCATCTCCCTTTCACTGCTTTCCGCTGATGAGTGATTTTGATACTCTGGACTACTAAAATATGGAACATTTCTGATACTGCTGTTGTACAGAAATGGCATCTTTCAGTGTGATTCAAAGCCTTTCTGAACTCAGCTTCGACAGTCCCGTGTATTAGGCAAACAGCAGCAGCGTGAAAACTAGTTACGTTCAGTTAAATGAAATGTTTTCAGAAAATACCTGATCAGGTGTGAGAGGAGACTCTGTGCAGGGTGCAGGGTGCAGGGTAGGGTTGGGGGAGTGGATCCTGCCACTTGTATTTGTTTTGTGGCTGTTGCTCTGAACGGGGCAAAGGGGGAAGAGCAGAGCAAGGCCAGTGCCTGCTGTTCCCAGTCCGTGCGCTGCAGGGGCATCTGCCACGTGCAGCCATGGACCTCCTGGGCTTGTAAAACCTGTGCAGATGTTAGGCCTCACCCAGCATCACAGGGCAGTCCAGACTCCACCCTAGGACGTCAGGATTCCACATTGCTGAGCCTGTCCTTGCTGATTGTGAGCATTTTGACATTTACCCTGCACGGGGCAAAGGAAGGGACTGGGCTAATCAAGCAGTGAGCTGTGCTGTTCTTCCAGCAGACTGCAAGATGAGATACATGCATACTGATAGTTTTTCTTAGGGCAAAAAGGTAGATTTGTTCGCAGCCTGTGCAGTTTTCATTATTTTTTTCAGGGGGAATGAGATGGGTTGAGGACAATAACCTGTAAAACAGGGCAGGATTTTGCAAATGGGAAACTGAGGTGGGGAGAAAACTCAAGGAGATGCCTGTGTTTGTTCTGCAAGTCCCCAGCAGATACAGGAATCTGTGCTAGTGTTCATGAATCACGTGCTTTAACCTGCCCTTGCTGTTTTAGTGCTAATGAGTAGCCAGGCTGTGGTGGGGCCCTGCAGGACACTCTGCAGTAACTCCTGTTGCGCTTTTTGGTGGTGCTTTACTGCTCATCTGTGCCTCACACTTGCCCCAAGCAGGAATTTAAGCTGGGAGGTGACTCCACGTGAGCAGGCTGTGCCTGGCTGAGAGGGGCAGCATCAGCCAGGGGAGGGGTGAGGCAGGAGCTGTGTCTGTGGCACAAATTCCTTCCCCAGGCCCCTCAGTTAGTGCCAGTCCCACACAGGGCACTGTGCAAAGGCTCAGTCCAGGTCACAGTTAACCATGAGGTGAGTGCCCCTTCCCATTACATTTGAATTAAAGACACCAGGCAAAGCAGGAGAGATGCTGGGACCCTGAACAAAGAAAACCCACAAACCACCCTCATGTCCATCTCTAAAATTATATGAGTAGTGTATCTGATTTATGAAAAATGTATAAATGTGACTTAGGAACAGCTTGTGCTTTCACACTAAATAAAAGCAGAAGACAGAAGAGGGACCTCGAATGTCTGTGAGCATACTCATGTATACAAATGACTGTCATAAATCTTTTTGCATGATTGCTTTGCTTTGTGGCATCTCTTTGGGGACTTCTGCAGGGGAAAAAGCCCTGCAGTTTGAGAAACTGGGGAAAAAAAAATTGCAGAAGAAAATGGATTTGCTGATATAATTATGCAATTCATGTAGAACATATTTGGTCTGCTAATCAGAACGGAAGGGAAGAGCCTTGGCAGTGTTGTTGGTTTAAGGGAATTGAATTAAAAGACCAAACATCCTGGGTGAGACTGCTGCAGCCTCAGGAGGCAGGCCTGGCTCTGGAGGGAGCTGGAGACAGAGCCCTGCGAGCCCTGCTCGTGTCTCATGACTGAGGAAAGAAAATGCTTTATTCTTGCGAGATGAGCTGGGGGTGAAAGCAAATTCCTCATCTGGTATAAATCTGCCTTGACATCGGTGCTCATTCACATTACCTGCAGATTTGGTCCACAGCATCCTCAGTCTGGGTTTAGAGTCCCTCCTGATTGTGGTCTAGCTCCATCAGCCTGGAGCTCAGGGTAGGATGCAGAGCTCCCCAGGAAAGCAAGATGAATGCTGGGGAGCTCATCTCCCAAGGGGGTTGGTGCTGTCGTGGCCAGAAGGGATCCTGTGCCCCAGCTGATGTTCCTCTGCCTTGCTGGTTCTTCAGAGCGTTGTTCCCCTTTGTCTCTTCAGGTTCCATGGTGGGTGATTCTTAGTGATCCTTCTGATGTGTAGAGTAGGAGAAAGTGGAGGAGGTCATTGAGAAAGATGGCAGAGAGGGGGAGTGAGTGGAAAGGCGATGGAAAAGGAACAGCTAAACTGTTTGTGCCCTGGTAATGTGGTCGATAGCACTGTGCTTTGCCAGGAAAGCTCCATCCTCTGCAGGGGGAAAGTCTTCCCCCCCAGAGCCAGACTAAGGAATTGTGTCTGGCAGCCCTATGGCTTGTTCCTGCCTCTGGCTGTGTGTTCCTGATGTTGGTGTGAGTTGTACATCCCACTGCTGCCTGCTTACGATCTTGCTGGGGCCCAGGACAGACCAGAGAGTTATTTGTGCAATTAATAGTTTGCAGAGGATTGCCTGTTAATTGGCTGGGCTTTTGCATGCTTGTGAAGTAGTTAAATGATGTAGAAATAATTTAATAGAAATAATATTAATAATTAAAAAACTATCGAAGCTGTAATAAGGTATCCCCCCAAAGTATATTTGGATAGTAAGCAAGGATTTACTTTGATCACATTGAGAGCTTTTTGCAAACCACAGAGAACGTGATTTTCTTGTGTGCAGAAGGGGACTGCATGTGTGATAGAACAGCTCAGAGCAACACTCGTGATGGTGCCCCCGTGCCTGTCCTGAAATGACTGTAACCGATGCCAGCAAGTCCAGTCAAGCTGATCTGTCCTGCTCTTCCCAACATCAGCCATCTGGCCCCACAGCCTTTGTGCTGTGCCTGCCCAGCCAGCTGGTTGTCTGCACCTCTCAGCTCCCAGACCCCTCATCCCCCCGGGCCCACGGCCCTCACAGGGGCTTGAGGAGCTGCTCAGACTTCCATGAGGGTGTAACTCCAGAGAAACTCTTCCCACTGTACTCAGTGGAAAGAGCAGTAACCACGTGGAAGTGCCACCACCTTTTCTTTCTGACACTGAACTGTGATGCAAATAGGAAGAGAAGCAAAGATTGTAGCAGAGCTGCTGTTCCTATGGGGGAAGCAAGTCCTCAGCTGCTCTGTGCTGCTGTGGTTTGGGGTTTTTTTTAAGGAGCTACTTACACTAAGAGCAAAATAATTGTCTTTGATAGATTTTTGTTCCTTTCAGCTGAAAGCCTCTTGAATTTTGAAAGCCAGTAGAGAGTCCCTTTCGCCTTCCTTCACAGAGTTTCTGAAGGAAGCGAAGAGCTTGATGTTGAAAGGGAACGGGTTCTGTGGTTCTCTCATGCCGTGCTCAGTCCCTCCATCCGAAGCATCTGTTTACTCAGCCAGCTCCCGGCAGAGCCAGGCTTTGGCTGACATCCCTCTGCCCAGGCCAACAGGGGCAGCCTTGGTTCATCTCCCCAGGCGTTGTCCGAGGCTTTACGTTCTCTTGTGATGCCAAGTGCAGCCGTAGGAAAGCTGAGACCTCTTCACCCCTCGGGCAGAGAGAGCGTGACGGGCTGGAGCAAGGACAGGGCAGGGCCAGGCTGTTTGGAAGAACCCATCTCCTCTGGGAAGCAATATTTTGGCCAAGAGCCTCGTGCTGAAGGGGGAGGGCCGTGTCCCAGTGCTTTGTAGGACAAAGTAACAGAGGGGGTGGGCCGTATCTTGCAGTAAAAGCCATTCTGTGCGCTTCTGAAATCATCTTTGGTAACTCAGAGAGAGGTGCAGCTGCGCCTTTCACCGAGCACCGGTGGGGATGGTGGAAACTGCTTACCCCTCCTGATGCAGGCTTTTCTCTTACATTCATAGCCATCCCCTCTCCCTGGCTGGGCTGCCAGGGGCTCCCTGGATCCGTGTGCTCAGCAGCCCAGCAGGATGGAAACTGGGCCACGAGCAGTTCTTGCTGCTGTCAGCCAGTTTTCCATGGGGTGTGTGATGTTAGTGACTGGGTGCAGCGGGATTTGGTGGGTTATTTCCCCGTGCTGGAAATATGTCTAATCTGCCCTTTCCTCAGGCTTCCCTTTATTGCTGTTGGAAGCCAGGTCTGCTGCAATTTTCCAGGCAGAGGTTAATGGGATAGATTAGCATTTTATTACTGTGATTATCATATTGTTCTTCGTGTGGCACTGACCTAGAGTTTGAAGTGCTGCATAAAACATAAAGGAGATGCAAGTCCCACTCATAAAAATAATCTTTAGATTAATACAAGTCTAGTCCTGCAGGCACTCGGGAGATAGTGCTTGTTCCCATTCCCCTTCCCAGGCTGTTACTGGGAGCAGGGGTGTTTGTTCTGCCTTGTATGTGGCTCCTCAGAGGTAGGTGCAGCATAATTAGGAAGGGAATTTAAAAGGTTTCAGCAGGAATTTTCTAAAGCTCCCGAATCATTAAGGAGTGTAAGCACCAAAGAAATGAAGTGACCTTTGTGCTGTTGAGGTCTGAGCTTCTGAAATCCCACTTATTTCTGCTTGGGGCCTGATAACAGCCACTGGTAGTTGCTACACTGTTTTTGGAGCACATTGGTCTCTGTCCTACACCTTCTATTTACCCTTCCTAGCTTTCACAGGCTCTGGAAGACAGCTCACCACCCTGATCCCCTGGGATTGTTCCCCAATGTGCCTTTAAATCTTATTTGTTGCAAGACAAGCTTGTCCTAGTGCCGTGAAGGGTGACACTTTAGAGCACAAAAGCTGTTATTTGAAGGAACAACAAAGATATCTGCCCTGAGTTGTTCACCTGGCACTGATGAAGAACGCAGGTGCCCTTGGGGTGTTCAGGAGCTCCCAGCTGAGACTGTGGCACCACCAGAGCCCTTCAGTGAAAGCCTGATCAAAGGTGTCAGTTCAGCTGCCAAGCCCACTAAAATGTCTTTGTCTATATATTCCCTACCATGGACTGTCTTCTCCCCTTCTGTCACCTCTTCCTAAAATTGCTGGCCAGGGGAACAGCCCAGCAGCAGGTATTAGTTTCTCATCAGTTTGAAGCACTAAAGGGTCTTAATTATGGAGTTAAGAGCCTGGTGTTATCAGGCCTGACTACATTTTGGTTTCTTAGCATAATATCATAAACTAAATTTCATCTAGTGAGTTGTAAGACATTAAGATCTCATTAAGGATGAACTCTTTTCCCTGCAGAAGCCTCTAATGGCATTCGTGGTGTTTCTCAGTCTGTGAATCTTCCTGTGCCGACACTGCTGGCTCTGGTGGAGACTGGATGGAGACTGCTCCAAACAGCAGCTGCATGTTTGAAACTCATCTCCTGCCACTGCTGCCCTCTGTTCTTCTCAGAGGGGAGTCAAAGGAGCCAACCAGGGAAAAAATACAGGGTTTTGTACTGTTGTTTGAAAAACAACCATACTTTATTGGTGTGACTGAGTGTCACAGACCACTCCATCTCAAGCAGTGGTTTTCAGACCTCCCTGGAGCTAGAGAGTCTGGAAACCTACCAAATTTAGAGCCACTGGATCGCTTTCCCATTGGATTTACTTCCATCCGTGCACAGAAACTGCAGAATCCACCCAGGAAAAGGATCAGGGTTTTGCATGGGCTCAGACCACTGTGTAGTGCCAGGGTGAAGAGAATATAAATCCTTATTTCTCTGTGGAAGACAAGGAGATCACAAAACAGGAATGTGATGTGGTTCCTGGTTTTGCTTTGCTGAGCCCAGGGGCCTTGTCATGTTAGTTTGGAAGATTGATACTTCCTTTTCAACTCTCTGCCTCTGGGAATACTGTGGGTTGGGAAGAAAAAAACCTGCCAGAGAATGGAGTTAAAGTATGCAGCAGATAATCCTGCAGCTCTTGATCGTGGATGCAAGAGTGATTATTTTTTAATTTTTTAAAATTAGATGAAATAATGGTTGTTTTCCTCTGATGAAAGAGATTTGTCTTTTCACTGAACTCCAGCCTCCCAATCAGGTTTTTTTTCCCCTGTTTTTTTTTTTTTCTCTTTCTTTTTTTCTCTCTCCCTTCCCCTTTAAATGCAATCAACAACAACAGACCAGGTCTACAGCAGTTTGATGTTTATAAAGTGGTCCAATCATGGCTTCACTTCTGGGCAGGAGTAAATAAATTCATCAAGCAATTGATGCTTTTGCGCCGCTGTTATGATGAATGTTGCCATCAATTATACCAGTCTGCTCAGCCTGCAAGGAGCTGAACGTGCTGCCTGATAGGAATGACAACAAGACAATGTGTGTTCCCTCTCTTTTATGCTTTGCATTCGTAGACACAGCTCTCCAGTTACACTAATTTGTTTGTTTGGATTAGCCAACAGATTAAGGAATGTTTTTAGTTAACAATGGAGCGTTGCACACGTTAATATTTTGGCAAACACGACATAATTCTCCGTACTGGGCTGGAATTGCTGTAGTCTCAGCGGTGGTGAAGTTTCACCAGCTCTGTGCCAGTGGAAGAATGGAGGAGCAAACACTCTTCTGGCTGGGCCCTCTGCTTATTGCAGCACCAGGAGAGATCCCGATGTCGCCTCTGGAGCGCAGGGCCAGGGTGGGATATGGCAGCAGGTGACAATCACCTCCTTTCCCAGCTGACTTCGGATTCCCCTGGAAAAAGTGCTACTGGTCCCACTACTGAAGGTGTTTGTTCATTGCTGTGTCTGAGGAGGTTGTAGGGGATAGGTTTGAGGAGATCTTGTTTCAGCTCAGGACTGGCAATAACAAGGGAGCAACTGGTTTTTGTTTGGTTTCAACATTGGTCTGAGTACCCTCCCTCTTGGGTTCCTGCACAGTCCTTGTGTGATGTGATTACAAAAGATTTGTTAGAGAAGTGAGAGCAGAGAGCACACTGTAAAACCTAAACCATATTTACCATTGTTTAAGGCATCCTTTCTTTGATCACAAACTGTGAAGTTGAAGCGTTACATGAACTGAAGGAAATTAATTAATTCAACAGAGAGTTCCCTTTCCTCCTTTGAAATTAATAACCTTTCAGAATTTTCACTAAAATACCTAGAAAGAAGTGCACCTCACAGCTCAAAGCAGAGGTGAACATGCAGCATCTGCTGCTTTCAGTCCAGAGTTCACATGAGAACATGTTTATTTGACAGCTGGAGTTTTCAAATTCAACGAGCATGTATGGATCTCATAAATGGCTGGTGAACCTTCATGACAGGTACTCTACATGCCTGCATTACTTGCATGCAGCAGTTAAACCCAGAACAGAGTTCTGTCTGTGTGTGCCATCCCAAGAGCTTTCTTTGCCATGTCTGCTCTCGTCCTTACCTCGTTCTTTCATTGATCAGATGCTACGGTGGGGCAGCGTATGCTCTTTTTTCTTTAGGTGGGAATGGAGAGGAGCCACGTCAAATACCTGTTTAATGGACACTATTGGCATGAGTTTCAGTTCTTTCTGCAGGTAGAATTCGGGTCAAGAAATAGGTAATTCTCAGCACAGGATCAAAATCAAAATTCCCTTTCTGTCTGCCTCACTGCCTCTGAGAGGAGACAACATAAACGACAATCTGGTCTCTGTCAACAGCAGTTGTTACTTGTGCTATTCTTGACAAAAAGAAAAAAAAAAGGATCAGAAATACTGTAGTTTGATAAGTTACAGGAGTAGGTGTGAGGGCAGGGATCAACCCAGCAGTGCAGCTGTCAAGGCAGCTCTGAACAGGGCGTGTGTGTGAGACTGTTGTGAGCACAGGGAAGCATCAGCTGCTTCTCTGGGGGTCAGCCCACTTCTCTGCCCCAGGCAGGGCCAGTGGTGGCTGGAAGGGAAGCTCTGGGAGAAAAGGAGCGCAGGTTTTCAAAGGGAGAGTGCGATCCTCGCACATTCAGCGGAGCTGGTGGAGGGTCTGGCCCGCTGCAGGGCAGCACGTGGGCCACGGGCAGCGGAGCAGAAACTGAGAAACACAATTTGCAACGTCCTCATTAAGCACAGAGTGTGGTCTGCGATCCGAAAGGAGGAAAGCTGGACCTTGTGATCTGTTCTGCGGAGAACAATTGCGCTTGGGTTTGTAAATGACATTTACAAATGATCAGAGGAATGCTGTGCTAATAGCACACAGACAAAAAAATTCTGTGGAAGATAAGAAATGGGTTTCAGTCCTCAGAGTTGTTCATTGTCTGCAGCAGAAGGTTTGTCTCTTTAGCATTTCCTCCAAGTATTCATCTGCCTCCTTATCAAGAACTCAGGCTTTAATCTAGTGGCGTTCTGAGTTTCCAAAGAAGGTGCTTTTTTGTGTTTGTAAGTTGAAGGCTGGTTGTGGGTTGAAGGACTTTGTAAAGTTTTCTTGGCTGAGGCGCCAAGGAATATCACAGGGACTCTGCACTTCCAGGGAAGCTATTTTCAGTTATTCTGGAAGAGGCGAGCGTGATTTCTTACTTCCTTTTCCATCTTGCTCGACTTCTTGTAAACAGGCTCAACTTAAATACACATAATTGAGTGAAAAGGGAAGAAAATGGTGTCTCTATATATACAAGTAATTGCTGGCACGTCAGATACTTCTGAGGCAGGGAGCAAGCTCTGCTCTGTAGTTGCTGTGCAGCCCCAAAGAGTGGGGTGTTCTATTTACCTTCCAGGGTGAGTGCAAGGGGCATCTCTGGGCTTGACCTCTGTAGGTGGGGACCTCAGTTTTCAGCTGCTCATCCCTGGTGCAGATGTTCCACCCCAGCAGCGCTTCCTGTGAGTGGCTTTGGTAAATGGCTGGTTTGTGACACCCTCTCGTGTGGTCAGAGGTGTGCTGGAGGTGTATTTTTATTTCAACGTGTGGCATAGCTGCCACCCTCCTGTGCAGTGAACTGTGGCAGTAGCATCAGATAAGCAGGTTTATTCTGCCCCCAGCTTTCTGCCCTGGCCCTTGTTGGCAGGGCACTGGGACAGCTTTTCAGGGAGGGACCAGGCAGTGGGAACAGTGCAGGGAGACGGGGATCGTCCCGCAGCTGGCACTGAGCTGGTCTGCAAGGGGAGCCAGGCAGGCAAAGAAAAAGCTGTTTGAAATTCAGACTGATTGTAAATGATGAGTTCTCAGGGAGCACGAAGAGGGAACTACTGTACCTTTCATAACACCGATACCCTTTGTTAGGCTACAGACAAAAGTAGGCTTTGACTTGAGACTACTGGAGAATACAAGATGAGGGTTTATAAAGATGGAACATATTGATCTTCCCTTTATCTTTTCAAAGCATTACTCTTTTGTCAGGCGTTCCTATTTTTGTATAGCATGTCCCTGCCTTATAATACTTTGTGCATTTCAGTGCACCTATTTTAGGGAACTACAACTTTGATGTTTTCTGTAATTACGTTTTTTTTTTTTAACTGAATATTTTTTGAGTGATGAAATATGTATATTTTCAAACAAGAAGGTTTCTTCAAAATGAGATAGTAAAAGCAGGAAGGTTCCTAGCCTGGCATGAAAGCACAGTTTCATGTTCCTCACTGAAGGTATATTGATTTATAGGAACTAAACATCTTTTTCTCTAAGCCCCAACTCACAGTGGGTTGTTCTGAAGCATGCTGTCTTATATAAACTCTTAAAAGGGAAGGAGACTGGAGATATACAAATAATTGATTTGGTTTGTTTGTTTGTTGACTAAATCAAAACACTGGTAGAGAAAAATATCCAGACTCAAAATGAATTCTTTAAGCTTTTTCACTACAATTTAACAAAAGTTATATAGAAAACATTGAAAGTTCTTTAGGGTCAGAATTAGGTCCTCTTCATATCAGAGTGTTGTTTAGAAATACAGAACTTAGAAGTGTGGAAAGATGTGAAAAATTTGAAGCAAAGTCACCTTTCTAAAGTTTATTTGAAAAAAGATGCTGCTGGCAGTTACAGTAAATTCTTGTGGCCCATTTGGGGGGGCCTGAAGTCTATTTTCCAATGAATGAAATCCCAGGTTAGCCAAGCCCCTTGTCCCCATGTGTCTTGAGCAAAGAGTGCTCTTGAGTCACTTCCATGTTCTGACAACAAATGAATGGAGCACTGGTGAAATTCCAGGAAATAGGGGTTTGATTAATGCTTCCTAATAAAATACAGCACTGTAATGTGATAAAACACACACAGCCATTCAAGGTGTAAACCTGAAGAAAAGCTCTTAGGTTTGGGTTGGTTTTTTTTGGTGGTTTTTTTTTTTTCAGTGAGGAAACAATTGAATCTGTCCCAAATGGGGTTCTTAATCCACAGCTGCTATAAATCAAAGAAGAAGAGAATTAAGTTTCAATTGACTTTCCTGACTTGGAGCATCAAACAAGGAATAACTTGAGAGACGGAGGGGATTCTGCAATTTAAAATTCAAGTGCCCTGCACTGGTAAGCTCAGCAGGCAGCTGCTGAGGGTGCTGCAGGTCTCCAGAGAGCCCCTTGGCAGGGGCTGGTGGCCCAGCTGGGAGGTGACAGTGGGATTTGCTTGGCCAGACCCAACAGAAATGAGCAAAAAAAAGGGACTTGCAAACACGTATTCCTTGTTCCCTACAACTTTTCCTTCCCAAAATGAGAAGTCACCAGGATTGAAACCATTCCGAGTGTCAGATGTGACAATGGGATGCATTAATTCATCTGAAGACTACTGGAATTTACTGGAATCCTGAGTTGTTGGAAACTGGAGTAGCTCCATTTACAGCTGGGGGATCAGGCCATGGCGTGAAAAATGCTAGAGGCATTTTAAAAAGACATGAATCTTGGGATTTATTTGTGAATATCATTATTAATATTAAATAAGGTAAAAATGAAAAGGAGAAATTAGTATGAAAGAGCAAAAGAACTGCAAGAAACAAACAAACATTACTTTTTAATTGGGTTGTGCATTTTCTAATTCCCTTTTCTAATCCAGTATAAGCAGCTGGCTTGTGACAATATATTCCCAGAAGAGTAAGCAGTTTTCCTCTGGCATACCAAATTGTGTCCATCATGGCAGTGTTTAGTGTCTTGTGTGTTTATCTTAGTTCTGGGCTTAGTTCTGGCTTTCCATGTTTTGGAAAACTAGGTGAGTGTAGAAGAGTGTACATTGACTGATTCTGAGGTAGATTTTCCTTAAAGTGAAGGTCTTACCTGGCACAGGTCAGGCTCAGTACTCCTTGTTCAGTTTTCATGTTTGAATTTGCACTGATGCTCCGTGCAATTAGTGGCAATTAAATGAATTAACATTTTCAAGGCAGCGAATTTTCTCAGCACCGAGTCTGCTCTTCCTATCCAGCTCTTCCAATTACGCTGGTATTAGTGCTCCATGGCAGGATTCACTTATCTAATTTTAGAGTAGGCTATTTAAAGGATAATCTGATGTGTTCATTTATGTCATCCATAGAGTGGATGTTATAAAGATGCACTGTTCTTGCACTGCTGCCCATTCTTGCTTGTCTATGTATTGTGGGTCAGGTGGGAGCATCTCACTGTCCCAGCCAAGCCCAGGGTCCTGCTCTGTTCAAGCATTGAGAACAAAAAATTTAGGAAAGTGCCAGGAGGAGGGGGGGGAACAGGGGATTGTAACATACCTACTGAAGGACTCATCAACAGAATTAATTTGGTTGTAATCAGTAATTGTGTCTGTGACCAGTTAAAGCCAGTAGTAAAACGTGTTCTGTGAATAATGGTTCTGGCTCTCCCACAGGATCAAATTACAAGTTTTTACTCGAAGCCTTTTTTCACCCTCTGTTGCAAACCTGACTCGTGCACTCATGTGCTTGAAGAAGGGAATGCCCGTTCTGAAGGCTTCCTAAATATCATTTCCTCAAACCAAAGCTGCAGGACATCTTCCTGTGCAGGCAGCTCAGTTCTGTTCCCTGCAGGCAGGCAGATAACAGTGGCACCACTGGGGGTGTGTGCTCGAGGGATGGAGGGGAATAACCAGCCCCAACAAAAGCTTTGCTCAGCACCAGACAGCCCAGTCTCTGCTTGCTGCTGATCTTTGGTTTATGTAAATTCAAAAGGTGCTCAGTAGACACTAAAGGATTTAATGTCAGGAATTTTTTGTGAGCTGATATTAGACACGTGTTGGATATAATAATAAATAGCACAAAGAAAACGACAGACCTGATCCTTTCCGTTTCATGTTTCCTTTATGTTGGTGGAATGTGATCTGTCCTTTGTGGCTGGTGTTGATGTCTGTACCACAGTCAAGAGGCTGATGCAAAATATCCTCCCTGTATTTAGTATCAAAGGCAGTAAGTGATCTGTATCTGTAATTATATATCACGAGGTAGTGGCTGAAGGCTTCCACAGCCTGGACTGCTTGTGAGCTTGGCCAGAGGCCTTGAGGCTGCACCTTCACCGTGGAGGGTTTTACTGAGGAATATTATTTCCCCCAAATAAGTAAATATATAAATAAGTGAAGCTCTTCAACTTCATAGCCCAGAGCAAGATTAATTAATATGGAAAAACGCTTAATCTGTCTGCTCACCACAGAATTAATGAATAATAGAGAACATCTTCCCAGCATCTCCAGCTAAAAGGGTGATGAATGTCTGTGCATGTCTTACCTACATGTCTCTGTCTACCTGCAGCTCCTCTCTCCATGTTGCACTTCTGGTGCTTCCTAGCAGATCTCTTGGTTTTCCATGTTTTTCTTGGTTTGGACTTTTATTTGTTTTAAGCTCCATATGGTCTCTAAATCAATTGAGATGAAGATTAATAAAAGCAAACTCTGTCACTTCCCTTATGGCAGACGATCAGCTGTCCCCAGTTTTCAGATGGAGAAATGGAAAACTAGAGAAGTTGTGTGGTCTGGAACAGGAAATGACAGAACAGTTCTTTAAGCATTTGCACGGTCCAGTATAATCCTGAGTGTTCTTTTCCTACCAACTGGCTCATTTTCAAGCATCTTAAATTGGACTTTGCCCTTTACTGGGAATAGTTGGGAATTCAACTCAACTAAATGAGTCTGGTTTTGTCATCCTACTTCCATCTGTTAAGGCTGCTCGCTGGCATAGTTTTAGGATGGAATTTTACCATACATCAGCTTTCATCTTTTTTTTAAGATGATATTTAAAAAAAAAAAATATATTGAAGACTTTAATGCTGGGAGTGTTTTGGTTTCTATTTAAATATTCTGAACATCTCTGTTAAAGGCAGATACAAACTGTACTAAATGTTCTTTATTACTCATACATGCAGTGTCCCTGTGAAACCCATCATACATCAGAGGCAGCAGTGATCCTTCAGATTTGCCCAGTGACAAGTCACCGCAAAGCTGTTCTCTGCTAAAAATGTCAGTGTCGACTTTATTTGCCAAAACATGTTTCCCTCTTTCAAGCTGCCAGTTGTTGTTTCAAAATAAATGGAATCTAAAAATCTCATTATTTTTATTGTTTAGAGCCAGCATTGGGTGCAGCTCCGGGGGTCAGAAGGTAACAATACTAATTTACCCTGGTGCTGCTGCACTTTGAATATTTAATCTCTTATGACTTTGACATGATGACTGGCTGTGTTTCTTAATATTGTTGTGAAGATTTTGCTGGAGGGCCCTGCAGCTCTTAATAATGTGCATCAAGACAGACCAGTAAGTAATGAATATTGCATGAGGTTCTTTTCCTGCGAGAGGATCAGCCTGGACAGGTACCTGCAGAGGTCCCCAGGCCTGTACCTCGTGGCACAGTTGGGACTGTGCTGATGATGGCCAAAGTTTAGTGTCCCCTACGGAATTCAGTGCCATTCCAGTAGCAAAATATTTGTAACTATCCTAGGCCAGTGATAGTGTTCAGCTTTTTCATAGGCTTTCACCTGGATTGGACAGGGAGCAACATCCTTCCAGCTTTTTACTGCCAGAGAAGAACTGTGTTCAACATCTGCCTGGGAGAGCTCCCTTCTTTTTGCCTGACCTTTCAGTGAACAGACTTCTCCCTGTATTACAAACATGCTGGAACATAAAACTTGATCTGGACAGTGTTTTCTAAAATCATATCTGATTAAATCCCCGTGGGAGATCTGACTGTAAATTGTGCTACCATAAGGCTGGGTGATGCAGAGTAAAAGATGGAAATGGGACAAACGGATTCCCAGGAGGAACTCGGGGTGATAGTCCACAGATGTCACTGGCAAAGTTAAAAGTTGATTTGTTCCTGGGATTGGGAGCATCATTCATGAACCCTCTTTTTAAAACAGTACTGTCAAAAAGCAGTCTCTGCTTTAAAGTCTCTGCGGAGTGTCTGAGAAGCAGCAGAAGAGAGAACTCACAGAACCAGAAGACAGCATTTGTCAGTATGAAAAGCAGAAGTCTCAGCTTGCAAACAGCCCAGCCATTGTTTAGGTTTTTGTAAGTTTTCTGGCAACAGGAATAAGGAAAGATGGATTTCCCAGAGTATAATGAGGTAATTTCTATATCTGTAATAGCTGGATATTAAATTATATTTGTACATCTCTTGCACATTTGTTTTCTTTACTAGGACTCTCATAAACACAGAAGCTGTCCTTGAAAGCTTCCCAGATTTATTTCCACTGTGAGTCTCTATCTTATCACAGCAACTCTGAAACTCCTCGCGGTAAGTTATGATGGTGATCAGAAACATCAGTCTGCAGCTTAGGATCCCAGAGCAGTGGCTGTCAGGCAGGTTCCAGCCACTTTCCCTCTCTCAGGTGCAGTTGGACTGAGCCTCTCTGCCTGTCGTGGGAGAACAAGGTCCTCAGGGTTGTTTTCAGTTGTTGCATGGGTAAATCTAAGTCATCTTTGATGGTGGTGAATGGTGATGATCCCCTCTTAGCAAACAAGCACCTATTCTGAAATTACACCAGGAGATTATAATAGGACACGGATAGAGGACTGTGCAGTTGGATTTTAAAAAGGTAGGAGCTCAACTTATTAAAATTGGTGAGAGCTGTAATGTTTATAAATTAGGGCTTTGTAAAATGTAAGCATGTGGGTTGAATATTTTAGTCTTGGCACTTATTTATATTCTGTTTTTACAGTGACAGGTTTATTGGGGTTTTTAATGCGTGTTTGGATAATTGTTGAGTTTTATCTGTGTGCTATTTACTGCAGGGTGGTCATCAGCACAGTTTCACAGGCATGAAAGCAGCAGATCTGCCAGCAATTGTGCTATTATAAATCCTCTCTGCAGGGTCAACCTGTGGCTTCAATACAACAGGAAGAGTGTATCAGTAGTGCATATTTGTGTCACTGCCACAGGTGCCAGAATACAGTGTGATCTGTATATTTGAAGAACTTGCATGAATTCCCACGTGCAAGTGGGAATTGCTGCACTATTAGAAGGGAGCATCACAAAATTCCATTTATGAAACTTCTGTTTAATCTTAATAAGTGACTACTACTGCCAAAATTAAAATAATATATATAATATATATATATAATTTCTGAAATATGTGTTCAGATTTTCAAGGCGTCTCATTTCATTTAAAACCATCCTGGAGATGAATTTAAAATTCAGCACCTTCAGGCTAATCTTGAGAATACTTAAATCCCTGGGCCGTGCCCACTGCTTGGAGCAGGTGTGCTCGTGATGAATGGGAGCGTTTGCACACAGGGATTGTGCCCCTGCTCGTGGCATGTCCGTAATAAGGGCGGCACAGAGGTCACCCCACTAAGGCAAACACGTCCATCCCGGGCGAACCACGGCACGGCGTGTTGTCGTTCTGCTGCCAGTAAAGCAGAATTTGGGTTCCTCATTTCTCTCTCTCCTAACCTTGTGCAGAAGCTTCCTGCAAACGTCGTGTTTGTGCAGATCTCATCTCATCTCACAGGGTCTGCTGGCACCGTGGTGAGGAGGGGCTGCACAAACTCCGAATTGCACGAGTTCGAGGGGCTGCAGTTCCTCCTTGCAACAGGATGAGGGCCTCAGCTCTGTGTGTCTGGGTATTCACCACACAGCTGAGACTTTGCTGTCTGCTTTTGTTGCTGTTTCCTTCTGAACAAGTAGAAAAATAGAAAATAAAGTAGAAAAATATTAGGCTCTATTAAGACTCTTAAGCGATGTGCTAGCAAATGCAGTTGGGATTTCGTTAGGAAAATGGCAGGTGATGTCAGTGTGTGTGAATGACTGCAGCTGGAATCTGCAATTGCAGATCATCACTGGCATAATATTTTGTCTGCCATGTCTTTTTCTTTCTTTAAAGCTAGTGTTCAAATACTTTAAACATCAAAGCCTTCCCTTCTACGCATTATTCATTCTTGCAAATGTCTCATATCATGCAGGAGAATGATCAGAGAGGTATGTCTCTTTAGATATGGTAAATCAGTCTTGTGTCCTTTTTGGAAAAGTGGTTGGGAATGGTTTAATGGTTATTAATTTGAATTCAATTTTTTTTTTCCAACCTAAGCTTTTTAAAATTCAAAAAACTTTCAAGAAACTTTTCAATCACCTTCTTCTTGCCTTTCCTCAGAAGTAAAATCTTACTTATTTTGTTTCATCAGCCAATTCCTTCATCTCCTCCTAGGGACGTTAAAATGAAATTCAGCAGAAAACACCTCATAGAAAATTGAAACTCGATTATCTGGGTGTGTACCCACCATACCTGGGGCTGTACAGCAGAAGGGTTCTGTGTAGGGATGACATTTTGTAGGTCTGACACGGTCTTCTTTAATGAATTCTTCTGACCACTTTTTGGGAAAACTTGAACTTGAGAACTGTCCAGGTGGTGATGATGGGTATCTTGGTCATGTTCAGTTGCCACACAATTTACAGTTTTCACTAGCTGGCTGAAAAGAACACAGGTAGTCCCTCTGTATTGGTTGAGGTTGGTAGCTCCAAATGAACTTCAGATTCACTTGGAGTCCCTTGCCTTGAGTAGTTGCATGATGGGCTCTGCAGATAACAGCTGTGAGGTGGACACTTCCATAGAGTTCTTTTCAAAATATTGTAGTTCTGTGTTGTTTTAAGTGAAATGTACTGTCTCTGACCTCAGTAGCTGAAGTAGAACAGGATTTTAAATGCAGAAGCAGCTGAAGTTTTCCTCTCTGACAACGTCTTCGTGCCAAGGTGGGGCACTCTGCAGTAACCAAAAGTCAACACAAGCAAATATAACTGTTGTAAGATCAGCATTGTTCAAGACCAAGCACAGCTTCAAGGAGAGCCCCAGACAAGAGCGAGGTTTGTTTTTCCATGCTGCAGTTATCAGCACAGCCTCAGCTATGTGACAGCCCAGCAGCAGCCCAGATTTGCCCCAAGGCAGTGAACCATCTTTGCTCCATTAGGGGAGATGCCTGTGACAGATGGCTATTTCAGAGTGCTGACTGGTTTTTGAGAGTCTTTGCCTCTGGCTGCTTAGCATCACCTTCATCTTCAGCCAGCTGTCCTCCATCCAGGTGTTCATCTGGACTGAGCACAGTTGGTAGCAGAGACATGTAAACAGTGTGATCACCTATAGGCTGTCATTTGACTGCACAGTATCTTGGGGTGTCGTTACAGCATCTTCCTCATCCACCCTGGACGATGTGAGTGGAAACACGAGATCCGTGGAGACGAGTGGGAGTGAAAATCAGTGAGAGTGTAATAGTGAGAGAGAGAGACTGGATTTGTGGTTTGCAATGGGATCCTGACATTGCCTCTGGCTGGTTCCATTGATTGGGAACCAAGCCACCAATGCCTTCCCATGGTCCCCATTTGCAGGCTGGAGCTGATTCATCTGGTTTCAGCTAAAGCATTGTCACTGAAGCCCAGCTGTTCCATATATTGATTTTGATCTAGCTTTCTTTTGGCAATACATACCTTCTTGTGCGAAGAAAAATTGGAACATGACCCTTTTGGGCAGGAAACAGTGACTTCAGCTCAGTACTGCTGGTGTGAAAATATTTCAAATGGGGTTGTTTTGTTTTGTTCCGAGGAAAAAAGAAAATACATTTTTTGATCTTGACATTTTCCCTAAAATCACTACTGCTGTCCTTCAGTCAGCTCTCGTTTATCTTTTGTAACTTGCTTTGAGATCTCTGGAGGAACAGTGATCTAATAGCTAATATTTGAGTGGTGTTAGGTGAGGTTTCAGCTGTGTAAGCATATTCTCATGTTCTTCTGTACACATCATAGACTATTTTAAGCTGACCATTTAAAAACATTTACTTAGGTCAAATGGTTGTTTCCTTTTGCTAAGCCAATCATGGATGAAATCACGTCTCTGAGAGAGCCCATTTAAAACTGCAGTGGTGCAAAAAAAGTCCTCATCAAAACTTGGTAAACTCTCTGAGAGAGCTGAAGGTGTTTTACTACTCTTGGGACAAAGGATAAACTCCTGTCAGAATCCGAACTGAATTCTTGTGGCCAGCTTGTGAACTTGGAGTTTATAATGGAAACAGGGATGTAACAGATTCTTAACCATATCAAGACCAGCAGGTGTTGCTATAATATATTAAATGCTGTGGAGGCACCTAATAAGCTGCACTTGAGCATTAATTCAGTATGTTTTCTTAAATCAAATTGTTATTGGCTAGGAAAACATAAGGCTGGGAGAGACTTGCAATGAGGATACTACTGAAATAAAGCACTGGAAAATTGCAGATTCTGAGCTGCTTCTGCTGAGCTGACTAGAGAGTTTTACTACAGCTTGAGTGAAAGAAGATCTGACCCTGCATTTGGGCATTATTTGTGTTTAAGAATCCAGTACTGTAGGAAATAACTAAATCTTGTACCTATTTGCAAGACATGACGCTGCAGAAAACCTGTGGCATCTTTTTCCGGGGATAAGAGTAGATGATGGTGAAACTGCAGTCTAGGCTTGTTCTGCGCTGCTGGATCTCTCCAATGCAGGTTTCATTGGTCATACCCAAAAGACAAGGGGAGATTTTCTCTGAGACAGAAACACATCTTCTCAAGGAAACTGCACCCTCGGGGACCTTGCAGAAGGTGAACAGCAGGAGGGTCAGCAGTGGAGATTTTATACCTCAGGAAACCTTAAGCTGGCCTTGCCAAGTTAGAGTGAATTCACAGAGGTTGTAACTTTTGCTGAATTTTGAGTTGGCAGCTCCTGAAATCAAGAAGGCAGGAGGAAAGGGGAAAAAATTCCCAGAACCAGGATGTGAGATGGGTATATTTCTTTGTATAAAAGGAGGATCGCTGTCAACATGAATGGAGAAGATGTTGAAAGGGATTATTTAATGTCCACCGGCATCAAGCTTAGACAGTTAATGGTTCTAAACTAAGAGATGATCAATTTAAACTAGAGATAAAGAAGAAAATGTTTACAATGAGGGTGGTAAAATACTGGCCCAGCTTGCCCAGAGAGGTGGTAGATGCCCCATCCCTGGAAACGTTTGAGGTCAACTGGGACAGGACTCTGAGCAACCTGATCTAGTTGAAGATGTCCCTGCTCCTTGCAGGGTGGTTGGACTGGATGGGCCTTTAAAGGTCCCTTCCACCCCAAACTATCCTATGATTTTGTATTTCTGTGTACGCTTGGCAGGACTTCTCTTGCACGTGGACGTGGCCCCGGCCATGTCCCCTCCCGGCGGCATCCCAAGCCGGCGCTGTACTTTGGCTGAGTGGAGCTGAGCTCCGGGCTCTCCGTCGCGCTGCGTTCCGCTCGCTCCCAGCGCTGAGGCGGGCGCGGCGCATCCCCCGTCACCTGCGGGGGCTGCAGCGCGGACAAGGACACCCTGCCCGCGCTCGGGAGCTGCCCCTGGCGGCGCTCGGGCAGGACGAGGGAAGGCGTTCGGGCACCGCAGGGCACCGCGGCGTGTTCCCTTGGGGGGGTGGGTGGGTGGGTGGACAGCGGCGCATCCCCCGCTCCGCCGGGCCGGGGCGCGGGGCGGGAGCCGCGGGCGAGGCGGGGCGGCGGCTCCTCCGTGTGCCCGTGGACGAGCTCCCCGAGCACGTCACTGCGCACGGCGCTCGGCGTTCGGGGCGGCAGCGAGCGCGGCCGGCTGGGCGGGCTCGGCCCCCGCCGCTCCCTCTCTCTCCATGCCGCCCTGCCCGCGGCGCGGCCCCCGCGGGGCGACGGCGGGCGCCGGGCGGGGAGCGGCGCGGCGGTGCTGAAGGACAGCTCCGCTCGGCTCGGCTCCGCTCCCCGCTCCGCTCCGCTCCGCGCCCCCTCAGCCGGGTGGCCGCGGGGGCCGCCGGGCGCCGCGCCTGGATGCGCCCCCGGCCACCGCGCCGGCGGCTCCCATGGCGGTGGCACGGAAGATCAAAACTTTGTTGACGGTGAACATCTTGGTCTTCGTGGGCATCATCCTCTTCTCCGTCTACTGCAGGATCCAGGACCGCTCCCAGGAGCTGGTGCAGATCGTCCGGAGCGCGGACCGCCGGGCCAGGAGCCGCGGCGCCAAGGTTGGCAGCCTGGCCGACAGGGAGTCCATCCTGCAGCGCCTGGACCACCTGGAGGAGGTGGTCTACAACCAGCTCAATGGTACGGGGGGCTGGGAGGGGGCGCGGCCCCGGCCCCGCGGTGCCCGGTGCCCCGGGAGGATGCTGGGGGAGCGTCCCCCCCGTGGGGAGGGGACCCGGCAATGACCGCGCCGCTGGAGCGCTGAAATAGCGGGGAAAGCGGTGCCTGCGGGGTCCTGCTGGAGGGGCTCGGTGAGCCTCCCACCACCACCCTGCCTCTCCCCCAGCTCTTGGTCCGGAGTCACGACTGCCTCGATAGATGCAAAGTTAAGGGAGCCTGCAGAGTTCACGAGTTTCGGGTCTGGGAGAAGTCCCCCCACTAGGAACCTGCCAGGTTTTACAGTTTGCCTGGGCATATTAAGTCTGCATAGGAAGTTGTTTGAAGAGCAAATATGCTGTTAGGTTATAGCTGGAAGTCATATACTTGGTTGCAGAACTACTTTAAAACATTCTGCTGAGTTCTCACGCTGTCTGCCTTTAATGGTCTATTTAAACATAGCACCCCTATGTTTCCTTAATGATTTTGCTATTTGCATTTGTTATTGTAATTGATGAGGAGGGGAAGCATCCACCAGTTCTTTTTATGACATACCATTCTAATTCACCAGCATTGAAAGATACTGGTAGGTAAGCAAAGAACCATTCCATGGTAGGTAGAATGAGCTAAGCCATCAAAGTTGTTATAGGACAGCTAACATATGATATAGAAGCTAATTCTTTGAAATTAATACATTTGTACTTGCATAGATTTGTAAAGTTCTAAGTGTGAGACATCACGGAAATAAGTATGTGATTAAATACATGAGTTTTTTGGACAAGAAGAAGCTGAAAGAGTGAAGTTTTGCATAAAATTATGAAATAAATGTAATATTTAGTGTCTAGCACCAAATAAAAATTTCAGTGTAAATATGTTTAAGTATAGCAAATGTGCTTCTAGGCTGCTTGTGGAAATCCTACTCATAACATTGATTTAACAAAGGCTGCTGTCGTCTCAAAATGCAGACAAATAGGAGGGTTAGGATAAAGTATGTTTCCTATTACTACTTTCTGAATGAATGTATAAATCTAAGTAAGTTAGGCTGTTATGGTAATACACAGTTTGTGCCAGCAAGTGTTAGAGAACAGGCATCCCCTTACGCTCTCATCTGTATAAACAGGGAAGAGAAGGGGAACGTGGAATGTGGGCGTTAGTCACAAAAACACACACTCAGGAATTAGAGGGAAGTGTCAACAGCTGTGTTTCCTAACCGTGTTTTGGAGCAGTTTTGAAGAATGTAGGATTTAAGAGGAAAATCCTTCTCACAAATTCCAGAAAGCCACGAGGTTCTCGATCTAATTCACTGCAGCTCAGCTGAACGGGGCTTTTTTTGCCTCAAATTGATTTGTTCTTGGTGTTGTTCGTGGGTGAGACTTTGGGTAGGATTTCCCTGTGCGGGGTTCATCTCAGCACAGCATCCCCTGGAGAATCAGCAGGAGTCCTTAACGTACCAGGCAGGCACCATTGCATGTGATGGCTGGGGCTTCACAGCAAAGGGGGAGTTCTCTGTAAAGTGTGCTCCTATTTTGGGAACTTTTTTCCTTTGTCTTCTTTCATTTGGTTTGTTGGATATGGAAGTTCATAGTGAAATCACTTGAACTAGTGTTATGTTGCTTCTTCAGGTCATAATAAATACTGCAGGCAGTTTTTTCTTCTTGGAAGTTCTTACACGGGAAAATACAGAAAGTTTTTGAAGCCGAGTTGTTCAGATTTCCTACTTATTTCCCTTCCCTTCCTCTCTGACACAGTTGTTGGGTTTTTTATTATGACACAGTGGTACATGAACATAGATCAGTTACTTCATACCAAAAAGTCCTAAAAAATGAGGAAGTGTAGCACTGAAATCATCAAGAGTTGCTTCACTGTAAGTGAAATCGGGATCAAGCATCTGTGTTTGGGTTTAGCTCACTGGTATTCTCTTCCTAATATCATGACTCATTCCTTGTGCCACTGGTGGGTTAGTGCTGCTCAGGCAGCGCTGAGAGTCGAGGGGGCCTGTCTGTGACAGGGCTCTACAGACAGGCTGCTGCTGCAGAAACTGTCTGCTCTGGAGCTCTGCGCTTTCACCCCAGTGTTGAGCGAGGTTTCTCGGACACTGCCCTGTGTCCTGCTCCATCACAAGGCTGGAGGGACGTCTGAGGCTGTCCTGGATGTTACTGTTTCATGAGATGGGTCAAAGTCACTTTTATATGGAGAGACAGACACGGGTAGAATGTGAATTCCTTGCATACCCAGAATCCCTGAAAGCACCAGGAGGTTGAGTCCAGCTCAATGTTATTGTTATGGTAGGTCAATCAAGATCAGCATTTCAGTTTTCTGCTCTTGTTCCTTTCTGTTTTGAGATCAGCAACTTTAGAGCCACCTAATAAGTGTCTTTTTGCTAATAACATCTCAGTGTTCTTTTATTCCATTTTTCTCTTCAGATGAGTCCTAAACTGGTCAGACCTTACCTGGTTTCCACCTTACCGGTGAATAGAAAGTCACTCTGTGAGAGACCAGCCCTGCAGCTGCAGCTGCACAGGATTTTGTTTGTCACACAGATTTGTTTGCATACAATCAAAGAAATGTTGTTTAGAAGTTCACCTTCTGCAAGCAAAATAATCACGAGCTGTAACGTTACAAATGTATAAAAAGGCAACCCAAACCAATCACTTGAGAACTCATTAACTTCTCAGCCTGAATAAAACCAGTGAGTACAGTGCCTGTGGAAGTGTGTGTAGAACGCAGAGGATCCCCCATGAAAGTCAGGAGAAAGCTGGTCCTTGCAATTATGTTTGGCAGAACAAGAGTTTTTTTGAAGAGGATGAATGAGAATTGCCATGATTCCCTGCAGAGTTGTGCAGACATACACCCAAACAATAGTTTTCATTTGGCTCGTGCTCTGGTTTTTTATCAACTCAGAAAAATAGTATTTCTGAAAGCTTGCTTTTTGCTCAGCTGCTGCTGGTTTTGGTGGAAGTAAATGAATGGGGCATGAAAAGGGAAAGGAAAGCAATGAAACGTGTCTGTGGAATTTCCTTGGTGAGACTTGGTATTACCTCATGACGCTTGACCTTGGGTACAACATTTATTTTGAAAAAACGAGTTATTATAGATCTAGTTCATCTATATATATATTATTTTTTTGGTTTTACTATGGTATTTCTATTGATGAATGTGTTTTATTGTCATTCAGCACAGAACTAATGCCAGCTAGACTTAGTAGCAATTCATGAAATGGCATAGTGATAACACCTTGATATTTTCTTCCCTTGCCTTTTTTCTTTTTTCTTTTTTTTTGTAAAGGGGAAAAATTGAAAAAGATTTCATGGACTGTGTTTTTCCCTTAATCACTTTTGCAACTAAGTCTTGTTGCTAATGATTTACCATAGAGGGTAAAGAATTTTTGATGCCCCACGTAGAGCATAACCTTTCATGCCAAAAGCAATTGAGGGGTCAGGCTACAATTTCACTCTAATTGCCTTTTTTCCTCTTCCCTGTCTCTTTCCAGTAATACACAACAATCAATACAACCTGTAATTAGATTTCATTCAATCTGCAAAGATTAAAAGTGTTTTCATCTCCTCTTTGTGTGTGTTCATATCATGTCTTCACACCCATGTGTTCTACGTTAGACCCCTTTGACCTGTTCTGTTTCAGACACAGAGGGGTAAATTGGGAGTATTCCCTTGAGTTTGACAGATTATCATTCGTTACACATCATAATTTGATTTTGCTCTCTTTGGGAAGATTAAATACAATAGCAATTTCCAGTGTGATAAATGGGTTTTATGTTACATATGCATTTCATGGAGGAGGCTGGAGGGGGAAAGTGGACAATTCACATAATTGCAGCACAGAGGCTTAAACTGATGGAAATAGCAGGGCCTGGGTGTAGAGGACTGATTCCTGCTGCCTGGGACTCCTGATTTTCAGAGTGTACTGGGAGCAAAGTGATTGCATTTAAAATTCAGCCTGGCAATCTGCATACCTAAAAGGTACAGTAGTATTTTTAACAGGACAGTTTATTCTTCACGGGCTTGTGACTGGTTGAAAATGGTGCCATGTTTCCATATTGAAAGTAAGGGCTGGGAGCAGGCTGAGAGTCAGTCAGGTGAATGTCCACATCAGATTTGTCAAAAAGAAGCTTTTACAGCTGGCAACTCTTGAGTGAAGAGCTGAGGGGAGGCAGAGAAGAGAGGTAAAGACACATGTGCACAGGGGGAGATTCAGTGGGACTGCACCTTCTCGTACCCGCACACAGATTCTCATTTGGTAACTGTTTCTGTCCAACTTGGTTATGGGCTGGTGCCAACAAACATCTGGCAAAATCAGCACCCAAGTATCTCTGAGAGGTATTGTTTATGGGGACTGTGGTGTCCTGTGTGGGGTCTGCTCTCAGCCCTGTGCTTTCCTTGTCCCAGTGAGGGGCTTCTTCGTGTGGTCCCATTTTGAGGACTTTTTTAAAGAAATGCAAGGTGGGATTGAAAAATACCAACTTTGTTTGGTTTTTTTTTTTTAAGTTAGGCTGCTGTTTATGGGTTAGCTCACAGTACATAACAAGTATTTTCTATTGTGCTGGGTCAGATTCTCAAGCTTGGGTAGGTCACCATTGCTACAGGCCTGACCTTCTGTGTTGCAAAGTGATGGTCAAGTCCAGAAGACTGATTTTCCTGTCGTGTTGGCTTCAGTTGTGTTAGTCTTGATTTATGTAGCTGAGGAAATTCATAATCAGTGCTTTCAGGAAGATCAAGGTTTTATTCCCCAAAATAACAGAAGGAAAACATCATAAGCCAGTATTTGGATAGCCCCTGTATCAATGTAAGGTAATCTTCAAAATAGTATTACTCTATTTAGGCACTTTAGGAAGAAAAGGTCAAAAACTTTAGTTAAAAAAGAGGGCAGATCTCTTTTGTAATACAGGCCAAATTGTGTTTAACTCTGCAGAATATTGACAAACACAAAAAAATATGTCTCCATTCCAGCAGCACATCAGTGATTTTAAAGTCTCCCTGTACTCTGTATTTCATATAGCAGTAACTATTGGTTTTATGTAATGTTGCTGCTTTTTGCCTTTGTAGCTTGGGAAGAAAGCTTTTTTTGACAGGAAAAAAAGAAATCATGTGGTAATTTTATCATTGACTCATTTGTATAGAGCTTGAATCATTTGTACTGTATAGGATCAAAAACAATGTTTGCAGAGGCAGAAAGAAAATCTTTGACTGATGTTGTTTTTGCTGCCTTTTTGACAGTATTCCAGTTCAGCATCTTTCCATTTCTTTCTAAATGTGGCTGGGATTGGAAAAGCAAAGATGGGTCTGTCATCTTTGTGGAGAAGAGCTGCAGTGTGGTTGTTGCACACCTACAGCCACTGTGCAGGTTTAGAGGTTAGAACACCCTTGATAGTGGGAGGTGGGGTTGTTTCCTGAGTTTAGGGAGGTTTATTGCCTGTTTATTTGATGTTTCAGTAAATAAAGGCAGGTAACAGTTAAACCAAGAGCATCATTTAAGAATGCAGTTCCAGCCACTGAGTGCATGGCGGTTCTCCAAGGAAATAATAAGATTTATGAAAGGAAGGAAAATAAATGAGTCATGTTTAACAAATCTTCCCTTTATTAATGCCCCTCTCTAACTTTACTAATGGGCACTCAGTTCCTCTCTCTGGGTATACTTGGCATACTTTTTTATTATTGTTGTTATTTGAGGGGTTTCACTTGGTAGTCATTACCATCACTTAGTTTAAACTAACACACTGAAGGGGAGGAAAAAAAAAAGGAAGAAAATGAAAAGAGCCTGTGATGTCTTGGATAACAGGAAGGAAGAAAGCCAATGACAGCAGAGCAGCCTCCAACCTTGTTGTAGTCCTATTGATCAGAACTGTCCTCTGAAATAAGAGACCTCCAGTCTCTGAGAAGGAAAGCCAGATAGGGATCCTCCCACTGACCCAAAGTCATCTTCTGCTGAGAGCACAGAGCTACAGCAGCCAAATGCTAATTGGATGTGTCTGCTTTTCCTAAAACCCATTGCTGTGGTGCCATGGAAATGGCTGTGAATATCTGAAAGCCTCGTAGGTGGAGGCAAAACCCATTTCAAGGATGTCAGGGCAGATGCAAACAGATTAGAAGTTGTCCTTCTGCCCTATAGTTTTTCTCTGTTTAGGTGTTCAGGAGTATCTAGGTTTCCCAGGCAGTTTTGGAGACAAGCTGCACCACAAATGGCACTTGCTGATTACTCAGCAAGTCCTGTAAGGCATAAAAAGAGTGTAAAAATTACCTGCTAGCAAGGCCATCTCCTGAGCCAAGATCTGCTGCTGGACTTAGGGAACAGAAGGCAGCAATCGGGGAGCAGTGTGATACAACTTGATCTAAGGCCCTCTCATTTAGCTTGGGTTACCTGGAGTTGAAACACGTGGTAGTGCTGCTGGGGATGGAGGTGTCAGTCTTGGTTCTGTAGGATCTTCTCAAAAACCAAAGGATGAGCCTGGGACCATGACTTGGTTTGTATCCCTGTTGAGGGCAGCCCTGAGTGAAACAATGCAGTAGAAAAAGGATGGTTTTGAGACTCTCTAACAAATGGCAAAAGGCTTAATGTTTTTTTTTTTGTTTGTTTGTTTGTTTTCAAGTATGTCCTTGATTACTGGCTTTGAAGGAGAGTCTGAGGGCAGCAGCAAGGTAGAGAGCTGAGGAGACAATAGAGTGATTCTGCTTTGTCATCATGTGCAGTGTGGACACTCAGTTCTCTTGGGGGCTGAAGAGTTGTTGAAGTAAATGAGCAAAACATCTTTTAGAATAGGTGAGAATATAGATTTCTGAATGTCTTAAGCCATGCACCACCTCCTATGGAGCCATTCTCTAGAAGCACTTTCACTTGCCACCACAGTCTGATTTATACTTTTAATACATGAGCTGTAATTTGCATGTCATCCTGGGAGAATGGGCAATGATTAAGAAAACCAAACCCAGGAAAAGGTTTTTAAAAGAGCTTCTCAAAGCACTGCTGCCTAAAAAGGGTTCTGCCAGGCAGAGATATTTGATGACAAAATGCTCCAGGGGAGTGTTACCTATTTCACAGCATCGTTTGGAATCCCATTTAAATAACCCAAACTGGGTGGATGAAGATACAGCAGTTGTGTTTAGTCGGGGATCTAAGCCAGATATAAAACTGACAGTGCTTCCTAAGCAAACTGCAGCTCCTGCCAGCCCTGCTCTGCTGTCAGCAGCGCCGTGTGTGGAGTGACAGACACTGCTGGTTGGACGGGGTAACTTGCTCAAGGAGGTTTTTGTGACTGCAGCAATGATTCAAATTCTCCTCAGCTCACCCATGCACTTAGTCCTATTGAAATCAGTTGCCTAAATTGATCTTGGCTATTGATCCAGAGCCATCAGCACAGTCACTGATTACCAGTGTAGTAACTCCAGTAGTAAAGTTGGCCAAATGAAGGTATTTTTGCCCCAGAATGAGCAGTATATTGGCTAGTTATGATGATGCATATGTAGCATAAAGGATGAATTCTTGCTGTGTCCCTGTACCGCTTCAGTCCAGTTGGGAGCAGGGTCCTTCCTCCTTCCTCCTTGAAGGTTTTGGAATGATTCCTCTTCCTGGTGTAGCCATGGTGAACTGTGTGTTTCTGCCTCTGACTCCTGGTCTGGGGTTGCTTCAGTGTCTGCACTGTTTGGCTCCAGTTGGCATTTTTCGAAGAGAAGTTCTCAGACCAGGGGGTCACATCAGCACTTGATCGTGGCTGTCTTGCCAGAGGTACTGCAGGAGCATTTGCAAAGCAAAAGGGGCTTTGTTTGCACAGCAGGCTCATTTTCCTTGGAAGGCATCCACCAAGACAGCTGGAACGCCCTCTCCTGCAATACTAGAGAAGTTTGCTTCTTATTTTGTCTCTGGCATTTTTGGTGGGGTGATAGGGTTAATTGGTTGTTTTTCATTTGGATTTTTTATGCTGGTTTTGTATTTTATTTGGCAATGGGGCCTTACTGCCCTTTTAGAAATTGAGTTTATTTTTTCTACAGCTCCCATATGCCTCTAGGATGTGAAGCTTTTGTAAATAAAAATGTATTTTTTGTTATATTAACTCATTTTCAAGCAAACCTTGTGTTGTAGAAAAGATTGGTGGTTTTCTTTCCTGTGCATGCTGAACTGAAGGCAGTGATAAGACTAAAAATATCCCCAATTGAAATAGCATTGTATAACCCAAAGGTTAGTTTTCCTCAGGATTAAAATTTGCAGTTGCTTTACGGATTCCTTGTAAGGCAGATTTCTGGTCGTCCAGCCATGTGTAAAATGAGGCTACTGATACCTGCAAAACCCTGTGCCTGCAGAGCTCACTGCCACTGGTGACTGGCACCAGCAGAACGCTGCTGGTGGAAGATGCTGACGCCCCCTGCACTGGTGTCGGCTCCTGAGCAGCACGGTGTGTCCCCCGTGGGTGGTGTGACAGGCACTGTCCTGCAGCTGCAGGGCAGGGACCAGGGGCTGTTCACACCTCTCACTGGAAAAACAGCTTGTCCTGCACAGAGCTGTTAATCCTGGAACACGGTGACAGATCGCAGGTGGCTCCACGTGAGGCAGACGGGAGGGGAGCGTGAGGTGAGAGTGAGCTGACCACGGTCAAGGTATTCAGCAGCCTCCCGAGAAGCTGCCCAGCTGCTGAAATAGGTGGTGCTTTCAACTTACACGGCAGTGAGTGGGTTTGGCTTGGGAAAATGGGTGGTTGGGTGGTTTAGGTGTCAGGCTGTGCTGGCCTTGGGATTGCAAACCACACTTTGGTGGTAGTTCTGTTACGTCATTTCTGTGGAGAACCCCCAGAATCCAGGTCTGTGGATTTAGGCTGCTGACTTTGCAAAACCATCACTGGCATGTGGGCAACCAAATGCTCCACTGGAACCTGCTTTGTGTGTTTCTTCCTGGCGACCAGTCTTTTCTCCCATTTTTTAGAATGGTCTTTTGCATCTGCTAGAAGTGTCGACTTTCTCAGCAGCTGAAGAATGCCTTTTGTTTATTCACTGCTAGTATTGCAAGGAGCAGTGAAAAGCTTTGCAGGTATTTATTAGAAATTTCACATCTTTCTTCAGTTTAATATTTGCAGGCTGATTCGATGCCTCCTTCCTGTGATACTCCTTTAGGCACAGACATGAACATGTCAGCACCTGCACTGAACACTTTGCTCTCAGCTATTCCAGCTTTGAATACACAAACCCAATAATCTTTGATTTTAGACCTGTGCCAGCCTGATCCTCCTCCTGAAATAGATCCATCTGGCTCGATGCATTTTCATTCAACAGCAAATTAATTCCGGAAGGGAAGTGGCTTTTATAATGCTTGTATCCAGTGGGGTTATATGTAAAACCCTCTGTTTTCTGAAAGAGTCAGCTTGGTGTGGTTCCCATATTCACAGCTATGTTCCCATTCCAGGCCCACATAACTCAAAGCCAGGCTGCAGAGAGCACTCTTAGATGAGGTCATGAAATTAGGAATTTCTTCCGCGATTCATTCTGAACCTGATCTGCCTAATAACGGGATTCTTTGTCTCCCTCTTTCTGTCACACATTAAAAAGTTCACAAAGTGAGAATTTTGAGAGGAGTGAACAAAAGACGTGCATGAACGGAGGAGAAACGTTTCAGAGAGAACAAAGGCGTGGCCTTAACTTTGAAGCTGGGCTGGAGCAGCCCAGCATGCCAAGGGGCACGGGCTGAGGGATGCAGCCCTCGGAGAAGGCGCTGATGGTTGCCCAAGGCCGGCATCCCCTACTTATGGTACTGTGGTACCAAAGTCAGAATCTGGCCCGAAGGACAGGACAGCTCATGCAGGATCAGCACCAGTAAGACGTGGCTAGGCAATGCTCTGTGTGAGGGTAGACTGGGGCACAATGTGCTGTCGTAAAACAAAATGATATTTCTGGATAGAAATTTAGTTTACAAACAGAAATCAGTGTGTGACCTTTGGGTTTTGTCCCTGAACTGGAAGAAGATGCCTCTAATCTGTTTGATGGGTGCTATTGCATGCCTGTGGCTTCTCTGTGCTAGATACAAGCGTCTCAGCATATGGCTGTGAAACTAAAGGTTGATTATTTTCAGAAGGACTTTGACAGATACTGAACTGACAAATTCTCTGTTAAAAAAAAGAAAAAGGTTTTGTTTGCTCCTCTGCTCATGAGGCTGTGTGGGTTTGGGATCATACCTTGCTTTATATTTCTTCCAAGGGTAGAGAGGGGAAAGCACACCTGCTACAAACAATCTGAAGGATTAATTTTGTAATAAATGCCAGGGAAAACAGGCAAAGTTGCATGGGGTATGTGTCGTGCTGTCATGGTGTCTCAGCTCTGAGTCTGTGTCTCCCTTTCTAGGAGAAGAATTCATTTAATAAGTTGGGCATTTCCATGGGAATTTTCTTTAACATGGTATCTTTACAGGGAAAGTACTTCTGAATGGGACCACACACGTACCTCATTATTTCATAACTAATCTCATCACCCAAGTGTGCTGTTTTACCACTTCACCTGGTTCTCATTGCCACTGACACCTGAGCAGAAGCAGTGTGGTAAGCTCCCAGAAACTGGAATTGGGGAAAGAAGGAGCATTTTCAGTGACAGGTTCAAGAAAATATTCCAAGGTGCTGAAATACAAGACCTGGGCTTCATTTCCAGGTGGGTCTGTCCTGTGCCCTTCAGCTGTTCTGAAAGCTCATCTCTCTGCCCCTTTGATCCCCTCCCCTTACCTGTGCCCTCAGTTTAACTGAGGAGGTCGGGGCCTCTGCAGCATCTTAATTTGTGATACTGTTAATCAGGGATATATATAACTGCCAGACATCCAACAGACCTAGACATCCAGTAATTAACACATGTAATCCTAAAAATAAGTGTTTGGTTCCTTGAGCAGCTAAACCAAGAAAGTTGGCTTTCTTCTGGGTCGGTATCCCCCGGGGTGAATTCTTGGGTGGTCTCTGATAGCTCCAACAGGTCTCCTGTATTTGATCTTTCACCAAACCTCTTCTCTCAGTAGGAACATTTTAATGGCACTTTCTTCCCAGGTGTCGACTTTTGTGACAGTTGCAGAAATGTAATTTTTGGAGACCTCTGACTGTCTGCCAAACTTTGGCTGAAATTAGAAGCAGTCCTCAAAATCTAACGAGCAGAGGTGAGAGGAGAGCATGGAGAGGGAAGCAGACTGATAGACAAATGCAGACAGCATGGTCCCATAAATTCCTTTTTTTGTAGCAAGCCAGGCTGTAAATTGTATTGGTGACAAATGGGATTTTTACTCATTTAAACACAAACATGAAAATCCAGTTCTTCGCTTCCGAAGGAACCAGCCTCAGATCTGCACGCTGAATTCCTCTGCTTGCTCTGTTAATTGGCCATATGTTAAGAGGAGCATTTTTTTCTCTGCTTTCCTGCTTATTTCAGTTAATAACTATAGCAGCATGACACTTCCCTGACACTACACCAGTGCTGTGGGAGAACTGCCTTTCCTTTTGGGTGTCTAAGATGGCAGGCTGGGGGTGCTTGTCTGGCTTGTCTCGTTGCCTTTCAGGAGGGACTGAATCGTTAAATCCTGCGAGGAGCAGAGAAATGCTCCCGTGCTGCTCTTTGCCAGGCGGTGGGGAGCACACCCTGCTGCTGAATGACACCTGTCACGGCCCAGGGGGCTCAGCACTGCCTTCCTCCGGGACCATTTGGTGCTGGAAAGCTCCTTCTGGCCAGGAGAAATGTGGGTGTGACCTGAAGTTTAAGCGTGACCGGGTAAAGTGTCTGCTCTGTGTCCTTGAGGAGCGATGAGTCCAAGCTGTAAAATCACAGCTCGAGTTTCTGAAATTCAAATTCTGATTCATAGCAGTCTCTTCACTGAAGGATGATCTTCTCCTGTATAAAGGCACCTTCTATCACTGTCCTCATTCCTCTCTTTACTGTGTAATTTAACACCTCATAATGTAGTCGTAAGTACAAACCGGAGACACATCGGGGGACAGGAACATTCATTCTTTCATGGAATTTCAGCATAGAGGAAAGGAAAGCTTGAAGAAAAATTGGGTCTCTGAAAACCTGAATTTCTTTTTTACATTGCCCTGGTGGAAACCAGATAAGCAGCACTACTGCAGTCAGAGGCATTAGGAAAGTAAATTGAAGAAGGCTGATCCACAATTTCAAAAACTTGGCCATTGTCTTTATATATGGTCCAAATTCTACATATGTGTGGTAATTGAAACGTGCTCTGTTGTTGCCAAATGCATCCCTGCCTGTGTCAAAGCAAGCCCACTTGTCCTGCAGTGAGTTTGTCAGGGCCTAAACTAGCCCCGGGTCACAGTCAATTCATACAAACACCCACACGCAACGAAGCCAATCTTGTTAATAATGAATCAGTTATTATAGCAGGGCTGGCTTTTAGAGTGCCTGTAACAGTGGATCGGAGCTTTCCCGCTGCTGGAAGTCTGAGTCAATTTATCTTTATATCAACAATAAACCAGAAAGGGCAGAAATCAAAGTAAGCAATGTTTTTATTACCGCTTTTAAATAAAACATTGTGCCAATATTTTTTCGCTAACGTTACATCTTCATTTTCTCAAATTTATTGGCAATTGCTATTTATCCTCATTTCTCCTTTCTTTTGCAAGGCTATCTCATCCTTTGATTTACTTTCCCCAGAGAATATGGTACCTAATTCTTTTTATTTGTCCCTGATAAATCCCTGATTAATTGTATGTTATAAGCTATCCATGCAACATCGTGTCTTTCATTTCTAAATAGGCTTTCTTTTGTGAATATAAAGAGCTAACGCTTTCCCTTCTAGAGCCAAAACCAAATCCAGCCTCAGCATTTCCTTGAACAATAGCAAGGCACTTCAAAACCAAGTAAGATTCTCAGCTTTGTGGACTGCTTCTGTTCCTCCTCTGTGAGCAGGAGAGTCTCAGACCTTTAGTTGGGCACATCCTCTAACAGATAGATCTGCTATAAAGGTGGCTGTCAGTTTATCTCATCAGTTAGGAGAACTCTGCATAGCAATTTTCTTCACCTATTGTAGCTTCAAATCTGCCCTGATTTGTTGATTTGTAAGCGTTTTGGTTTTAGGTGCTGGATTCTGGGCTGTATTTTTGCTGATTAAAATGTGGCCTGTGTTTGGTTTTGAACTGACTCGTCCTGCTGGCAGGAAATTAAGTCATGCACACGTTAAGAGGCTGATGGAAGGAGACACTGCAACCTGGCCCTGACAAGCAAGGCATAGGTGTGGTGTATGTTGACATGAGATATGAAAAATAAAGTGGAAAGAGGAGGAAAAGCAGAGATATAGGCTCTATCTCAACCAAATTCCCAAGCCAAACTCCCTGAGACATGTCAAAGATGTGCCTGAAAAAGAAGAATACAAACACAGGTGAAGAAAAATACACATATCTACACATGTAAAACAGAGAGTCTGTCAGGAAAATGAGTATGGTTTGAAACCAACCATTGATAGTGCTGTGCAGTGATGCAAAAGAAAAGCATGTCACCTTTACAGAGCCTTTAAGGCAAAATCACACTGAAAGGAAAAGGGAGGAACCAAGGCTCTCTCTGGCTCCTGGGAAAACCAATGTCCAAATGAACTGTTTTTAAGAGATTGGAGGGAAGCATTTGAAATCTCACATCTTCAGGGGCAGCTGATCTCTTCTGCCATATATTCCCAAGGAGAAATGCGTGATGATAAGACTGAGAGGCAGCAGAGAGAAAACTAGCTCTGCTCTGACAGAAGCAGGGACTTTGAGATCATTTCACTGTCTCACGGCCGGTAAGGACAGCGGACAGCGACTCTTGGAGCGTGGAAGGGAGAACAGTGCGTGTGCCAGCAGGTCTGTAGTTGTTAACACTGTCTCTTTATTGTGGTTGCATTGCCAGAGGGGAACTCGGTGACTAATCTCACAGCAGTGGAAAATCAAGACCTGCTTTCCAGCAGCTCCCGGTCTGGGTTCGCTGCCGTCACCCTGGGCTGTGGAAAACGAGCTGAACGACCCTTCAGCCACACAAATGGCAGAGTGTTCTGTGTGGCTTTGTTATTGGGAAAGCTCCCTGTGTGATTATGTTAGTTTAATTTAATAGCAGGCTGTTTAGGTAAATGAGCAGGGAGGCATCTGAACGTCTGCAGATAACGTGGAGCGTGATTGCAGACTGATGCTGCAGGAGATGGGCTCCTCTGGCCTTGCCCAAGCTCTCCAAACACCCTAGAGCAGGGAGGGAAGAGACTTGCTTAGCCTTGGACACAATCCCTCTGAGACAGTGTCCCAGGGGTGCCTGATTGAAACCTGGGCTGAAAGGCAGTAATTTGGCAGGCTGGGCAATGTCAGATCTGACAGAGACTTTGATTACTTTAGACTTTATTATCAGCACAATGGAGTCTAGAATTGTATGAGCCTCCATAGGACCTGAAGTTAGGTGCTTTTTTTTTTTGATTCCTGGTGTTTAAAAACAATCATTTTTCTTTGTGGAACCTAACCCTGTGGGATTGACTGCTATGGTTGAGCTGTTCTGAGAACAGAGCAGTCAGGGATTTCTAATCCAGAATTGCATCCAAAATCAAAGGGATATTTTTAATGGTTAGAGATGTTCAGTCAGCGCTCTAGGTGCAAGAAAATGTCATTGCATCCAGCAGCATCTCCATGATTCCAGCTGTGGGCTCCATCCTGTCAGACCTTGGGTCAGAACCCCCTTCCTGCAGTGGCCGCTGCATTCCTTCCCTACCTCTGATTCACACAAGCAAACTCTTGGCTTTTCAAAAGGTATTTTCCTCATTTATGAAATGAAAGCCCTTTAACTTGGCCTGGAACAGTTTGTTCCTGAATCTAATTAAACAGCCCCAGCGTTTTAGCTCTTGCACCTTGGATCTTTTCAAGGAGAAGTCCCTTTCTCTTCCTCTAGAATGGCTCTGTTATTGTTTTAATGATCACCTTCCCCAGGAGTCTTCACCTCCGTTTCCCTGAAAAAGTAAAAGAAAATCTAATATATTGATACAGATGATCCATTTCATGTGAGTCGGTGACACTCTGACCGTGACAGTACCAGAGAATTCACTGCTGCAGGAGGCCACTGAATCCAGTATTAGTGGCTGGGCTTTTAAAGGACACTGGGTAGCTTTAAGCCCTGTTTCGACCTGTCTGAGTTAAGATAATGAGGGTAAGCTAATATTATGCTTCAGGGCTTTAGTTACCTGCCTGTAGGATTCAGAAGGGAACTCTGCTTCCAGGGGCAGTGCAGAGTTTAATTGGCCAAGTGCTTTATGATTTGTGTTCTGCTCCCTCTGAAGCCTCAGGTATTGGCTACTGCCAGGGGCCAAGTGCCAAGCTGATGACACTCAGATTTTTGTCTGCTTTTAATATCAGTGGGCTGTCAGGCAGATACACCACCATTTCAGCTCCTCCTCCTCAACTCCAAATTTATGCCATCACCAGAGGAGTTTTCTGGCTTTCCTCCAAAGCCCTGAAGAGAGAAATCCATTTTATGTGTCTCACCAGCACAAACCACCAGTCATTTGGGATTTTAAAACTTCTAGAAGAATCATGGCATCTGTTATTTACTTAAAAATAACAAACTGGTCTTTCTCTGTGAGTGATCTTTTTTATCATTAAAATGCAAATTAAAAGAAAAATCAGAGTCACACACATATCATTTAAAGTTTTGCTTATGGAATAAGGCCTTTTTATTTTGTTAGTCAAAATTTAAGTTTAAAAATGTATCAGATAGCTCTCCCTTGCCCAAGGATCTCTGCATGTTAGGAAATTGATTTTTGTTTATATCTGGCAAAATTCTGGCACCTCTCCTTTATCTATAAACTTGGAATCAGTGTCCTACATCACAAATGAGCTTTTATCTTCATCTCCAATGGACTGTGTAGCTGCTGTTTCTTGGTCCTTCCAGTCGTCAATCTGTTTATCTCCTCCTGAATTATCTGTTGTAATTAGAATACATTTTCTCATCTCAAGGGGAAACCAGCTCCAAATGAGTGTTCTATAAAAGCAATTACTTTTGATATTAGATATCTGTACATAAAAACACACTATTTCTTCCAATTAAAAAGCACTAATGAATGTTGTGCCTAGAGAGGGAGTAGCCTGCACAATGCTGCGTTTCTGTGAAGCCCAGGAACAAAAGATGAGGCCTGGAAGAGGGCAGGGAGTGTGTGCTGCACCACTGAATAGCAGATGCAGGAGAGAAGATGGTTCTGCAAGGACAGAATGTTCCTTTTTTTCCCCCCGGCAGGTCTGTTGTCAACACTGATGGACTGGATCCCTCTCCTGTATCTTGCCTGCAACCCCTGCCTCTCCCACTGATGCATACTGTCTTCATGTCTTCTTCTCTCATTATCTTTCCTGTCTTCATTGACAGTGTTTTTTGGGGTAGGAACTGTCCTTCTGGGCTCCTGTGGTATTTGCTGCAATGGTATCCTGAAATCTGGACTACAAAGGATAAAAAAGCTGTTCTGGCCAAATCCTGTCCTGGTAGAGCTTACTACATAGGATTTAAGGATTAATGGCTCAGTATGGTGGGAGCAGAGTGTGTAGGATGGAATAAGGGTGAGCTTCCAGCCCAGATGCTGAGAACAGCCCTGGACATGTTGATGGTGTTGAGCACTTGACAGATGTTCACAGGCTGTGCCTCAGGGTGCTCTCTGCAACCAGGAAAAGTCCCTATTTTCCTTTTCAGACCATCAGCCTCAGGGGGCTGTTTGTCTTCTCCCTGGTGCATCTGCAGAGATACTTGGGGTACCAGGGGACATCAGCCTTTCAAGCAAGGATGCAGCAAGCTGGACTGCAGCTATAAAAAATAAGGCTGCATTTTGGGTTTCAGATAAATGGAAGTGCTGGAGTCATTTAAGATTGGATGAGGTCTTGTTTGGTGCTCTCCTCCTTGCAGGAAGTTCAAGCTTGTATCCCTATGGGATGTGATTTGCTGAATGTTTCTGTATGTCAAACCACTCTTTAGTTATGGTCATTAACCCTGGTTTGTGCAGTATTTACGTGAATCAAGGAAAAACTATTGTGAATGTGGTTGTATGATTATTTTCAATCACTTATTTTTGGTTTGAGTTGTCAAAAGGTTAATTTTGTCTCAGAACCTCGACTCAACCTGATTTACAGCTCCCTGTAATTGTGTTGCAAATAAGAAAAAAAAGGATAGTAAAATAATCACAGGTGTAACCTGATCTAGCTTTTGCCATAGTTTCTCACATAAATCTCTTTAGTACTTTTCCCATTGTGACAGGGTTTATGATGAAAAAGAGAAGATCTCATTTCTTCCTAGAAAATTATGAATCCCGTGGAGTAATTAATCTGGTTAAGGAACTAAGGCCAGTTCATTCTGCTCTTGATTCTCCCAACAATTTCTGTCTTACACAGAAATCACTGCAGTGAGAGCAATAAATTTGAGATGAATGACAGGCTCTAATTATTTGTGACCTCGTTGTCATCTGCAGCATTGAACTGGCTGTGACCAATCCCAGCGCTTGGGCTGTGGATATTTTTAGTCTAAAAAATTTAAAGAAAAGACAGCTTTAAAACCAGCAGCTCACTGGGCATCCAGCCTGTTTTTGTGAAGGTGCTGCTGAACTGGCACTCCTTTCCTGTTTTTTCAAAAAGGCTGACCAGTGCAGGAACGGTGGATTTTGGGGTTAGCAAGTCACCATCTGCACTTTGCTAGTGATGGGACAAAGCCCTGTGTTGAGGAGGCACTTGGTGAAGCAACAGCAAATCGGCTTTTGAGATGGAAAATGCTATGCAAAAATGTGAGATGTGGTTATAGTGTGTCTAGCTAACCAACTGTGCATTGAAGAACATTGCCTGTAATTGCTGCATCTAACACACAAGTGCATGTATAAAATACGCTATATTCATTGTTCCCAAAAAAACTTCTAGAGACACTTTAGTGCTCCTCTTGAAGAGTGAAGCAATGTGAGCAGATTAGCAGCATGAAGAGCTAGAATATCAGATTTAGGAAAAAGGTAGATGAAATAGTAGTCATTATGCATGGTTTGGCAGGCTGTCTGATTCCCTCCTAAGAAAAGTAGCAAAGTGCCTGATGCTTCCTGGGGGATGGAAGGTTCATTCTCCCATTACTTGTGCCTTAAAGACACAAGTGTTTTGCTCCTTAAACTGCAAGAGCGTAGAGCGTAAAGAATGAAGTTTTCGACTACTGGAATTAAATTGTTGTTTAAAGTCAAGTGAGCATGCCACGTCTTGGAGACCCTTTCATCAAAGCAGGTCAGGTAACTTTAATGAAGTCATCTTCAGTTTGCTTTGATGTAACATCAGAACCCAGCCTAGATGATTCCAAATGATCAGCAAGTGAATTTCCACACTGAGGTCTTTCAAGGACATAGGCTTTGTGAAGTGTCTGGTTTTCTGGGTTTTTTTTTTTGTTTTTTTTTTGTTTTTTTCTTTTTAGAAGTGCCTAAATTGAGATTTTTTTTTTGGAGGGAACTGCTGACCTTTCTCCTAAACTGAGCCCCCTTTAAGATTCCGTATGCTGGGCATGTAAAGCAGAGTCTTGCAGCATCACTGCTTGCTGTTAGTGCCTGTTCAGCCTGAGACTGTATCATGCTGGAAGATTAGGCTGCTCTGCTTTTCCTTTAGGGTGGGGAGAGATTTAGAGTCTCAGACATGTAATTTCTGTAATTACTTGAGCAGGGAATAATTGTCAGGCCAGGGATGGCAACATTAGGCCCTTCTGTTCTGATTTTTCCAGAACAAGTAATGTTAAATACTACAGCTGGTCAAAGTGCCAAGTAGCCTCTCATCCTAAATGGGAACAAAAAGGACAAATGTTACAATTTCCTTCAAAATGAAGCTCCCTGAAATATTTTCAGGAATACTGAACGTGGATTGAAGTGCTTCACTTAGTAAGGTAGAAGAATTTCTGTGGTTTGAAATCAAGACAACTCTTGAGTTTTAGTCGTGTTTCAAGAGAAAATTATGATTTGTCTTGTTCTCCACTTTTCTTACAGAAAATTCAAACAGTCCCTCTTAAATGCCCCAAGTGTCATAATATTAGGCATCATAATGCTTGTAATAATTAAGATAGAACCTGTCAGGACTGCACTAGAGAATGACCCACCAGTACCATAAGTCCTGTTCTCACTCAGCACACTCAGTGGTGTCTTAGTAAGGAACAGCTCAACACAGTGCTGTGGTTTAGATTTGTCTCCAGTTATTGCATAAGGTCCAAATTCTCCAGGATTTAGTGGCTTGTGCTGGTAATTCGTGATTTTGTCATTATTTGTTTTTTTTAATAGCAGAAAGCTGATGAGCAGGACAGGGTGCTCTGCCAGCCTGCTGGGGGTCAGCCCAGCTGGATGTTTTCTTTAGTTCTCCTTGCACAGTTTGAGACAGGACACGAGCCCTCCCCTGCTTGTCTTCTTGGCCAGCCTGTTGACTCGTGCAGTGGAATCAGATTTGTCCTGTATTTCCTACCCAGCAGAAACTGGTCACCAGTCCATAGCTGTGCGCCCAAACTGGGAACCAAACCTGGGCCATTCAGGTGCTCAGTGGGCTTAGAGTCACAGAGCAGGTGCCTCAGGTCCAACATGTATTGCAGAACTGACACTACTGTGGAGTTAGTGACACATCTACATGTGGCAGGAATGAACGTTATTTCCCTTCCAGTGAGTGGAGCTCTAATGGGCTATACTGGGAAATCCTCCAGTTCTTACGGGAAAATTTTTTCTTAATGGTCTTAACAATAATTAGGCATTTTAGAAAAAGAGGAAATCATGAGAGCTGCTAATTAATTCTTTATAGTTTGCTCGTTATGCACTGATTCTACAAGATGTGTTGATTTGAACTCTGGTTGGAAAAGCTGAGGATGATTTCCACAGAGCCATGAGGGTTTCAGGGCTGAGCTTTGTGGGAGCTCCGGTCTCATTTATCTGAAAACATTTTGTGGTCACAGAAGAGGTTCTATCCATTACCTTTTTATGAATAATTTGATTTTTTTTTTTTTAATCTATTTCGTTTAGGTCTGGCAAAGCCCATGGGATTAGTTGAAGGTCCAGGAGGCCTGGGCCAGGGGGGAATGGCTGCTACCCTCAGAGATGATAGCCACGAATCAGAGACTAAGTATGAAGAATACGGTTACAATGCCCAGCTCAGCGACAGGATATCACTGGACAGGTCCATCCCTGACTACAGACCAAAAAAGTAAGTTGAATTCCACATTATTATTATTATTATTGAGACTAAGAGGTTGATTGTTGTGATTGTTTGTTCTCTTCAAATCCCTTCCTGGTTAGAGCATGACACCAGTTAGTCATACAGATACCCCTGAGCTGAGTGACAATCAAACAGATCAGCTCAGGCATGGAGGGCCGTGTGAAATGCATAGCTGATTCTGTCAGTAATGCATTAATATGCACACTCAAGGCCTCAGATCAAGTACTGCATGAGGATATTGGTGCTTCTTGGGCTTGGTTCTCTTAGAAAAAGCCTTCAGAGGTGGCAGCCTTAGTCTGTCCTTGTAGTCCCGTGCAGTGGGAGGGGAAGTGCAACAAACACATTATAGTCATTGGTTCCTTAAAAAACACCAACCACATCTAATCAACTGTCTTTAATTACATTTGATGTTCTTAGAATTGTTCAGCCGGGGTTTGCAATGTGCTGAAACATGGGCTAAGTGTAACCCATCGGGGGTCTGTAATTGCAGGGAGATTTTTTTTTGCCTTTGGAATGTGTGTCTATTTTTATTCTGCTGTTTACAGTCTTCACACGCCTGTGCTATGCTTGACATTGCAATTACATGTTTATTATTTGTGCTGATTTATTATATTTTGTATTAAATATCTTTCAAATCTTTCATATTTATGGAGTTATGTATCTTCCAGATGAGACATCCACACTGTCATCCCATGAATGACAATCAGTAATGTCTTAATGCGGAGGAGATCAGCAACAATGCCTAGTTGCTCTCAGGAGACAGAATTGAAAAGAATACTTAATTAATTTCTAATAATAATCTTCTGTTTTAAAAGACCCACTGGGGCTCCTAGGCAGAACTGAAAGTTAAATAAAAAAATATTAAGTGGTGAGAAAAGTTTAGCCAAGCAAAACAGCTGTGCTCTGTGAGTAGATTGCAACTGAATTAGGATTTTAGGCAGTTCAAGCTGCCAAAAAACAAAACTTCAGCTTAACTACAAATTTCGTTAGCTGTGTTGCATATTAATCTGATCTCAGAAGTATTGACTCAGCGTTCGTTTTCTCAAACACTCGCTGTAGAAAAGAAAACCTAGATCACAGAAGTGGCAAAGAGAGAACAACCTACGGACTTGCTGTCACATCTTTGATGCAAGAACGCCGACTTATTCAGTGGTCTCATCTCTCCTTCTCTCAATGTATCCTAACAATCCATCATGGAATTATGCTGGGGAGAAAGTAGCCTGTAGTTTATGCAGATACTGGAGCTGTGCCTCAGATCTGGTCCAAAGACCCTTAAAATCAATGTGAAGTTCCTCAAATGAAAGGCGGCGAGGTTTGACCCGGGCTGTTATCAGCTGCTGCGGTCAGGTGGATGCGGATAAATGAGATATGTTCTGCTAGGAAACACAAAAGCGAAGGCTGCAGAGCTTAAATCTGGCTCAGCAGCTGTCAGAGGCATGAGAGCATTTGCAATGCAGTGATGTTTCGCTTCAGATTAGGCTCTTCCACCCCTTTACTGGGAAGCTTTGATGAGTCGCTCAGATAAGCTTTTTGACGTGCTCCTTTTGGGTATCTCGTAAGGCCGTGCTACGTGATTAACTGGCTGAGTTACTGGGAGAACTGCCTTCCTCCTCATGTTTTGACAGTTTTGAGGTGGTTCTGGTCAGACCTAGATGCTGGAATTGATGCACTTGTCTCTGGGTGCTGACGAGTCACAGGAAAGCCCTTCAGATTGAATTTGCTGTGAAATGTGAGTGAAAGTCTGGAGAAGGCAGAAGCCCTTGTTATATGAAGAGTTTTATCCACTTGTATGAATTGAGAGCAGCCCTGAAGAGAAGGACTTGGGGGTGTTGGTTGACAGGAAGCTCAAAGTGACCCAGTAATGTGCACTCACAGTCCAGAAAGCCAAACATGTCCTGGGGCTCATCCCCAGCCACAAAGTCTGTGGCCAGTCTATGAATAAAAACACTTCCCTGAATTTGCATTCCCAAAGGATGAAACCATTCTTTGTCTCCATTCTGGCTTCCATTTAAAATAGACAGATCTCCATATTTGCACACAGAAATAGGTATTCAAGATATGAACTGGAAGAATTTATACTCAAGTCTGCATTGCATAGGCACAATTTATTAAAGTAAACATGATTTCACTATGAAAATTTGAGTCATGGAATATTCCAGCCCTGATCAGGAATCCTGTCTTTTAGTTCACTTTATATTTGATCTCCCCCTTATTGTTGTCCACTGTCTTATTCTGATAGAACAAGCCTTCTGTTCCATCTCCTTGCGTAGGCTCATAAACATGCAGCAGTTTAATTGCTTTGCAGGAGACATTTTCTTCCCCACACAGCAAATTAAAAAAAATATGTTCCACTGAAGAGGTGTAGAGCCAGCCAGCGTGACCATGAAGGCTCTTAAATTGGAGTCACCTCCATGTCCTTCCACTGCAGCAAAGTCTCAGGCCTGGGTGGGCAGCCCTGCTCTCAAGATGCTTTGCTCACATCGTGTTCTGCTTTCCTACCTGCTGCTGCCAGTGCAGATACTCCTTTTAGCTCAGAAACCTTTTCCTTAGGATAGGAATTGCTGTAAGTACAGGAGGCAAGAGGATTTTGTGCATGTTGTGTTTGCGTGCCAAGTAGAAGCAATGCGGTAAATAGCTCAGTTGTGATTACAAATCACACAATAATTACAAAATTACTGTTTGATCCTAGCGTGGTGTAATAAATGTCTCAGCCTCTTCTCCTCAGTATCAGAGATTTTTAAATATCTATCAGACATGTGTAAATAATATCAGTATCTGAAGTTTTTCAAGGGCTATACCACTGTAGAAAGTATGTTGCAGAGAGCTCAGGATGTTTAATGTCCTGATCTCTCTTCCCAGGAGTAAAGAATTAGCAGGACTTTCTAACCCTCACTAACATAACTTCTGTCCTCTGTGCAGTGAAAGAAAGAGAAGCTTCTCTTGTAAAGAACAGGTTATTTTTTTAGCACATGGCTAAGCTGGAGCTTGCTCTGTGGTACTGCGGGAAAAGTGTTACTTGATGTTGAAGTTCTATTGGATTAATTTCCATATGTGTTCTTCCATATTCAAAATGAACATGTATTTATCTCAGTCACCTCTACCAATACATGTAGGTGTAGAACAGCCCTGAATCCTGCCCATGGGAGGTCTGCTGGGCTCTTTCCATGCCTTTCTTCCCGGAATGCCAAAGGAACAGGGTTTCACTGAGTAGTCAAAACCAGATCTGGAGCAGCAGAGCTGAGATTTTGGTGGAGATTGTGCACTTCCCAGCAGAAGAACCCAGAGTCAGCCACCTAAACCCCTGTGGGTACTGAGAGCAGAGACAGAGAACTGGTTTGCCTGGGACATGTGTTGCTACAACAGGCTGGCAGCAGCCATCCCTCTGCCCTTCTGGGGGAATAAGAGCCTCCACTGCTGCCAGCTGTAGCACAGAATTGAAGCCTCTGCTCCAGGAACAAAGGATCAGACTCAATCCTTCCCAGGCATGCATGAAGACAGAGGGGCTACAGCCCCGTGTGACAGCACATTCTGATTTTATCAAAGATAGAACTGAAAAAATCAAAACCTTAGGGAGTGTCATTCAAAGTTAGGGGGAAAGGCCCCCAAACTTACCAAAGCTGTTTGTTTTACAGTGCAGCATCCTGAAAAAGTGGGAAGTGTCAACTAACCAGATGCTTTCAAACAGAAACATCGTCTCTCAGGATAACATCAATTCCCCTGTTCTTTCTGGTGCACAGGCTGGATAGCAAGGGGTTGAATGGAACAGGTGCTACACCTGTAAATTTGGCATTTTCTAACTTTCTACCACTTGACTTTGCAACTTAAATCACTTCCGGGCTTTCTTTACATGCAGGACACGTCCACATACCAGAGACACACTCACACACACACACTTGTCAAAATCCCTTGCTGTGATGCATTATGCATACTTCTGAGAAAAGTTAATATGATCCTGGAGCTTCCATAATGGCTAAATTGGCTTTTGCACAAAATTGTCGCTGCTTGGCGAGGAACTTTAATTTAACTGATCTTTTTTTTGTGCAGCTTGATGCCGAGTGCATTGTGGCAGCTCAGTGATAACAATAATACTAATATATGGATTCAGTCTGCTGGCTCTATCAGAAGATATTTCTTTGTGTTACGGTCATGGATGTTTGTATTGAGAAGATTCTGCCCTAAAGAACAAACTTATTAATGCCGTGGCAACTCGAGTCTTTAGCCATAAAGCACAGAGAAATCTGGAAATTGCTTTCATTTATTCAGTTCTTTCATGGAGGAGAGCGTTTTCGTGGCTTGCTAGAGACATTTCACAATAGCAAAGGAATTGCATCTCTTGGGCCTTGAAGTGTAATTAATGGTTCAATCCACCCTATACCTAAGGAAAAGATTTTTTAATTACCAATCAAAAAGAATTCTGCTGTTGATCAAATAGTGCTATCAGGGGGCCAGACTTGGTAAATAGGCCTCTGATTTGTTCATTCAAGGGTTTAATAACAGTAGCTGGTGTGAGGCCAGGAGCTAGCAAAGAGCCCTTCTGTCAGAGATGGTCCCGTGAGCTCCAGCTGCTGGAGGAGGCAGCGCGATCACCTCTAACGTTGGCCCTCTCTGTTGGCAGCAGAGCTCCGTGGCCCGCCTGTGGTGTGTGAGCCACCGGTCAGCAGCTCTCTGGAGCCACACCGTGCGTGTGTTTGCGGTTTCTGTGGTGGGAGGAGGATCAGTGGCGTGGCAGGACGGCCCCTGCCCGAGGGGCAGCTCCTCTGCCCGGCTGGGTTGGCTGTCGCTGCAGGAGCAGGGCAGGAAGGCAGATGGCTCTCCAAGAGCATCAGCGTTTGGATCAGTGCTTTGGGGAAGGCTGAGTCTGGTGTTATTTGATTTTTCTCCACCTCTGCCACTTGCTCTGCCCCGTGACCCATTTCTCAGATCCTCTGGGGGCACTGGGTATTCTTTGCGCCACTTAGAAAAACGACATGAGAAACTCCAAATTAAAACAGAGCCTTAGGATTCCTCCCGGGTTAACCAGAGTGCAATGTTAACCGGGCTCTTCGCAAGGAATGGTTGAAGTGGAACAGATCAGAGCTTTCCAGGAATCAGAATTTCTGATTAGCAGAAAATGACAACTGGGGGGAAAAAAAAAAAAAGGCCTAAAAAATATTTTGCATCAAGCTGAACAGATCTGTGAAATGTTTATTAAGAGTAAATGTTTAGACCAATGAAACATTTAGTTTCCCATTAAAAAATATTAGTTTTAAAGTGATGAATTTTCTAGCACTAGCTTCTGCCAGTACTTTCAGATTAAATATCAGGGCATGGTAAAGAGAAACATTAGTTAAAATTAAACATTTTGGTTTTTTCAGCTGACAGTGTTTCACAGTCACAGCAGAGGCAGGATTTTTGGATTTCAATTAGGCTTATTTTGATTAGGAAAACATTGGAGCTTTTTTTTCTTTCGCACCCACTCTCAGTGAATCAAAAAAATCATGCTAAAATCCTGAAAACCCAGTTTGGCCACTCTGAACACACGACATAAATTGAAGCAGAGAGAAGGAAAAACAGGGGCAGAAAATGGAGCAGACGGAATTACCTCTGGGCAACAGATTAGGATTGTTTACGGGAGGGAAATTCAGTAAGACATGAAACTAAGTGAAGTGTTTTAATTAGATCCCAAATCACTGTCCAGATGTGGGTTTTGAGCAGCGCAGAGGGGCGTGTGTGTACACGTGCTCTGAGACATGTGGAGCTCCACCAGCTCTGCCCAGTTACACAGGCTGGACATTTCCCTCGGGCTGTGAACCCCCTACAAATAGCACAGGCCTTTGCACACGCGTTATTTGTTGCACAACTGGTGATGCAGTTCCAGAGAGATGGACCCGAGCGGGAGCTGACTTCTGTCTTGCCCGAGAGCAGAAGGAACTGGTGTGGAGTGACAAAATTCCTGTGCTGCTTCCTCTGCAGTGAACTGGGCTCTGACCAGCTACTGCTCCGTGTTTAGTGTTGTAGTTCTGACTCACTTCATTTGGGATATCAGCTGACAACCTAAATTCGCTCACACTGCTGCCTCTGGGCCTGCTGTGCTTATTTGTGTATCCCTGTGTATGCCAAAGGCTCATCACTGCATTTTGGGAAGTGTTTCTTATTTGGCTGCAGCTGTCTGAGGAGGGCTGTCTGTCCCCCTCAGAGGAGGGGAAAAAATCACCTGTTTCCTTGGCTGGGAAAGAAAACTCTGTGTGGGTCACAGGTGCTGCCAGCACCTGCACCCCAGTGCTCTGTATTTGTCCCTCTGCAGTTGTCACTGAGACCTGACCCTGTTTATGAAGGTACTGTAGGTCTTCTCCCAACCTCTGCTGGAGCTCTGCTAGCTCTGCATAAATAATGATATATTAACTGGAATGTGGGATCAAACCTGTGTCTCCCAAATCCCAGGCCACTAGTAGGTCTTTGTGTATTTAATTAGTTGTACAGTGTTAAATTGCTCCAGTGAAGAGACTGATGAACAGATTAACACAGTGACCGTGTTTCCCAATAATAATAATAATAATAATCAAAAATATAGTGAAACCTTTCAGACCCTTTCTGAGGTCGTTACCAGGAAGGTTCTCAGAGTGATTTGGTTTGACAAGCATTAGGGCATGACCCTGAGTAGGACCACGAGACTGCCCAGATTGCACCACACTGATCCTTCTGCTTTGCTGTGCTGAGGGGTTGGTGACCCCCAAGGCTTTGGGCAGGCACTCCCCAGGTTTTATGCAGGACATAACTCATAAGCAGAGACTCCCCACCAGCCAGACCCGGTGCTGTCTCTGTAGTAGCAGTGCTGGACACGTGGCAATATCTCACAGCTATTTCTGATGTCTGATAGAAGTTTTCTCTGGCTTTTCCCATTAGATTCATTATTGATTCCCTTTTGTTTAGTGCTGGGCTTTCCAATTAAGTAGTGACTTTAATTATACTGCAAAGTGTATAACATTGGTCTTGATTATTAACACTGACCCGTGGGATAATGAAAGGAGCACCAGAAAGGCTAAATTAAAAAGAATCATAAAAATGAACAACCTTTTCCAAGAAGCCACCTTCTGTTCAAACACAGTAATTTTCCTCTTTTACATTTTTGCAGTGCCTTTGTGTATATTAATTGTTGAAGACAAGTTCTGCATGACTGTCAGCACTAATAAATGTAGATTTAGTGAAGGCTGAATTTGATTAACTAGGGAGCATGAAAAGTAACTGATTGCAATGTTGTGTTTAAATGCAGTGAGACTGGAAGCCATTCCCTGCAATTTGTCTGCACCAGAATACATGAATAGTTTACCTGAGGTGGATTGCATAACACTGGCTAAAAATTAGACATCTAATTTAAGGCAATCGACTTGGCTGCCTTTATCATCAGTGGAGGAGAAGACATGGCAGCATTGCTTATCATGTGCAGTGTGTAGTGTCCTCTGCAGGTCTGTCCCCCAGGAACCTAGGACAGCCAGCTGAAATAGCATTTCAGGTGAATCCAAAATGCTGAATGCTCCGAGGCATACAGAAATGAGAGGGGATCTCTGTACCAGCAGCACACAGTGAAGAACGCCCTGCCACCATGGGCAGCCTGGGTAAGGTCCCCACCCTGCAGCTGGGGAGGCAAAACTGTGGCTGCAGCCCAGTTTTCATCTGGGAGGAAAAGAAAAGATGATCAAAAAGCTGTTTTGCATCCCTCAGTTTTTCTTACCTGTCACAGCTGAGTGTGTCTTGTGTGACCTGCACGTTCACTGGTCCCTCAAGCGTGACTACTTGGGCTGATTATTTGAACTTGAAAACAGAAACCGGAGCATTTCCATAGAAGGAGGAGTATTTCCTCCTCCAGGAGAGCAGTGCTGGGGTGCTGTCTTCAAACTGAGCGAGCTGTTCCTTCACAGGTAAATGCATATCTGTAGTGCAGAACCACTGCTGAGATCCAGCCAGGGCTTGCAGCTGAGCGAGGCATTTCACTGTCTTTCATTTCCCTCCCCTGGGCCCGTGGATGGTTGATGCCCGCTATCATTTCCAGGGAGAAAAGGGTATTCCTGTACATTTCTGAACTGTCATGTTATGTTACACTCCATGGTATCACATTACAGGATGAAAAGAAGTAACAGAACAAGACAGGCAATGAATTCAGCGTGGTATTTCTTTTCCTTTTATGTTTCCTTGCATGTTATCTCTGTTACACTACACCTGAGATTTTTTTTAGGGCTTTGAAGGAGTTCTAATGGCTTGAAATAACGTTCCCCCTTTTCTTTCTTAAAATATGTATGCAAATTTAGTTCTGCTGACAATGTGAGATATGTATTATCTCCAAATGTCTTCCTTGTGTAACTTCAAAAATTAGCCCATTCTGATTCCTATTTTATTTGGATAGGTTTCATAGTATAGGAGAGTCAAGGTTTCAGGTCACATAACCTCAAGGTATTTTAGTTGTTGTTGTTTGTGTCTTTGTGATAAAAACATGAACAGGCCAAAATGTCAGACAATTTACTCTTCTGTCTGAGATAAAACTGAATTGTGAACTCCCAAGCTGATGCAGTGTTTCATTTTAATAGTGTCAGTTCTTGCTTGTTTTGCCTGTGTCTCCTGTTTTGAGTGAATTTAGTGCTAATAAAAGTGAGAGACTCTTAAAAGGAGCCAGAGCCAGAAGGACCTGACAGTTACAGGGCAGCAAATGCAAGCTCCCTGTCTCAGTTAGCCTGATCTAGATGCTTTCCAAGGTTTTGCTTCTCTGAAACAGCACCTGCCAGTTAAGTTGTTTGAAAGTTTTATGATATTGAAGTATGGGGCCTCTATTTTGTGTTCCTCCAGCTTTCTGAACTGTTCTTGGCTTCTGTTATATTGCTTCTAGACCTTCTGTTGTAGTTTCAAAAACAAAGCATAGTCCAACCAGGTCACCTTGCTGGATGCAGCTCCAAAAGGAGGTCCAGGGGCAGTTGCTTCCCATGCAGTCTGTGCACTGTTTTCCCTATTTCTACCAAACCAACTGGCTGTCCTAATAGGAACTCACTGTGCACTTTTGGCCTGCATCCCTTTGGCCACAAGAAATCCTTCAGCAGCTGCTTGTTCCCACCTGGAGACTTCCTTTCAAATGTGGTGGAGGCCTTGAGGAGCAGCAGCTCCAGGCCTGTGCCTTATTGCCTTTTTTGTAAAACCAACACCAGGCTGATCACTGTTGTCTGTTCCTTGGCTGTGCAGGGTGTTTAAATAACCCTTGTGAAGGAGGCATCTTGCCATGTATGTTACTGAGTCCCAGAACATCAAGGTGATGAAAACCCCTCTCTTTTTCCTGCAGAGAGTTATGTTATAGCTGATACATTTTGTAGGGATTGCTTATGCAGTGACAAGAAGCCCTTCAGTGGAGGATGTCAGCAGAGCTGGACACCCAGCACAAATACATCTCTCTCCTTCCATGTCTGAACTAAACAGAAATCATGAGGACAATTGCCATGCAAGCATCAGGCAAAGCCCCTATTCCCTTGGCCTGAGAAGTGCAGCAAAAATTTCTGGTGGTGGTCAGGATTTATCAGTGAGGCATTAGGCAGCTTTAAAGTACTGGACATATCATCTCTGTGTCTTACTTCTGCACAAAGCTCCCTATTTCTCAGCTTCCAGAAATGAAACCCTCTGGCATTGTATTTTACCTGTGTGAGATGCCTTCAGTTGTCAAATAGTTCTTTAATTAGTTTATTTTTCTTCTTTGCTCCAAGGGATGAGTATATTATTTATGCTACATTCCCAGACTTTTGCTAGTCTTCATTTATGTATTTTGTCTTCCAAACGCCCTAGCAGAGGGCTGGCCTCTGGGGTGGTATGAAACACACCTCTCTGGCAGACACGGTAGTTCAGACTTGACTAATGGTAGAATATTAATAGCAGCAATAATAATTAAAGCAGTGCACTAAAATACCCGGGGGTGTTGTTGCTAAGTTAGTCTGTACCCCTAAAATTTCAGAGGAAAGGCATAAATTGTAGTTATTTCCATCCACAAAGTGAACAGTTGTCTCATTCAGCAACTGGAGTAAGCTTTCATCCCCGCTGTGGATGTTTCATTAGGACACAGTTCTCCCAGAGGGTCATGGTGCAGTTTACATTAAACTCAAGATATAAATGACATTGAAGCTTTGCTCCTGTATTTTCTACACTGCCTGAAAACAAATGCTTGACCTCTGGCTAGTCCACTGGCTTATTGCCTTGGTGTTATTAACCCTCGTGTACCGAGAGACGGGGAATTTGTGTTCTGTTTGCTCAGAGAGGAGCACTCAGCTCCTCTGCCTGACAGATCTGGGAATCTATGGAAGCAGTGGGGGCAGAGTTTTTCTGAGTCGAGGCTTGAGCAAATACTGTGGATGGAACAGGTTGAATGTGTCTGTCTGCAGCTGAGGGATGAGGAAGGGCACGGCTGTGCACAGAACCTCAGCCTGCCGGGCACACGGTTAATGGGAATGCTCTGGCTGCAGGGTCGTCCCTTCTGTGGGCAAGTAGGAAAAGATGCCAGATAACACACAGGGCAAAAGGCAGTCGTTTCTCAGAAGGCCAGTGTGGGCAGGAGCAGTGCATGAAAGTTGAAGTGCTACAATGGCCAGATCTTCTCAGAGTCAGGAAAAGACCAACGCGTGTCCTTGGCCTGCTCCGATCCACAGTCATACTTCTGTGGTACCTGTTCCAGGGTCTGTGCCTAATTTCTGTCAGCCTGAGTGAAAAGCGAGCATATATTGACCTTTTTTTAAAAAAATTAGGATAAGAGCTCATAATTATAAAATTCTTGCACTGTTTTCCTGCTGGGAAGTGTGTGTTCTAGGTATTAGCTGAGTGCTGGACAGTAAATGTGGCTGGATTCTTAAAAAATGTTTTCATTTCTAAATGTAACCAAAACTGAGTCAAAATGCCAGAGTTTTCTGAAGTTACATGAACTGAAGCTATAGAAATAGTTAGAAGGTAAGAAACTGTTGTTAACACTTAACTTGTAAGTGCGTGAAATCGTTGAATACTGTGCTGTTCACCTCTAACTAGCCTTTAATTTAAACAAAAGCTATAAAAGTACAATTAGGCTCCAGTCCAGTGAAGCACTTAAATATGTTCCTAGTTTTAAGTGTATGAATAACCCCAGTGAAGTTAAGACATGCTTAACTGCTTTACTTGAAGAGGACATTTCTTGAAGTAGTTATAATAGATATAAAGAACAGCCCTGCAAGTATCACTGGGAAAGACATAGACAGGAGTAAAGTCCCATCTGCACTGCAGGGTCTGACTGCTCTTGCCTGATGATTTATCCTGTGGGGTCCTGATCCAGAGTGCTCCATCCTCTGGTTGTCAGGCAGTTTCCTGCCCCTGTCTGTGGAGGGGAACACACAGAGCACATGCACCTTCATTTGTCCTCTCTGCCTGACTCAGGCCTTTTATAAACACCCTGCTGCTGCCACCAGGCTCAGCTCAATCCCATAGAAAGCATCTAAACATGGTGGATTTAATACTCCCATTTTCAGTGCTAAATCAATGTTCTTTATGCGTTTGTTCTTGGAACACTGCTCTATTTGAGCCATAATTCTTCCCACATACCATAAACTTGGTCTGTTTTCACTCTGATAGAAATTGATCATTTAAAGAAGGAGGAAGAAGGCTGTGACCACTGTTTAAACGTTTCAGGGCCATTGCTGGTTAGTGAAATCAGCTTGTGCACACCTCAGCAAAGGGCTGGGATTACCAGGTATTACCTTTTTGGGCTACGAGCAGCCTTGCAGCTGCTGGGGCAAGTCAAGAGCAAGAGCTTCTCACTGCAGTTTTGGCAGGCAGTGAAAGCCAGGTTATGGCTGACCTTCCATTTGGTGGTTTACTCCTCCAACCCCCCTGCATTTGTACGTAGGTAGAGAGCAACATTCTGCTGCATAACTGAATAGGACCAAAGGTTAGAGCTGGTCTCCTGTGAAATACACTGGAGCCCATTAGAGAAGGGACTGTTTGCCAAACACTGTTGTATATCCTCCCAAGACCATAAAAAACGTTGTTAGCTGAAATAATAGTGGGAAATTATTGCATTCCTCTCTTCTCCTCCTCACCAGCGTGACAGCAAACCTGTAATGAAATTCGTGAAGGGCTCTGCAGCACTTACCTTGAAACCTTCTTTATTGCCCTACATTTCTAGGGAACACTGTGATATTCAGCCTGTGTCCAGCACCAGCAACGCCAGCTGAAGGAGTGAGATGGTCAAAATTAAACAAAAGTGCCTTGAGTGTTTAATATTAAATACTTGCAGTACATTTTTTAATAGTCCAGGATAACTTTCTGTATTTACATATTATTATCTGCATAACAAATAGCTTCAAGGGTACAGCCAACTGTTCTGTGCAGATGGAAAATGGTGAGTTTACTCTTATACATTATTTATTGAAAATAATGGCTTTGATTTCATCAACTCCAGTGTTTGTCCCTTATGTCTGACATGGACTCAGAACTCCATAGGAGATGCACTTCAGAGAAGGTGGTTTTCTTCAGATATGTAGTCTGCTTTTGGATATCTGGGCTGTTACCATCTCACTCCCTGCAGACATGCTGGGATTAATTCTTCCTTTGCCATAAAGAACCTTTTCTGGGATCTGGATGCGTCACCTTGAGTGGAAAAGTACTTCTTGACGGGAAGTCTGCTCACAGTCGCTGCTGGAGGCGCAGATAGATAGCTGACTTCACGTTGCTGCCGGGAGAGCAATGACCCTTGGTGGCAGGAGCAAGAAGTGGTGCCACAGGGTAACAGCCAGTTTTGTGAATGCACCCGAGAAAACATTTTCTGGCTTCTTGGAGGGCTCTCTGTGAACCTCCTCTATTTGATGGATGAGGTTTTAGTTTTGGTGGAGCACTGAGATGAGGGTGTATAATTTCTGTTCTCCATAGACAAGACAGTTCCCAGAATTAAGTTTAAAAAGGTTGCACAAAAGGTAACGTTTCCCTGCATGTATTTTGCTGGTAAGGACTTTGAATCAAATTGACACAATGCCTTTATTTTGTATCACTTCACCGTTTTCACTTTCACTGAGTTCAAAGAGCTCTCCAGTCTCAAAGCAGAATTTTTTAAGACCACCTTTATGGTTTTTTTTTCCAAAGACAATTCTTGTCCAATTTTTACTTTTACAGCAAGCTAAAATTCCAGTTGGACCAGTGACAGGGATTTTGTGAAATCCCGAGAATCACTCAACGAGCCATTCGTGTTTAATCACCTAAAATTAGGCAGAACACACACCACTTGAAATTTAGCTGAGGCTCTTCCTTAAATTTAAGTGCAGCACCATTAAAAATAAAGTTGCACGGGGGATGTGTTTTCTTTGGGGATTGTGAAGAGCATTTGAAAGCAGATTTCAGCTTCTCCATTAATTTCCAATGAGCCTAATGCTTTGTGATGCAGCATGCATACAGCCAGAGGCAGAGCTGAACGGGCACACCAGGGGATAGAGTGGAAATTTTTTACAGATGGTATTTCAAAACATATTAGTGGCTCAAGTTAAGTTGCCAAAAAAAAAAAAAAAAAAAGGCAAATACTTTTTACTACAGAGGGATCTGAGCCCGAGCTTTTAGCCATTTTTCATGTTAATAAAGGGGCTTGTTTTGGGAGTGATTGAAACTAGTTTTAGCATTTTTATATGTATAAATCAATAACATGATGGCATGTTTCTGGTATTGTTTGCCTGAGGAAAGCCAGAAATAGCTCACTAAAATACAAGGCCTCTTATTTTATGTGTGCAGCAGCTACTTTTGAAGAGTCTAATAATCCTAAATATAAGGGTTAATATTCTTTATGAGTGGAGTCATCTTCATGCTGTGTGTGTTAACTATGCATATATATTGTGCTATCAGTCACTGATTGACAGTTCTCAGGGCTTTCTACTATAAACATACAATAATTTCTCATAGAGAAGGGAGGAATTAAACCAAATAGAACAAATGTGCTATAAAAGAAAAGGCACAAAAATGCATTGTTTGTTGTTTTGGGTTTTTTTGTGTGTGTGTGCAGAGCAATTAGTCACAGTTGTACTGGCCTGGAATTTAAAAAGAAAGGAAAAAGGACAAAAAGTAAATGTCTGGTTCTTAGTAAATGTCCAGTGTGTATTATTACAGCTTCATGGGGAACTTTAATGTACCTGTGGAGCTGCCTGAGTCCCAGCTCGAAAGGGCTCTCTCCTTCATGGATGTGCCACAGGACAGAAATTCCTGTCAGTTTGGTCTTTCCTGTAGGAAACAGGACAGAGAAGAGACAGTTCTAAGATACAGTTATTTTGAAAAGGCTGCTGCTGTTCTTCACCCTGCAAACCCTACAGACGTGAAATCCAATTGTTCAGCCTGGGAATATGGGAAATTCCCAGGACTAGATGTGTGCTGGAACACTCGTGGTGTACTGCCATCCTTCATGGCTGACATGAAAGGACACTTCTTCTTGATACAAGAAAGTGTTTGAGGTTGGCTCAGGAACAAGGACTTGGCCTGGTTTTCTTTGTGATGAATTTGGGGGATTTCTGCCTTAGACTTTTGGATGTGAAATAAGAAAAAAATGTGTCAAGGAACATATGAAAGAAGGAGTAGATTTAAGATCTCACTTTATGTGAAAATGACCATCAGCATGACTGTGTACCAGAAAAGATGGAGGACGGGTTATTTTAATGGGTTTTCTCTGACTTACAGTGCAATTCTTGTCGGTGCTGTATCTTGTACCTGCACTTCTCCAAATAAATTCAGGAGAAAGGAGAAGGTGTTGATTTTTATTCTGTTGGATAAATCAAAGTGGAGGCTGTTCCATAAGGAATACGGTCTATAAAGAAGGCATCTCCTGGTATCACCATAATTTCTAATTTTTCTGAATATGACTCACTCCTCTTTTTACCTTAGTTGTAAATACAATGGGCTGCTTTTTTTCAGTAGAGCATCAGTGCTCTGTGCCACTGCTCCCTTGATCACAGCTGTATTTATATTATGTGATTCTTAGAGGGAATTCTGTCCACGAGCTGCAAAACAGGAGGGGAAAGGAAGAGCAAACCTGAAGTTCAAAAATTGGCCCATTGGGGTGTTTTTTTCCCTTTTGGATAGAGCAGGAAAATCCATCCTCAATGGAAAGAGAATGTTGTGGTGTAATGCAGTTAACACCTTCTGTTGTGAGAAGGAGAATTAATTAGGAAGGAGCTGGAGCCTCTGGCTGACAGACTCCTGATCCATGAAGCTAATCAGTTCTGTAGCCTGTCACTGCTGTTGCTGCAGACTGGTCAGCAGCTGGATCCCATGCTGGGGAAGGAGATGTTTGCAGCTTGTCACGTTTTCACCATTGTGCCAGTGTGGAACAGGAAAGCAATGCTAGTTTATTTCTGCAGCTCAAAAGTTACTGTTACATCTAGCACTGGCTGTAAAGCCTCGGTGGGTTTCTGGAGAAAGAAATCAAGCACTGAACTCGCCACTAAATTTCCTGATTTAGCTGTGGTAAATCGTCTGTGCCTACAGAAGTCACAGCAGCATTTAGGTACTAAAAGGTAACCATGTAGGTAAGACTACTCTGAGCCTTTGGTTTAACTGGGCTCAAAATACACATTGACCTGATGATTAAAAGTAGTATTTGTTACCATTAATGATCGAGAATTCAATAATCTTATTAATATTTATCTTTGTCCTTTCATTGATCATGTACCAAATGAGGAGCTGTTCAACCTCCCTCTCCTACTGTGGCTGTAAAACATGAACACAGACCATTCTGCAGCTTTCAAGGTACAGAACCTGTTGGGGTAGGGTTTTTTTGTGCCAGAACTGCAGATGTTTCTTCACGCCGAGCAATTCCATCAAGTTTGTGAAGGAGAGAAACCCACAGTCATCTCCATCCCAGTGGTTCATTGGAAAAACATATCTTGTATTAAATACTTTAAAGATTCATGAAGCAGCTTTAATTTTGTTTGCATTTCTTCCTGAAGGGTAAAGCTGTCAGAAATCTCTAAATGCATTGCCTAATCCATTTCCAAACTCAGTATATTCAGGTCTGCAAGCAAAACTCATTTTTAGACTCCAGCAAGTTTGCAGACAGGAGAGAAGGCAGGGGAAATAGAGCAGGAAAGATTTTTCTTTCCTTGGTAATGCACTGAACTACCTGCGTGGCTGCCGTGCCAGTCCCTCACGAAAAGGAGTGCAACCCAAATGGGCTGTAAGAGCAGCTCTGATAAATAGGGGACTTCACATGTTTCTGTTGGATCAGGTACAAATAGAGTAAATACATCTGTCAGAGAGGGAAGGTTCAGGCAGAAGAAAGTTTCCTTCCCGTTATTGCCTCCCAGCTTCCAAGGCTGCCATGAGCAGGTTCATGTGCAGCTGAGGAGCTTTTGTTTTCTCATGTCCCAGTTTCTAATCTGTGACCTTTTTATGTTGGGACATGATTTTATTTCCAAGGTTCTGGTCTGCCAGCTGAAGAGCTTTTCCTGTTTCCTTATGCCTGCAAAGACAGTGCTCACAGTTGGGTTCAGGAGGCTGGCTGGGAAATGTTCATTTAAGGAACTGATTCAATGCAAGGGAAAGAATGAGTGAAAATCATCTCCAGAACAGAGAAAAATGACCTGACATCAAGCTCTCTGTCCTGTACAAAGGAAATACCTCTGGGTTGCTGGCCAAGCTCTGCAGTAGCAAATACAGAGCGAGAACACTCAAAGACCTGTCCCAAGACAACAGCAGGACGCCTCAGGTTTGATGCTTGGCATGTTGTATGAAAGGTGCCTGAAGGGCTGTTTCACATATCAGGTCTAATCCAGCCTCAGCTGGACCATGGAAATGATTAGCCATGGCATTGTCAGCCTTTGCTTGGAATCCCTGCTCCTAAACACATCCCTGTGAGTCCGTCTGCAGTTCACCTGTCTGCCCCGGAGACAGACCCTGCTTCTCATGCAGACCTGGGCTCCTCTGCTGCTCCTCTCTTGTGGCAGTTCATAACACTAATTTAAAATCACAGTCATATTGAATGTGAGCTGTGCCTGGCCAGCTCAGACCGTCGTTACCCACCACAGGTCAAGTGTGTGCTCTTAATTCTCCCCGAACTCAGCAGTGTTGGGTGTTAATGAGGCCGAGTTTCGGCCATCCATTACTGTAATTGTCCTCCCTCACCCCCTTGCCTGAGTTCATAATGTGGTCACACCTAGTGCAGAGAAGTGGAGAGGGAGGTGGCACCCAGCTCCCTTCCCTGGCAGAGCACTTGCCTTAGACACCCAGGCACTTCACTGCACAGCACCAGGGCTGCCAAAAGGGGATGGTTTCTCAATATCTTATCACAGTTCTCTTGGTGGTAGGGTTGAAGGATTGTAAGTGTGTGCCTTGCTGGGACATCTTTGTACAGTTTGATTTCTTCGCATTCCCCTCTGTCACTAGCCCATAGGTTTCTTGCCTGATGCTTCATGTGTCCTGACACTCTGGCTTTCTTTAGCTTGCACCCAGGCAGGACTGACCCACTGCAGTGCACGTGGTCTCTTGTCAGCCTCTGGCCAAGCAAAGGTGGCAGGAGGTGACAGGCATGCTTGTGCTTTGGTGGCAGTGTGTTCTTGTGTGTGACTTGCTAATGTCACTGTTTGGCTCAGTGTGTCAAGTGCTGGTTAGAGTTTCTTGGAATAAAGGAAGTATTAACTGTAAATGGATCTGGCTGGTATCTAATTAGAGAATACATTGGGAAGAACTTGGGCGACAATCCAGCAAAGCACTTAAGCACCCACTGATTTTTAAGGAAAGGCCCCTTAACTGGGATTGCTCTTGCTCTCAAACATCATCAGAAGTGTTTGTCAGGGTACCAGTACTTTCTCCTGACTACCTCAGCACATCCATCTAATTTTCTGAAGTGACCTAAGGAGCTGAGGGTTCAAGGTTGACTTGAGGTCCGAAGGAAATAAACTCCCAAATCACTGCTGTGCTTTGAGAAGTCTACTCAGCTGGACAGCTGCTTTTGCTGTTCTTCATCCTCACTGCAGTAAATAAAATTATGGCAGCTTGTAAACCACTGCTAAATTGTGAGCTTTGCCTTTGCCCATCTACTTGTTCCTGTGGCAGTGGGATTACCTGAGATATTCCAATATGTAGTGGTGAGGGTGTTCTTTCCAAACGAGGCCATAATGCAATTTTTCAGCCATTTCCTGCTCGTATAAAAAGAGGAGAACTGACAGAAGGAAGGTGGAGTGAGAAGGGATAGGGGTGGACCTAACCCAGGTGTCTCTCTACTTCTGACATTTGTGGTCATCCCACCTTTCCTTTAATTGCTTGTCCCTCTGTGTAGTAGATGCTGCTTTGACTGACCTCTCACTCTTGCTGTACTCCCTCCTCCTCTGCCACAACCTCCTTTTTGTCTCCAGACTTTGGTTACGTGTTTCCTTTCATCCCTTCTTTCCTGCCAGCTCTTGTGTGGATGCAGGAACACTGTAATCAGTGACAAGTCCTCAGGTCTCTGAGCAAGTAGTGCTGGGATGAGGACTTAGGAATAATTGCATTTTACCAGAATTCATAACTGATTTCCAGAGGTTACTCAGCAGCCAGGCATTTGTCACCCTCCCTATCCCCCTGACTGCTGAGAGTGGGGAAAAAAATGTGATTGTTATGCCAAAGTAATGAGCAAAGGGGTCAGAAAGTTTGATAAGAGCAGGAAAAGTCATTTTCTGTGATATCATTAGCAGCATTTTAGAGAGCAGGTTCAGTAATTGCTGTGGTAATTCTGAATGGCTTTTGACTGTGACAACACATAGGTATTTTTTAAAGTTAAAATACTTGCTAGTGGGAGAGAATTCCACTAAAATAAGGCAGTATGATGTTAGAGATGGGGATGGGCTGTGGGCTTGGGAAGCAGGAGCTCTGCTCTGTGCTGTGTGACTTCTCCAGGCCTCAGTTTTTCTTCTCAGAACGGTCTATGGTAACATAGATGTGTCAATGAGCAGCACTAAAGCAAATTGTGAAGCAGGAGGTAGCTGCCTCCCAAGGTGATGTCTCAGAGGGAGCAGATCTGTTTTGCAGATATTTCACTGTGTGCCTGTACAACAACCATCACGTGTTTGTTGTTGCTGCACAAAGTCAGAAAGGGTGGCAAATGCTCCTTGTATGGGCAAATGCAAAATGTGCTGGAGTGAGCCCTGGCTTTAGAAGTTGGAGATCCAATTCTGAGCTAGCAGCAGACCTGCTGATGGCTCCCCTGGGAGCACAGCCAGGGTGTAGCACTGTGGGCCTTCTGCAGGTTGTTTTTGAGCAAAGTCATTGATATTCCTTTGGTTTTCCAGAGGTGCTTTTAACCTTCCAGGGAGTGAGAGCCGCTGCAGATGTGTGTGCATGCTCATCCCCTTTGCTTTTTACAGGTTGCTGCTCCTGCCTGGGTTGCTTCTTTCGAGCTTTTACCACATCTTTGTTCAGGGTTACAAAATCTGCAGATCCCCCTGTGAGATGGAGAGCAAGGAGGAGAGGATGCTCTCCAATCCACTTGGCCTCCCAGTGGCTGCCTGGGCTTTAATTGTGCCTTTCTCCCCTCCAGGTGCAAGCAGATGACCTACCCCGACGACCTGCCCCAGATCTCTGTGGTGTTCATCTTCGTGAACGAGGCGCTCTCGGTCATCCTGCGCTCGGTGCACAGCGTTGTCAATCACACCCCCTCCCACCTGCTCAAGGAGATCATTCTGGTGGATGACAACAGTGACAATGGTGAGCATTCCCAACTTTCCCTCCTGCTCTGTGATTTCTAGACGTAAATCAGAGGGAGTTTGGTCACTGCTGGCCAAAATGCTTATTTTTTTTAAGGGGTGATGAAACACCTTTGAGTCGTTCTGCATTTAAGGAACCATTGATTTGCAGCTAATAATCATTGGCTCATATGTTGGTATAAATTAACATAACTCTATTGAAGTCAGTAGAATTTGCAAGGGTTCATGTTTGTTGAAGAGAGGGGTTGATTGAGCCATTTGCACAAAGCTGTGAGTAAATATTGACTGGTCGTATAACAAATAAACATTATGTGGATAAACCCTGTTGATTTCATTGAAATCCTCACAGAATAAATGACGTTTGCATGGGCAGTCTTAACAGGACACTTTGGTCCAAATATTCAGATCCAGAGGAACGTTGTCATTAATAGACTAAAATTTTAAGTTCTGCTTCCGGGGAGAAGTGGGGCTGCAGATTGTCCTTAAAGATAGTTTCTGCTCCTTTACACAGTAGCACACTCTTTCTTCAGGATTTAGAGAGGTGTTGATGATGTCAGACTTTGAGCCTGATTTTTTTCTTTTGCTGAGATGGGGAGTAAATTAGTGTATGAGCATGAAACAGAACAGGCACAAAGCACATGCAACTCCCAGGTCATCTGGTTCATTCCTGTAAAAACAGCACTTCTGCTGCAGAAATCCAAACTTAAAACATCCATACATATAGAGTGCTGTAGATCAGCACAATACAGTCAGGTTTGAAGAACTCTCAGGATACAAGGGACTAGCAGTGTTGTTGTGTTTTAAGTTGTTACACCTTAGTCTTCTAGAGCTGCTGCATCTTCTAAAATCGTATTTATTTAAAATAAGTCCTGAGTTTAGCGTTTCTTCCACAGAACAGCAGCTGTAATTAAGTGTTTCAGTTTTAAGTTGCTCTCACTCTTTGAGATCCCCGAAGAGAGAGGAAGGCTGAGACAAGAAAGAGCTCAAACAAAACTAACTTCCAAGCCATATAGATTTAAGAAAAATGTTATGCAATTCAGATTTCACTTATGGCAGCGTGACCTGTGGAGGAATTATGTGAGATTGCAGAGTGTTTGAGTCAGTGTAATAATGAGGAGAACTGAACTCACTGTTTCTCAGTGAACTCTTCTGTGGCTTTTCTCTGCTGCTCTTCCTGATAAATGGAGATTCATCAGGTCTTTGATTCCAGTGATAATGATTCTACTGGGTACTATAGATCTCAGGAATGAGGATTCTAACACCCTGGAAGCTTATTCTAGTTTTACTAATAAATACATTTGAGCAAAAGCCACCTTATGAATAAGCTGCAGTGTAAATGAATTACCAAACTAGATTGATTTTTAAAAAATAGAGAGACCGTTTTGGTAATTTGCCTGTTTATAAACCTCTTGAAATGAAGCTGAAAAAGGGGTGAATGAATTCTGCTCTGTCTGTGGTTGAATGCCTGAAAATGAACAAAAGAGAAGTCTATTTGAGATCTTCAATATCCATTTAGTTCAATGGGAAAGAAGCCTGCTATTGAGGAGTCTTAATTATATTTAAGGGAAAACCCTAAAATGAAGAGAAATTAATTGTGATCTGAATTAGGTCTTGACCCAAAATCCATCGAGGTTATTTTTCCGACTCTTACTGAAGAGCATAAATCAGAACAAAAAATCACCAGACTCCCTTGTTACACTGCTTTGTGGCCAGAGTTGCTCCTCCAGAGGCCACTTGTGACCTAATGCAAGTCATCAGAGAATTAGAATGGTAATAATTGAACAACCACAGTACTTGGTTTGTATCTGTGAGAATGAGTAAGGGTTTAAGACTATGTTAAGGATCTCCTTCCCTTTCTGTTGCAAAATAAATAAATTAATGTAAAACATAACGTTGTAGGCCTTTTCTCATTTTAAATATTTGTGGTTTGTTTTGGTTTTTTTTGTCCTGCAGTTGAGCTAAAATTTAATCTGGACCAGTATGTCAATAAAAGATACCCAGGTCTGGTGAAAATAGTGCGCAATAACAAGCGGGAAGGACTGATCCGAGCCAGGATCCAGGGCTGGAAAGCAGCAACCTCTCCTGTTGTCGGCTTCTTTGATGCCCACGTGGAGTTCAACACTGGCTGGTAAGTGCTGGCTGTCCCCAGAGCGAGGCTGGCTCGGTGACAGTGTCTCAGGGAGGCTGAGAAGCCGTGGGGGTGAGAGGGTGTCGTCCCATCAGCAGCTACTTTTGAACAGTGCCCTTGATCATTGCATCATTGCTGAGAGCCTTCTGCAGTGACTGCAAGACCCATAAAAACCCTGTTGTGGCTGGTCTAGGGCAGCTCAGCAGAGAGGGGAGTAACTGTAAGCACAGTGGATGTGAAATCCCTGGAGCACCGTGACGGAGCTTTGGGCTGGAGGCAGATGGAGGCAGATGGATGCTTTCAAGTGCTTCTTTTACCTCCTTGTCATTTTCTGTCATTTCATCTTGGACACTTGAATACCAATCTGATTTCCCCATAAATATTCTTGCATTTACATTTGAGGGAAACATTAAATTATTTCCTGCATTTTTAATGGACCTTGAAATTAGTGCACCTTTCCTCACACCCCTTTAGTTTGCAAAAGGGGAGCACAGTTTTGGGTTTAATGGGCCAGATCTGCATTTGAAGTAAACCTTTGTAGCACCACTTGGTGGCCAGTATTTTGCATTACTTGATGTTGGGACTGAAGGAACTGATATGTACAGTCAGCTGAAAAAAGGCTGCTGGGACCTTCAGCATGTAAAATGTGTGTTTTCCAAAGATAGGCTGTTATTTGATAATGATGATGCAGAGTTATGGTGGAAATGATTATGCTCTGCAATTCTGGGAGATATCCTCAAATTAAAACTAAAAATAGCTGCACTTATAACTAGGGAGAAACTTAATTGCAAAGGAGTGGAGTGTTTATTTTTATATGTTCATGAATATCTTTATAAAATGGAAGATGCAATAAAATAAGTCTTGTAGTGCACCTGGTTTATGTTCATCCCATTTTTTTCCCTAGGACTATGTTAGACTATAATAGCAGTTGTAGTAGTTTTCTAGAAGCTTAAGAGCTGGCTTAAGTTATTTATTTACTTTTAAAGCAAGTAGGTCTTTCAAATCATTGCAAACATTCATCTAGGCTAATGTCAGCTATGGGACAGGACGGGGGACTGGGGAGAGCGTGCTCTGGGTGCTGTTCCCAGTGCTTGTCCTGCCCAAGCTGCAGTTTCCTGAGGCTTGTGGAGAATTTTGTTGTAATTTTATAAAGGACATTGAGATCTGACTGATGTGCTGTGCCCAGAGAAGCTCGGCAGCGGTGTCAGTAAGCAGGAAAGGGCTTTGTGGTTGCTCTGGGGTTTGTTAGGGGTGTTTCCTAACCTCACTGCAACGCATTAATGTCAGAAAGGGTTGAAATGAGCACAGCCCGAATGCAGACTGCTCAGTAAAGGTATATCTGAGACAGAGAGTGTCTGCATGTGTTGCAGCCTCCCTGGTGCCCTCTCCTTTGCACAGCATGCCCAGGGCCAGCCCTGCAGCTGCTCTGGGACCCCTGGGCTGTGAGTGGGGCCGGCAAAGCCGCGTCCTGTGTCCGAGAGCCCCGCGTGCTCCCTGCCCGCTGTCCTTCCACTCAACCCTTGTGGCTCCCGAGCCACCTCCAGCCCTGCTCTGCCCACCTCCTCCTCCTTTTAGAGCTGTCCACATGCAGGTGCCTGTCAGCTTCATTTTCATCTAATCTTCTTTTACTGGGAGGGACTAAAGTCCTTCCATCTGGACTGCTTTATTTTTCCCCACCAGCTCACAGTTACCTGCACTCCCAGCCCTGTAAACTTGGGAGTGAGGCAGGAGTCTCTTGTTGAAGTAAAACTGCTGTTCTGTTCTCCTACTTAGTTGTATCTTGCATGAATATTTCCCCCCATTTTCAATGCGTGTTTGTGTATTCAGAGGCCACACGGATTGCTCCCACTCAAAGCTGTCTATGGATTATTTGTGAGGCAATTAAAAAGAAGCCAATTCCTTTACCACAGAAAAGAGTATTAGCTTTCTGTTTGGTTTGTGTTCCATCTAAAAGTCAAGTACCTGCAGTGCAATTCTAGTCTTCCAATCTGTGGCTGCTTTACCTGCCTAATCAGTTGGCAGATTAATTTGTATAGAATCAAAGAAGGACTTCTTCACTTTCTCATGAAATATGCAGGACCAATAACAAAAAAAACTTCTTTAAACAATAGTGGTCCATTTACAGGTGAATTTTTGCCTTGCTTCTCACTATAGCATTTTATGGGCTCTCACAGAATTACTCTCCAGGGACACTTCTTCTAAACTAAAATACAGTCTGGTAGGATATAAAAAAACACTCTACAACCTGGCAGGTCAAATTAGCTATTGAATTATTTATTTTGCTGTGCTTAATTGCTGCTTTTTGGCTTCTCAGGTGTAGAAATATGTTATTGCAGGGCGGTGATTTTCGACTGACCTGTTCCCCTTACAGCTTTTGATAGTGTGAGCCAATACTGCTGCTGTGAAAGTGGAGAGGACTGCCTGCAAGGGGGGCCACTGCAATTAATTCTCAAATGGAATTTTAAACTGAAATTACGTGATAATGTATGTGTACAGTTCATGTGTAACATTCTACCCCTCCTGCAGTAGAGCCAGGTCTGTTTTTAATGGTTACTTATCAGGGGTCAGCAACCCAGCAGAAGCAGTGGGCACGAAAAGCTCCTGTCCTTTCCTCTCTGAGGGTATGTTTAAGCTGGTAGAGCTCAGTTTCCCTTCAGTCCTCTGAGGATTTCAGCTTTCCTGCCCTGACTTTTGTATTGGGTCCACCCACTGTGGTTAAGCCACGGTAACCCTGAGTGCAGAGCATCACACCCTGCATGCTGATTGTGTTGCAGAACATGTAGAGCACTGTATAGACTCCTGTCTTTGAGAGATGGGATGGAATAATGGGAGGAGGAGAAGAGAACTTCCCTACATTATGTCTGGGAGCAGAAAGAGAGACAGCAGAGATAGGGTGTTGATTCTCTGGGTGAGAAAAAGGACACATTGAGTGAAGGAGAGCAGAAATCAGTAAGTGAAAGGCAGAAACCACAATATATTAGTACCCATAAAGAGGGTGCTAGGAACCATAAAAGAAGACATAATGATAGAGTATTATAGTTACATTCTGTCTTAGGAATTGCTTTTGCTCCTATCACTGAGGTAATATCAGAGCACTGAATGGAGTTATGCAGTACTGTAGTAATTAAAATTTTGCCAGACAAAGGGGGAGTATCAATAAGGAAGCAGTGAAGTAAGAGGGTTTAATCAAAAGATTTCAATATAACAGAGAGAGACAGCCTGACAAGAGAAAGAGAACCTGAAGTATAAGTTGAGTATCCATCAGATTGTGTCACATAGACCCCATCATTATGGATTATGCCTGAAGTTGGCAGTGTTTTAAAAATAGAGAAAACTGGTGTTTTAATGAACTACAAAGGACTAAAGATCAAGATCCCTAGGTCTGTGGGTGATACTTTGCAGGTGCCACTTTATACTGAAGGATGCAGTGCAATTTGCTGTAGTGGCTGTGACCAGTGGACCCCTGAAACGGTGTGTAAAGCAAAAAGGAAGTTGATTCAAGCTCAGCTGGGTCTCTGGGGACCTGGTAAGGTCCAGCTGGTTCTTTCTTTCTAGTGAGAGAAGTGGTGAAGGTGAGGGCAAAATTACCTTTGCAGCCCTTCCCCTGTGCATTCCCTCCCCTCTGGAGGGTTCAGGCACATCCCCCTGCTCAGGACACCTTTCATTGCAGCATCCCTGGTACCCACCAGGGTTGACCCGGGATGTTTTATTTATGCAGAGGAAAGGACAACGTGCTTATCAAGGGAGGTTTTTTCTCATCCAAAGCCTTTGGATCAGTTTGGTAACTTAAAGGAATACATGTTTTAGACAGCAAAAATGAACTTAGCATTATGTGAGTGGAGAGAGAAGCGTGAACATAAGCCATGTGGGCCCTTCAGATCCATGGGACGGTGCCAGCCTGCACAGAGAGGACGTATGAGAATATCAGCTTCAACTACTCATCTACCTCAACGACCTAGAGTGTTCATTGGAGCATCCTCACTGCTTTTCAGTGGTGCAGAAAAGAGCCCCTGAGATCTGGCAGCCAAAGAGCTGATCAGTAACTCTCCAGCAGGCGTTTCTGCCACGTTCTCTCCTCTCTGGCTGGGGGCTGTGGGTCTGAAACTTCCCCGGGCACACAGGAATGCTGATAGAGATGTCAGGGAGAGCAGATGGGGAATTCCTCTCTTTTCTCTTAGAGACCGAGGAAGGGAGTATGAAATTTATTTCTTTTTCAGTTCTCTGAACACTTATTTACAGGAAAGGCATTCTGCATTACATATTCCTCGGATGGCCTCAGTGAAGAATTATGTGTGTCAGTAGATCTGCTTGTCTGCATCTGATAAATGTATATTGTCAGTGAAATGTGAGGTAGCGTATAAAATCATGCAAAATAAGCTTTCAGTTTACACAGCTTTCTTTTTTCTTACATTTCTGTGTTAAGTTTACACTTCATGGTGTCTGACAGTGGCAGAGCCAGAGTGAAATATGGTGTTAAACCCACCGAGCCATAAAATCTAGCAGGTGAGACCATGTTGTCTTTCATTTGTGTCTTGTAAGGACTCTTCCTTAAATGCTTGCAAAGAAAAAGAAATTCTGATTTGTGAAAGCTGAAAAAATAGAGGTTGGATTTTTATTTTTTTTTTTTTAATGTTCATTCTTCATTTTTTATTGGAGTAAAAATTAGCATTGTGGTGGGGGAGAGGAAAAAACGATACATGCTTATCTCAAAGGACCCAAAAATCAGGGTATCTGTGTATCCACTTGGAACAGGGCAGAATTTGAGAGACATTGCACCAGTTCTAATTAAGAACTGGAGAGTGGGCTTTGCTTCTCAGACGCTGCATGTTAGCAAAGCATCCCTGAAGTTGTCAAGGCTGTTGAAATAGCAGAGTTGGGCAGCCCTCTGGCCTGCAGCAATCATGTGGTTTCCCTTGGATTATGTGCATTTATTTCTACCTTGTGCCTTTTTAAAAGTCTGCTTGAAGTCAGCAGGTGTTTTTACATATTTTAAAAGCTGAATTATATAATCATGTGCACTGAGGAGCTCATAGCTAACTTCTTTTTATCTGTTTTGGGGTTTTTTTAATCTGGAAGAAGCTGTTCCTTTTAGCTTTGTGGAAAATCAGACTTCCCCATGGCATGAATTCTCGGGCAATCTGACAAGGACGTGAGACAGCACACGGTTTTTGTTTGCTGTGCTTTCCCGTGGGGTTTGAGCTGCTCTGAATGAACCCAGTGTTAAATACAGAATGCATATAAATTCAGAGATAGACTTACAATGGGATTAGAGAAGCCTGTGTTATCACAGTTTGGCCCCTTTGCTCTCAGTCTCCTTACAGGCTTATTCTGTTCTCTGGGTTAAATTCTGCCTTTCAGCTCCTTTTCTACCTCCAGTGTTTATCCTGGGAGCACTCAGTCCTTGAGGCCCACAGTTCTGGCATTGCTGGAACTCCCAGTAAAGTCATCAGGGGTGTTCAACACCTTGGAAAACCCGGTGTTAATGCAAAAATCTTTCAACTGGTAGGCAAAAGCATCGAATGGCACGTGCTGAAATCCTGGAAAAGGGATGTGCTCCATGGAGGTTCAGCTAAGCTCTGTCAGCCACAGGGATGAGTCCTGGGAAAGAGGCTTCAGCTTTGTGTTCCTGTATTGCTGGAACTGCTTCAGAGAAATAAAACCCAAGTGAAAACACCCTTTAGCCTAGTGCGGTCTGTGAGAGAACTAAATTTACTGTCCTTTCTCTTCTGGCTTTATCCATTCATCAGCAATCTATTCAGAGTGAGAGGAGGACACTGACAAATATATATTTTAAGAGAGGATGGAAGGGAGGATCTTCATATGTCATTCATATTCCAGTCCAAATTGTCTGCTTGTTTTTTATTAGGTGAAAAAAAACCCCACTGGCTGCTGTGAAGCACTACCTTTAAAGCTGAATCTTTTGATTATATTTAGTTTCCTGAAATCCATCATGTCTGTGAATATGCCTGGGAGAACTTTTGCTCTTGCTCCAGTAAATAACTTGTTAACAATCCATGCTGCTCTATGCCCATAAAGCACGTTGACTCAGATACCAGGTAGCAACCTAATATTTTTGCCTCTGTGAAAAATAGAGATGAATCTCAAAATTCACATCTGGCTCATGTACCTGATCAGGCAGGGCTGAATCCTGCCTCACTGCCAGCGCTGGCCACGTGGAAAGAAAACACCCAAACAGCATCCTGCAGCTCATCAGCACACCATGCAGAGCATGTTTGGGCTTCAGCAACCCCTTCCCCTCTGTCCTGTCAGAACCGTGAGCTGCCAGAAGCATCTGAAACCCCTCGTGTTTTATGGATCACCCAAGAGAAGCAATGGAAACACAGTCCACTGCTCAGTTCTTTTTCACTGGCCATCACCTGGGGGTCTTGGCAGGCAGGAGGGGAGAGCTCAAGCAGTGCTGGGGGTGAGAGGGCACTGCAGGAGCCGGGATTGGAGTGTTCCTGTGGATCTCACTGAGCTGAGCTCGGGCTGAGCGCCCAAATCCCCCACTGCTACCTCTGCTGTCCTTTATGGGCAGGACAGCTGGGGAATCTCTCAGGTATGCAATGTTTAATTAAAAGGCTCTCCATTCTGGGTTAGGCTAAATAACACAGAACAGCTCTGTCCTGGATCTTCTCCTTCCATCTGTGACTCAGAGCCTGCTTTCTTTCTTGTGGCTATGAACATACTTTGGAAGTTAGATAGCTGTGCAGTCTGTCCACATTCTGAACCTTGCCTGTTCCTAATACCCACAGGGATATGATTTCCACACATGTGGATACCAACAGAGGTAGAAAATCACCTCCATGGGTGAGATGGGAGGTTCAGAAAAGGAATTCACTCCATAACCTTGGCACGGCATAACTCGAGGGCAGAGATACTGGAGAAGTTGTACCTCAAACATTTATTTTCTGGAGTGCAGGGGACAGAAGCAGAACCTTGATCACATGGACAGCTTACAGATGCCTCAGATTTCATAAGTTCAAAATCTGGGATTTCACATTAATAGATTGATAAGAGATTAATGGAATTTCATCGCGTATTTTGACCCAACTGTTGCATTACGCTCCAAAGATCCCTCCTTGTGCCATTCAGACGCAAAGCCCCAGGTCAGGTGGTAATAAATGTGAGTCATACAACTGGAAAAACACAGAAATTGGACAACTATAGAGTGACAGGAGTAGTTTGGTGATGGCTGGTGTGAGAGCAGCCCCAGAGCTGGGAATGGATTGTTCTTTGTGTAATGAGGAAAATGAGGACCCAGGTTAGCATTTCCAGGACTCAAGTATTGGATTAACACAATCACAAATATGATTAAGGGCTGAAAACCAGAGTGACTGTTAAATATTTTCTTCACGTTCTTTCTCTAACCATTATTTGGGATACACTTCAGCAGTCCAATTTTCAGCTGTCTTGCAAAGTATCAAGCTAAATTCCCTTTATATTCAAAATAATTCAACATTATTAATCTCACCTAGTTTCAGTGTCTGCATTATTATGAGAAGCATCTGACTACAAAAGAAGGAGGAACTGTAGAAGGAATGTGGAGCCTCCAGGATAGTTTTAAGTATGATGGTTAAACAGTCTTGTTCTGTAATGATGGTTCTGCTCCAGGTGCTTTGCATGGAGGGTGATCTGCACCAAGGTCGTGGGTTTTCTTCTTTAAAACCTTGAAGAGGAGGATTCTTCTTCCAGTCAGACAATTAGTGGCCTGTCATTAGTGACACCAGTACCTGTTGTTTGGTATTTTGAAAGCCTTTGTTGCAGAGGCCAGAAGGGAGCTGGGGACACGGGATTTGTGATGGGAATCTAAGGTGATAACCACAGATAACATAATGGAAAGAATTAAGCAGAATCAGCTTTCCTGCATTAGTCCCTGCTTTGTTGGGTTTGCAAGAGTTCTTCTGCTGTCCACCCACTGGTTTTGAAAACACTTAATCTCATAAATATAATCTCATATTGACAACAGAAGTGGCTTATCCTGATTTGGAAGGTCACATTGGCTCTGTATGGGGTTCCCAAGTGTGGCCTAAAGACCACATGAATTGAGAGTCTGAATCATGTCCTGCACTGTCCTGAGTCATCCAGCTGATAAACTCAAATGTCAGTTTTCTGGAGGAATCCAAATGAAACTAGTTTGACTCTCTTGCACTTCTCTCCAAATGCAATGCTGTGACACCTTGTCTTTTTGTCAGTTATGCTCTTGTTTTACATTGTTTTGTGATGGTTTATTTGCAGGAAGCAGCTCATCATCAGTACTCGAGGGTTTCACTGAATCTGGGTCTATTTTTACTAGCGTAGGAGCAGTAAAAAGAAAAGGCAAGCAGTACACAACCTCATGTAAGCAATAGGGAGACTGTGTACAAAATGACAAATATTTAGCTGTATTCAATTACAGAGAAATTTCTGTCTTCTTACAGAAGAGATCAGAAAATTTGTGATAGTTCAGACAGAGGCAGTGAAGACTGAAAATGCAGTTTGAATTAAATTCATAGCTTTTCCCTTTCTGTTGGCCTACATGAGAAAATTCATGGTAACAAACTAAATATAACAAATAAAATATAAAGTAACAAACTCGAAACCATGAAGGAACAATTGCCTTTTAACCAACAGCAAAAGAAAAATGAGGAAAAAAATCAGTGTTCAAATGCCACTACCTTTGTGAATCGCAGCAAACCCTTAAAGATACATGTGAGAGCTCTGCAAAAGCTTCAAAGCTTATTTCAAGGGGAAACACAGTTACAAAGAAGTGAACCGGTGGCTGTTTCTAATACTACTTTGAGGAGTGATTTCCACCCTTATGTAAGTCTGCTACCTCTTTGGATCACTTTCTCTGTAAATTCATAGCAACTTCAGACTACCTTGGTCAGAAATGAGTGTTTGCACTGAAGCTTTTTACTTTCCTTTTGGGATGTAGCTTCTGTTGAAAGCACATTGATGTTTTAAAGCCTTTTGAAATGATGGAACATTTCCTGCAGTTCGCTGCTTTTGCACCATCTGGCAATTGAAATCTTCTCATCACCAAAGAGGTTTTAGAAGGAATAATGCAGCCACACTTGTCATTCAAACTAGATCCGGTGGGGTCAGTCCTTAGGAAACAAGATTAAAACCTTTGAGTCACCTTCAGATTCGTGCAGGCCCTGGTGTGTGTTTAGTTCTTCAGGCCATATCAGCCAGAGCTGGTGTTTAATCGCTACCAGGAGTCCGGGTGGTGTAGCCAGTGAGACCCTTTAACTCCTCGTGGTGATGGTGTCTCCCAACACTTGTCCCTTGTGAAATGAATTAACCGTCTCCAGGCCTCAGAACAGGTGTTTGGTCAGGTTCTGTGTTGTTTAACTGTGGTGCAGGTTCCTGAAGGTAGTAATTCCTGTGCAGTTGCTGTGTGAAGTATCCCCCACCCATCAGCGTGTGACAGCGATGTGAGTTCGGTCCCCCGGGCAGCTCTGGGCTGCCACCTCGCTGGGTTAATGCTTGCAGGGTCAGAGAACCTCGTTGTATCAGCCTGCCAGGCAGGACCTGGGGTTGCTGGGTGGCTGTAAAACATCTCACTGTTTCTATTGCTCTCAGGGTGGAACCTGCGCTTACCCGGATCAAAGAGGACCGAAAGCGGATCATCCTGCCGGCCATCGACAACATCAAGTACAACACTTTCGAAGTGCAGCAATACGCCAACGCAGCCCACGGCTACAACTGGGGGCTCTGGTGCATGTACATCATCCCACCCCAGGACTGGCTCGATAAAGGGGATGAGTCAGCTCCCATCAGGTAAATCTCCCGTGAGCTGTCACTTGGGGACGTTCCCGTCTCAGCTGTCTGCCAGGGGGAACTGCAGTGAAAAGCAAGGCTAAAGGCTTTGGGCAGGGACAGCAAACGGGGACTGGAGAAAACAGAAGGCTCTGCAAAGCTGGGGGTGTGTGTGGTGCCTCTCAGAGCTGCACCACAGTGTGCACAGAAGGGCGTGTGAGTGTGTGCTTCAAGTCCATATTGTGACCCTTTAGTAGGACAGCAGGATCTTTTTCCTCTAAGCTTTTATTTTCCAGTGGACTCTGGCACGAGTATTAAGCCAGTGGAACGTTGTGTGTATGAGGAACAAAGGTGTTGTGTGTGTGATTACAGAGAGGCTGGTTTCACTTCTGGTCTGTGGCAGCAGTCTTGGCCATCAGCCCAAACCAGAGCTTCCCAAGAGCACCAGCAGGAGCTGTGCTAGCCTTGCTTTGTTCAAGAGTTGCTCTTTTCTTTATTTTTTTGAGAACTTTTCACGCATGTTCTGAGTTTTCCTACTGGTTGAATTTTAAAATGAACCCAGACCACGTAGTCAGTGTCATTTTATTTTCCTCTGTCAGAGCAGCATTTTACATTACAGAAATGGAATTTTCTAAGGAAATGCTGTTACAGGAATTGTGAAGGTGTTTTTGAGAATTGTTACAGTGGGAAAAACAGGAACCTGTGTAAAAAGGGCTTTCTTTCCCCTTCGTTTGAAAATTCACATCTCCAGCCCTTCATCTCCTCCTCTTGTCTTAACAGCTCCTCTGAGATGTTACTGTACTTGGTTAAGGGTACTATTGTTAGCAACTCTTGAAATAAATGCTAAAAAATATGAAGCCCTGGTATGTACCTTACATTGCTCTACACTATTTTTAAGATTTCTTGGGAAGGGCACAATTTACCACCTTAGAGTCTTCTCCATTTTCATGTATATCACCTCCAAATTAAAGTCCTGTGTGGTCCCACTGTGGGCTCTGGCAGAGAAGCTGATTTACTTCCCTTCCAGTGTAAAGCTCGAGTTGTCAGGTCCTGACAAGTTCACCCAAGCACTTCAAACAACATGCCCACCTTCTGAAAAGATCCAGATGATCCTTTGGCAGTGAAAAGACACAGACAAACTGATCCCATCAGCTGGATGGGACCAACTGACAGGATCTGTCCCTCATGCAGATAATATTTCAATCTGTATTTGAGCAAGTTGTACTTAGGTTCATTCTCGTGCTCTGTGACTGCAAAACAGAGCTATACAGTAACATTAACCTTATTTACTAGAGGACAGCACAGTCCATCATCACTGACCCTTTGCTTGGCTTGAAACCTCAATAAGCAGGAAAGTAATTACTTAGGAAATCAGTTTTCCTGGATAACATGCCCTGCTCGCCTCACATTGCTTTAAAAGTGCAGGTGTTTTATACCTATTCCATTCAGCCCTGAGAAACAGGTTATTGATGAATGAAAATTAATCAGCCAGAGATTTCATTCCTGAAACCAGGGTTTCAGTCTTCCACACCTGAAAGGTTTTGCACACTTCATGACTTCCAGTTTACACAGGAAATCTGTGTTAATCTGTACTGGATTAATTCGCAGATGGATTGCTCCAGTATTTGAGTATCTTCTGCTCTGGAGACAATGATCAAGTACCAGAAAAGACTGAACTAAGAGGTTAAATCTCAGCAAGTTCTTAGACATTATTTCAGTGGTGGTAGGTCATGCACTCCCTGAGGCATGGAAGCTGCCCCTGCAAAGCACTTCTGGAAATCCAACTGCAGATCCTTTTAACAGAGGATGAGGGATCTCATCCCTGTAATGCCGAAGCATTTGGCTGTTGGGTTATTCCTGCCTGTAGAAATACAGTGTGATTTTGTGGCTTTTTAAGTGATAAGCCAGTGTAATTGTGGTAATGGGAAGAGTGAATGTGTGAGTGTTATTGATGAAAAGAATCAGGAAGCCTGTGCTTAGGACTGAAATTTGAAAGCACCCATGATGGGAAGGCAGTAGCGTAGGGTATTTAAAGTATATTTTCAAAGGAAGGCAAAGTTAGTTTTCAAAATCTCTGTTGGTTTGGTACAGATTTTGGTTTTGTAACCAGCTTTCCCAACCACGTACTGAAGAAATGATTTCTATTTTAGTCCACTTTGCAAGACATTCAAGCAGGTCCACACTGATGGTGTTTGGACCCATGTGTCTGTTTGGTGCTTCATAAGGACTGTTCATATGCATGAAAACTGCAAGTTCATTTAGTCCTCACTGTTCCTCTTAAGGCTTCCTTTGACACTCTCTTCAGCAACCAGTGGGTTTGGTTTGTGCCTCTTTGTGTGTTTTGGGAAAGAAAAGGCTTGTAATGAATAACCCCAGGACTGGTTTTGTGGTTGGTATAGCTGAGTATTTCCTGCCAGATCTCCAAAGGGATTAAAGATTTTCAGTGTTAAGAAATGTGTGTACCCTGGTATCAGTGAGGATCAGAGCCCTGGCATTTCTCATGTTTGCACGGTGTGAGTAAATATCATCGATCTGCAGAACTGGATGAGACATTTAGAAAGCAGGGTCCGATTCCTGTTTTCTTCTGGGACTACACAACAGATGTGCTTACTTCTTTCCTAAGATTTTTTTCTGTTTGAAACCTGATCCTCTGATTTCTTGAATGCTGACAGTGGTGTGATCCTACACAGAGCCTCGCTGGGAAGGAGCAGGAACTGTCCCTTGTGCCAGCGGGGCATTGTATAGGCAGTCATGTCAAGTGTGCACCATAAAATGTCACAGCAGCTCTTGTGGTCTAAATGACAATGGGGATGTGGCCTTGAAGTGCTAACAAAGCTAAAGAAATAGCAAGAACAAAGTGTCAGATTTTGTAAAGATTTCAGGTACACTTTAAAGTCAGTTCTTTCTCTTCCCCCACATTAATGCTCTGAACTTCAGAACAATGGATGTTCCCTGAATCGGCTTCTGCAGGCAATCCATTTTACATGTCTGACATTTGAGACGTGAGATGTCCCCAAGGTGAAGATTTAAATGAGGACTGTTATTCTGACACGCTGTGTCCATCGCGCCACTTCCCATTTGTGTTCCCGAGAGCACGCTGCCCCAGAACGTCCCGATCGTCTGGCAGCAAACTGTGTAGCAAAGGATCCTATTTCTGAGGGCTTCGAGTGAATTTGACTGTGCATTGAAAGCAGGCTGGGGTTTTTCATGCATGCTGTATTCTTTTTTTCTGGGTTTTGGAACAGCAAGGAGGGACTGTGGTATTCTGAGCTCTGGCTCTGACTCGTCTTCCCTCGCCTGCTGCGATTATGATGGACTGCTCCGCACTTGATTTCTTGATCAGCAGCCGCTGACATTAGAGTCATTAGGCAGCCTCGCTCAGCCAAGCCCTTCACAGCTTTCCATTTTATCTTCCTCCAGCAGCAGTGGTGCATTTCATCGTTGCATATGTCCTCACTTACAGCTTTAATATGCCATAGCTTGGTACCAGTGGGGACGTGTTTCTACACGCGCCGCGTCAGCCACTCGAGAGAGCGCCGTGTGTCCTGCTCAGGTGTATAAATTGGAGTTCCATGTGCCCCCAGTGGAGTGTTTTGTGCTGCCTCCTTTATCTGGGGGGTGTGTGCCCATCTCAGGTGCAGCCTGTAACAGAGTAGTTTCTGTTTTATTTGCCCAGGTTCCAGCCTGTTCCAAAAAATATACTTCCCTGGGTCATCAGAGAGTTGGTTTACATCCATGTTTGCCCTGCCTTTCTAGCTGAGCATTAGCTTGTCATTTTTTTCCCCTCTAGCTCCTGAGCAGCAAATCTGTCCTTGGGTTCTGTTCTCAGGGCCTGGTGTAACTCCTTCTTGCAAAAGACAAGAGTGGTAAATAAAAAGAAGTATTTATGCAGGTACCATGCAGATTTCTCCACTTACCTGTCAGGCCAGGGGTGAGGTGCTGCTCAAGAACCTGAATCAATGAAACATTCTGCCAGGGGAGGTGGAAAACTCGGAGAAGTGGAGGGTGATGTGTCATTTGAATCTTGTTCCCTCTCTCCTCCTGCCCATATATATATATTTATGTTTATATATTTATCTATAGTTGCATTTATGTTTACATTTATGTATTTATGTCCTGGCTGTTTGTCAGTTGTCCTGGAAATTGGACTTGGATGCTCTGGAAACTGTTTCTAATGAGACATGATTGCATGATGTAGATGTATATGTAGATATAGATATGTAGATATATCTACTGACCTTAAGGCAGGGGAGAAAGATGCATAAGGGAGAGGAAGGTTTCCCATATCACGTGCAGTATGTCAGTCTGGTGCTTATCCCTTTCTCCTTGGCTTGTTGCTGATGGAGCCCCCAGGCAGGATCCTCCAGTTGTCTGTGAAGGGAAGGAGGGGGATGCACCTGGCTGCAGAAATGGGTTTGGCACCTGCTGGAGTTTTGCTGACAGAGCTGTGCTCCCGGGGATCTCACTAAAGCAAAGTAGTTGTGACTCAGACCTACAGCAAGTGTCATCCCTGGCCAGCCTGCCCTGTGTTTCTGGTGCCTCAGCCCAGAGCAGGCACTGCCCTCTCCACACTGTGCCTCTCTGCCCTCCAGCTGCCTGCACTGCATCTGCTGCAACAGGCAGGGAGGGAGGGAGAGTTCACACAGCCCTGCTCTCTCTGCTTCTTCCCTTTCCCCAGGGCATTACCCAGAGTAATGTCTCCCTTGCTACAACCATGCTCTCAGGTAATTTCCACAAATTGACTGTGCTGTGTCTTTCTCCAGTGCACAATCAGTATGATTCTACGCTGCTTTTTAAGCTTTTAGCTGCAAAACCCATTTTGATGTGTTTCCCACATTATCCTTTAAGTGCTGCTGTTGATTATAATTAATGCTTAAAACATCCTCAGTTGTGTCAAAGAATATTCCACGGATCAGTTAAGTTTCACAGCACCTTTGAGGTGTTGGTAAAAAATAGCGCACCTCTAATTGCTGTTTTGTGATACCTTCCTTCCAAAAGTGTCGCTGTTCTGCTAGAAAGTGCATGATTAAGGAAAAAGTTGCTTTATGTAAAGCAGGTGTTGTTAAGTTTAATATATGGTGCTCTGAAGCTGTGAAGTGCTAGGGGCACGCACCTTCTCACGTGCTGCCCCTTGGCTGGTGAGCAGTGGTTGAGACATGCTAAGGTCGCTGTTTTTTGCTCACATACCCATTTCTAGCTCTCAAGGAAAGTCTGCTGCACTGCACTAAAAGTGCTAGATATACTGGAGTGTTTCAGACACTGGGAAAAACCAATGCAGAAGACCAGTGGCTGCAGGCAGCCAAATTCAGGTAGAAAAAGCAACTGTCAGTGGCAATTTTTGACTAAGTTGTCTGAAAAGCTGGGTGTGGTTCCTTCTGTCCTTGTGCTGCTGTTGTTGCTGAGTCCTGAAAACGATATTTTTTTTTTTTATCTGAACAAGCCATGAAGGGTTGTGGAGTCTATTTTTGAATATATCTGATGAGAAGGAATAAAGCCTAGAAGGGAGAGAGGGAGCTGCAGAGGCAGCCCTCAGTGGCATTCGGCTGTGAGTGACGATTATGTAGCTGCATCCAAAACGCGTTTCCCACCCCCATTCAATTAACAACTCAGTGTTTTAATGGACGGAGCCGACAGCTGCAAAAATCCATCCCCCAGAGAGAGGGATTGCAGCACCTGAGAGCAGCCTGCAAAGCCTGGCAGTACCATTCCTCATTAGGAAGGGAGGAGATCCGTCCTCACGGGAGCATCCTACGGCTGTAAGGAGCTGCCTCCAGAGGCCTTTTGAGAGGGAGACAGGGCTGGGAAGAGAATGAATCTAAGCCCAGACCAGCATCTCAGTTTTGCAAAGCAGTGATGCCTTAATCCAGTGAAGCCTGTGTTTATCTTTAAATACATAAAAAGGAAAATGAAAAAAGTGGTGTGTGTTTCTTCCCCCTATTGTCTTCCTTTTTTTTATCATGAACTTAAGAAATATACCTGAAATACTCCCTCAAAGGCACTGCAAAGGCACTGAATTTACTTATCTTGGTCATGTCCTCCTTTTATTTCTGTTTCTAGACTAAATGTATTCCTTGTTAGCCTAAAATATGGTTTTCATTGGTACAGGATGGGACCTTGAGGTATATATAGGATATGTCTGGTCCTGAGCACATGAGAGCTCTCACCCTCTTTAGGCAAGCCTGTTTCCAGGATTGGCTCTAGGAAGTATAAGGAGGAAGATGCATTTTATCAAATAACTTGAATTTGTAAATGCCATCCGTCTTGCAAAGATCCTGGTGTACAGGTATGTGCATCAGCAGAGGATGGAGGTGCCCAGCCAGCAGTACCCAGCATCATGAGTGGTTTCCACAGAGCCTTGAGACCCCTTGTAACTAGAGACTGATCCAACAGAAAGCCTTCACAGATAACAGCAGCAAACAGGGAAGTACTGGAATTCCTTGTACACACAGAAAGGGGACTCTGGGTGTGGCAGAGGTCCAAGCACTGAGGGTGCTGTGGTGACCCTGCTGCAGTTTCTCTGTAGGGTTTGTGACATCTGGCCTGAGTTTCCTTCATCCTTTTCGATGGAATGAGTGCAGGGATCTCCTGAGAAGCCCCACGTCAGTGCAGAGACATCTGTGAAAGCCAGATGTTTGCTGTTGTAACCACCATCAAATCTTGTCCTCAGCTCATCATCCAGGGAATGCATCTCACTCTGTAAGGGGGAGAGTTAATCAAGCTATTTCAACTTCTTTGTCAGAAACAGTGCTGATCAAATGTGTTTCTATCAACAGCTGCCTTTTTCAATTATGCAGAGAAAACATGAGAGGGATAGTGTGCACTGCAGTATAGGCTTGGAATGATCTGGGAGGTGGCAGGGGCTTTCAAACTGAGAAAAAAGTGCAAAGGAGAGATGCTGAAGTGGTACCAGGAGTGCCAGTGCCATTACAGACAGCAGCACCTCAGCAAATGAACCTTGTCATGGGTACCAGATAGTTCCTGCCACAGGCTGGGCTCTGTTCTGCAGTGTCAGGACGTGCATCAGGCCCAGCAGCAAAGAACTGTTGTGTCAAACCATATCTTGGCCGTTTGCTTGCAGCCTTTTTAACCTCCTGCTGTAGAAATGGTGAACTGCTGATGAGAAAGAGGACCTGATGTGATGACAACATTCCTGCAGCCACCTGCTGCCACCGGTGGGACCCACCAACACATGGGGGAAAAAATATGTTCATTGTCCTTTAAAATGTAAACTTGGAGACCAAGAACTGATTTATCTGTGTAAACTCCTTATGAGGTGGGTCCTGTAGTAGCTAAAAAATGACTCAACTTTTTGCTTTCTTCTCTCTGTGCAGGACACCAGCCATGATTGGATGCTCCTTTGTAGTGGACCGAGAGTATTTTGGGGAGATTGGTTTGCTTGACCCTGGTATGGAGGTCTATGGAGGGGAAAACATCGAGTTAGGCATGAGGGTGAGTAACAAAGACGAGACTTTTGCCGTGTCCATCTGCGAGGAATGACGGGGAGCTTGTGGCCCAGCAGAACTGCTGCCTGACTGATAGGCTATTATGCTGGAGTAATTGATATTGCAACACTGTCTGGAGCTGACAGTGCCAGTAAATGAGTGTTCCTGGCCTTACTGGCCCTGAGAGATCTGATAACAGTCAGAATTGTGGTTTATTGGTTCATTCTGTCAGTGTCTGAACCCAGTGAGAAAGATTTTCCCCTCTCCCGGTAGCTTTGCTTGTGCAAACAGCTACACTAGAACTTCTGTGCTTGTTGCCCTCAGTTGATGTTGTACATTTGTGGCCTAGCAGATGCAATACCTGCAGAAAACTGAGGCCAGGCTGGTAGAAGTCAGTTGTGAGGTTCTACATATGACATGTGATGAGTGCTGGGATATTTTACAGCTTTACAGAGTAAGAACTGCAGGGTACAGGTATTCGACCCTGTCAGACAGGTCCATGGGAAGTGTGGGCAGATGGCTTGGAAACGGCATCAGCCCACGCTGTGCTCCTGACCTATAGGTTTGCTACCTGTGATCCTTTGCCCTTGTTTTTAAAGTGGTGCTTGCCATCCAGTCCTTCTGAAGTCCAAGGATCATGTCTTTGCTTAGCATTTGGAAATTAGGCCACCTAATGTTGCATGAACACAGTTTCCTCATTATAGAGCTGACTGTTTAATTATTTTCCCCTTACTCTTTATCCTCTGTTTCACAGTAACACGTCCCTGGTGCATGTAATGTGCTCATTAAAGCATATATTCTGCTCGTGGTGAAACACTGAACATCAAATTAGTCCATTCTTTATCTGACTCTTTTTTTTCTAAAATGGCCACAAACTCCTTCCCACCAGTGGGCTGAGGAAGAAGGTCACTGCAGCAAGAGTTTATTTTCACGTATGGGTGTGTGTTTATTATTCCAGCACTGCAAGAGGGATGGGGTTTGTAATGGGACTGTGTGAACACACTGCTTGTACTTTTCACATAGGGGACAGAAAAACTGCTACCACAAATCATCCAATTTTCCTTAAGAGGGTCAGGCTATTACCAGGATTGTGTGAGCTTTCCTTTATCATTGTGCAGGGCTTTGAGCTGTTTGAAACTTTTTCCACATGGCTGCTCCCAGAATAGATTGAACACTCTGGCAAAACTCTGGCGTAGTTGATGAATAAGGCTCCTAAGAAATCTGAAAGCTGTCGCTCTTCCTTAGACGAGAAGAACTCGCTGGGTACGATTAGGGCTCCTGGTAAACAGAGGCAAAGGTTTTAATAGGATTATGGAATGGCACTTGCTTGAAGAGACAAGGATTGAAGTGGGCAATGACAGGTTTGCAGGGATAGGGAAGCTGTTAAAGCCTGCAGAAACCTTGGATCTAAAAACCAGCTCTCGTTCTTCGGGTTTTATTTTGGTTGGGGTTTTTTCTTTGCCATATGGGAAAAACTCACCCTGCTGTTGGGAAGAGGTTTTATGAAAGTACAGGAGCACGAGTTTGTTCTAAAATAAGCTGCATGTCCATAGCAGGGATCTGTTACTCTGGGTTTCCAGCCTGGATCTATCATGGTAAGTCATATACAGTGTCTGCCTCCTAATTTGCAAATCCTGTGCGTGATCCCCTCCTGTGTGTCTTTGAGAGCTGTCAGAAACTAACAGCGTGAAAATGCACAGGAACCTTCTCCCTTCTCTCTAGGATATTTATAAAATCACTGTGAATTTACCAGGGTTGGGTTTTTTTAGCTCCAGAATCTCCAATAAGTTGCAAAACATCACTCGTTTCCCAAGGCCTGGTGCACTGCCCCACGCAGGGATATTTGGCAGATCCCCTCCCCCTGCACACAGGGATGCTGTTGACCACGTGTGACTCTGCTCCTGTGAAGCAATGAAAGGCAGCAATAAAGAAGGAATAAATGAATTAGTAAGCAAAACCCAAAAAGAAATATAATAATAAATAGTAAGATGTAGGGAAAGTGATGGCACACGCTTGACTGAAAACAGTCCCTACTTAAAATAGCTGTAACAATAATCCTTTAAACTTTTTTGCAAACTACTATCATGTTACTGCTAAAAGAAAAGGGATTAGGTTTGGAGTGTCTGAATTAGATTACATTGCATCTAATGAACCCTTGTTTAAATTGTTTTAATAAAGTGAAATAGGGAAACTCAGTGAAACTAATGAGCTGATTTGGGAGGATACTGTTTGATAACCCAGCTAATCCCCATTAAATCTACTGTTTATTAAAAAATCATGATCTTGGGTATTCCACTATTGGCTTTGCCCTTTCTAAATTCTGTAGATGGACATATTTAAATAATTACCCTAAGTGATTTTCTGTATTGAATAAGCAGTGCAGCAACTGACTGGGGCTACCATGCCTATTGAAAATACTTCAGGCTCTGCAGCTCCTTTTTAAACTCACATTATTTTTTATCCAGACTTCCCGTTGGTGAGAGCTGTGACATTCTCCTGTTGGGGTGGGTTTGCAATGAGGTCAGGGTCTGTTTGCCAAGCAAGGGAGAGTCTGCTTTGGTTGAGGAAAAAGCGCCAGCTGTTCTGGGAAATAAAAGGGAGATGGACATGTTTGCAAACTTGTGATAGTAAGGAAATAGATGGACACATAATGTCATCTTGTACTGTATTTTTCAAAGATGAGTTTTGCCACAAGATGGATACACACAGGATGGAATTCTGTTACGGACAAAGGGTGCTATCCTCTCACTGGTCACCAACCAGCTCCTGAAGCTGATGGGAATTGTCTGGGAGCACCTCTGAATTCAGGGAGGATCATGTTTGTCTTTGCTGCTCCTGAACATCAAATGGTCTCTCTGACCTGCAGTTCAGAGAGATGTCCCAGTAGTAAAATTCAAGCAGTCCTTCAACGTAGAGGAAGACGGGGATCCCTTTAAATGAGGGTCCCAAAACTTGACCCTGTAAGAAACTGCATGGTTTGCAAACATCCCACAAGTTCCTGGTGGGAGCTCCAGACACACTTAATTATGTAGAAAGGGACTGTATAAACATTAAAAGTCTAGTTTATGATTTAACCTAATACAAGCAGTTTATGATGCATCTTTTTATAGCGAGTCATTAATCACTGCACTAAGGATCTCTTGCTTCTCTGCTGCTCCCATGTCAGGTGAGTGAATTGCTCTTCTTTTTACTTTGTACCCATCAACTGTAAGAGTGGGTGGGAAGAGATCAAGCATTTCTCTAAAAGGATGCTCTAGTAGAAATTAAATTCTGCTTCCACTGTTAAGAATCTGAACAAATTAAATAAAAAATATGTTGCCACATTGTCAAGTGAAAGTAAAACCTTTTTCTTCTATGGCCAGCATCAACTTTATTCTCAGTAGCACTATGATACACCTCAAAGGGGGGAATCCGCAGCAGCTGATGAATTCTCAGAGGTGTTAACTCAGAGATTTGAAGAAACAAGCAAACAAAACAACACCACCCCCCACCCCAACTAATGACAGCTTGAGATATCTGAAAGAAACCTGGTGTGTAAGAGCTTCTGGGCAGAGAGATGAATCAGAGATGTCCCCGGGTACCAGCGGGACACAGTGACTGATGGTGAGTCCCAGGGGTGGCTCCGTGCTCCAGCAGAACCCACCTGCCTGCTCAGGGGTGGTTGTGGCTCACACAGGTGTGTCCCAGGTAACCTGGGCCAGTTTTGTGGCAGCTGTCCGTGACTGGCCCCGGGAACACCCAAATCCCCGGGGTTGGAAAGCACTGTCTGGAAACAGGGTAGAACTCGGATGGTGTGGCCTCTGCTGCTGGGACTGCACCCGTGGTGGAGCCCAAGCTGAGCAGCTGAAATCAAGCATGTTGTGTGTGCAGGAACACAGTCCCACCTCTGGGTTTGCAGAACTGCAGTGTGTGCTGGGAAAAAATCATGGTGCTGATGCCCCGAAATCTCTTTATGAGGAGATAAAGCTCATTATGTGATGGACTTTAATACACAAGCAAATCATTAGACTTCCCAAACTTGTGTTATGTGCCCTGCCTTTACTTTCTTTAAAAATGCATTTTCTCTGAACAGAAATGCTAATGGTGTATCATTGAGTAGTGAATTCTTGACCTGGTTTTATTACCTTCAGCTAAGGAGATTTAGATTCCTTTGAGCAGTCAGTGTTTTAAATGCAGATTCCAGGCTGGTAGACTGTAATAAAAATGTCACAAGGTTTATGTATAGCAAACTTTAATTCTGAATTCTGGACAATGCTTTTTGCTCTGTGTGATTCACGAGGTCAGGTCCCTAGTCTGAGAGCTAAGTAGAAACCCCTTTCTGGAGAGTGTCTCAAAATTTCAGGGTTCTTTCCCACATGCTTTAATAAAATACAAGTGACAAGCTTTCAAAAATACAGGTTAATCAAAATGTCTTACTTTGGTAAATCTAAAAATACTTCATTTTTATTTTGACCTTTCCCAAGCTGTAATTTTTAGTAGAAATCATGACGGTTTGAATGAGAAGTTTTAAAAGAAAGCCTTTTAGTTTGAAGACGTTTAATCACTTAAATGATGTTAACAAAAACCCACAACTGCTGACATCTAAAAATGTAGTGCACTCCGTCCTTAGACGTGCCTATTCGCACTGGAGTGCAATAAATCAGCATTTTCAGCAGGAAGTTAAATGCTATTAAAATGTTCCTGAGCAGTTCTACACTGCCTAAGCAAAATCCTAATAAGTGATGTAATCTGCTGTTGTTGGAAGTTGCCCCATTGCTTGGGTTGCAAAGATCTGGGTGATAAATCTCCCAGGTCCAGATAAGGTGTAAAGGTGTCCTCTTTCTCCAGCTCCAGTTTAATTTAGCAGCTTTACAGGCGGTTCCTGTGGTGAAAGACTGTTAAGCTTGTAAAGTCGAGCATTAGGAAATCGTGAAAGGAATGAATTCATGGTGCCCGGATTACATTAATTCGTAGCTCCTTTCCCTCTGCAGAACAGGGATTGGAGCAGCCTGTTCTGTGGGGGTGTGAGTACATGATGAGCTGGGTCCTCAGCCTGTCTAAGTGCTCAGCATCTTCTAATTCCACTGGAGTTCCACAGATTCAGGCAGAATGAGATTAGGCTTGACATCTGTATGTAGCAGTAACACATTCTGTCTGGAAAACGAGACAGACTTAGTGGTAAGAGAAGAAGCTCATGCAGGCTTTAAATGCCAGGCTGCTGAACCCTGAAGTGTCCAGAGCCACCAGGAATCACCACTGGTGATTCCAAATTAATATAGTCTTAATTGTACTTTAAATGAGATGTATGATCCTCTTTTTGGGGACAGAATCCAACTCCCTACCTGTCTGCAAATTCTTTGAACCACACTGTCCTTTTTCCTTTTTTTTCTTTTTTTTTCTTTTTCTAATTTTCTTACTTTCCTCCTTATTTTTCTATTTATTAAATTGAATATAACTGTAACCTGGAATGGAAGACAGTGGTTTCATCAGAACACAGTGCAGTGGTGCTCTAGCATGAAATTGCCAGCACACTACAGGCTGGGGCTTGTGAATACCCTTAAAACCACTCTCTAAAGTGGGAGCACTGGAAATAGCCCAGGAAAGAGCATCTGGCCATTTGGCTTCCATATCACATCACGCTCCATCGAGTGTAACATTTTACGTTACAAACTCTTTCATGTACCAGGACATTATCAAAGCACAAGCCTGGAAATTTCAGAGAGAGATCAACACTGAAAGAGCTGAGGAGAGAAAATGCTTTCTTTAGTCTTTGCCACTTTCTTCTCAGCCACTTTTCCTGCAGGTTTGATCTAAATCTAACAGAGGTTCCTGTGCAGAGGCAAGTGTGAACTGAATGAGAGAGAGAGGGAAAATGAGGAGAAGCTGAGTGTGCTAATTGTGTTGAGATTGAGATAGGTTTCACTCATCTAATGATGAGTCTGAACTGAACAGTAGAGATGAGCTACAGCTGCTCAGAAAACTTTCTGATACAACATGTTTGCTGTTGCAAAATAGCACCTCGTCCAGAACTCCAAAGGTTCTGTGGAAGTCTAAATTTTGATGCTGATTACTGAAAGCCTGGCTTGGGTGGTTGTGTACCCAGGGGTGCCCAGCTGTCAGTCCTTAGCTGGGTCCCAGCATACCTTGCAAAAGATTTCTTTGAGTTTTTTTTGAACCATTTGCAGAACTCTTACAAAAGGGGAAAAAAAAAAATAAACCAGTTCTTTGGAAAGCATCCTCTTTCCACTCAAAAAATGAGATGTGAAAGGCTTTCAGGATACCAGCTGTTCCCAGAGCAGGGGGATGCCCATTTTCTAATTGACTTTTTGAGTAGCTCCCCAGTTGGTTCTCGTTTTTCTGGGGATGAGAGGTTTAATCAGAACATCTAGGAATTATAAAGGGCTCTTTACGGGGGCAGGAGTCCTTTCAGCCTGGGTTTCTGCAGTTGGAACAAAGGTTTGGCTCGGGCTGGAGTCCCTGTGTGGTGCTCCCCAGGCCAGACCAGCAGCCCGGGGAAGTCCTGTGGGTGTGAGACCCACAGCCCAAACTGCTTTCCTTGGCAGTGGCCAGGGCTCCTGTGTGTGACTCTGCAGGGTTCTCCCAGGCCCCGTTCTCCAGGTAAATGGTCTCATTTGGAGAAGTGTTCCTCAGCCTCAGAGGTGAGCTGTCAGGTTTATGGGGTCTGGAGGCGGGGTTGGAGGTGTTTAAATGTGTAGCTCTCCATCTGGAGCTGAGGTGTTACCCTTGTAGGAATATTCCCCTCACCATTATTTATGATGTTAAGCAGAGCAGTGTAAATCCTCACCACTGGCAGGTGGAAGTGTATTTTGTCACGTGGGCATGAGGATAACAGAGCTGATATTTGAGGAGTTGTAGGCTTGGAGGGGGAAGGTGTTGTGGGGCTCAGATTTGCTTGGTCTTGTTCTAATTCTGCCTGGAGAACTCTGGGAGGAAACATGACATTTTTTACTGCATTTTTTTGCCGTCTGCTAAGGAAATATCTAACTGACTAATAATTATCCTTGCACTGGTGTTGCCTGAGTAGAGCAAAGCATGTTGAGCTGACCTGTGTGACAGGTACCTCTGAGCTGAGGAGCAGGAGCAGGGGAGGAATAATCTATGTACCTGTGTTGTTGAATACAGGTTCACTCCTCGGTGCCAAAAAAATGATATCATTATCTGTGTCGTGTGTAACACGTGGAAAAAAGGAACTTAACACTGAGCATGAAAGAGAGAAGCTGTTTTCTGTTGAAGGTAGCAGCAGATTAGCCACCAGCGAGAAGTGCAATCGCTGCTTCTCCCCCAAAGAGCTCACAGAGGAGTGAGACCCAGCACAGGGCATGGAGGAGGGAAACAGGTCCCTGTTCAGGTGTGCACAGACAGGAAAAAAGCTTCAATAAAAGGCTTGAAGTCTCAGAATTTCAAGCTTCTCTCTCTTAAATTTTGTTTTCTGCGTAGGAAAAATAGGGAAACAGGTTGGTTGAAATGTTTTGTTAGCACATTTATTGTGACTTGCACAGCCCCATATGTAGTTTTCTCTGCTTGCATGCTGCAGCTTGTCTGGATACATACAGACAAATTCCCTCTGTGTCCTCATATGTCATTGTTTCTCTTCCAGAACATCAGATTAGATTGCATGGCAGTGTTAGACATATATATAATGTGCACAAATGCATTGGTCAAAATGCCAATTGCTTTCCATTGGTAACGTTCTTCCAGCATAATGGAAAGGTGTTAGCCATTTAAAAGCCAGGAGAAACAAACACAAAATGACATAACTGTCATTTCTGTTCGTATCCTAGGCTTAGAAAAAGCAGATCTCACTGAAAAATCATATTTAATATGACATACAGAATTTATAACATGAGAAATGCAGCCAAGGAGAACCCAGAGAAAGCATCAAAATATGTTTGCAAAATCTGTGCTGGGTGAAACTGCGTGTTACATATTCAAGTGTTTTGACTGTTATAAAATAATCTATTTGCATGTTTTTGGTAAAACTGTAGCTGCATATTTCTACCTAAAATGCCACTTAGGTTTCCTCTGTCTCTAACAGCATGTCATTTGCACAAATGTCTTCCTATCAGCAGAAAAACAAATGATGCAATAACTTGAGAGCATGTCCTGTGTGTAATTCCTGGCACACTGAGGGAGCAGGTGAGTGACTATGGCTCCACTGAACCACGGGGGAAACTGAGGCAGAGGGTGCTAACAATGTCCTCGTGGGGTGTCTGAGAGGCATTTGGTGGCAGAGCCCACGCTGAAATCACTTAAAATAAACTTTATTGTATTTCTCTACCAGTTGGTCTGATTTCAGAACCTGAGATGATTACTGGAGGTTCCAGCACACACGTGTGTTACAAGAACTCTGCTTTAGGTTCCTGTGTTCCTTTAGGGTGTGATTGAGTAAGAAAGGACAGGGGTGTGATGGCCTTCAAGAGGAACAGGCAGGTTCTAAAGCCCAGTTCTGCTTAGGAGTGTGCGAGCACATTCAGAGCAATTCTCTTGAGATCTGTCTTTGCTATTCCTGTTTCCAGCTGCTCTCAGCACGTTGTGCTGGCAGGTACCTAATGAGTTGTAGGGTTTCTGTTAGATATTCTGGGTTCCTCTCTCTGTCGGGGTCACCTGCTGCTGTCTCATTTCCCCCAGGGAGGGGAGATGGTGTTATTTTCTGTCTCTGCCTCCCCTGAACTCACCACGAATAGCCCAGGGGGGGCCAGTCTGGCCGAGGACAACACGAGGTGTCCTCCTTGTGCAGCCATAACATCACATTCCTCCTTCCCCCCTTCCCCTCACCCTTTCTGCCGCTCGTCAAGGAGCTCATTGACTCCTGAGCAGCTGTGCAGCAGCAGTCCCAGGCTGCACTGGTGCCAGTGCTGGGTTGACTGGTGGGCTGTGAGTGGTGCTGCATTCCCTACCCCTCTGTCTGTGGTTCAGCCTTTCCCGCTCCTGAGCCGAGCGTCTGTCCCCTTTAGCCGAGGGGCTCCGATCTGCCAGAGCCCGTGAGCCTCGGGGAGCTGCTGACAGTCCAGCCCCAGTGAGCTGCGAGTTCAAGGTCAAATGGGACTTTAAAATATGAATAAATGTCAGGGTTTGCTGGCGCATCGATCTCAGTCGTTTTGATTGCTGCCAGATCGCGTGAATAAATTAGCCTTGACAGGTGCCATAAATTGTATAGACTACTGATCTCGAACAGTAAATGTTAAAGAAGGACGTGGAAGGCCTGGAGGGGAAAATACCCTCTGCAGATGCTTGCACTAAATGAGGTGAGCTTTGATGCAGCGCTCAGGGGGTGATCTCCAGGCAGGAGGAGGCCTTTTTGTTCATTTGGGATCCTGTGCCACGCCAGGGCACGTCTGCCCCTGACGTATTGATTTCCTTTGTCAGAGTGAGTTTGGGTTACTGTGCAGAGCAAGAGCTCCGGCTGCCCTACCCGCCCACCCAGCGTGGCGTTGGGATGGCTTGGGCTCAAGAGGCTCCATCAGCAAGGCCTCTAACTCCAATAAAACAGAAGCAGGGGGTGTGGGGAGTGGCTCTTGCAGTCTTACAATGCTGTGCTGAACGACTCGTTTGCGTGTCAGGTCTGAGAAAAAAAATCTGAGCATAGGGTGGGTTTTTTTGATCCTACTACATGTGTCTCCATCTAAGAACTTCCTGTTTTCTCAAGTCTACAATCAGATGTTACAATCCTCTCCAAAATAAGACATTAACAGAAAGCCAGACTTCTTGTCACAAACATTTAGACTTGCTCTTTTCTGTGTACTGTTCTCTCCTCTAATTAAGCCTGCCCTCTTTCTGCAGTATCATGCCCACATTCTGTCTCCTCATCTGTGTGTTTGTGTATATGAGTCTGTGTATACATATTTATATGTAAGAAGAGATCACGGATTAGTGCTCATTTTGGGCCATTCCTCCTCACAGGGCTTCTGTGAAATATTTGGATTTATGCCATAGTATGGTTAATCTGAAATGCACATTTCAAATACAGAGGCATTTTTCTCTCCAAAAGCAGAAATGTATTGATGTGCTTTATTTTGTAGCAAAAGAGTGGAAGGGAGAAAGTTTGGTTTTGTTTCAGCTGGTATTACAAAATGAATGCAGAACAGAGTCTAAATTGAGTAGATTTAAAATTTTCATGGTGAATGTTCTGCACAACTCCATTGCCTTAACTATAAATATACAACCACCAGATTTGCACATATATTGACCATTAATATAAATAATCAGTAGCACATGTATAATTTAAAAGGGACTATGATGACTGTTCTTCACATGCCAAAATGTTTGAGTGCTGTGATGAACTGATGCATCTTCAAGATGTGTAGTGTTAGAATGGAAGGAGTTACTAAAAAGGATTTTTACTTATACAGAAACAGTTTTATTTATGTAAAAATAGGATGATATAGGCAGAGGTTGAGAGGGAAAAGGATGGGAGAGAGAGAGGGCCTTTCCTATTACAAAAGCTTCAGCAGATGGAAGGTATCCAGCACTGGCTCTGCATGTGATCAGCGTGTTAAGAGCAGTGATGAGAAAATGGGGTGTATGACAGAAAGGAGGGTCAGCCACAGTGCTGAGTGGTAAGAAGCAAATTACCTGGTAAGAAGGATTTTGAGAATCATATAGAAGCTCTGGAAAGATTAGCCAATGCAGGCAGGTGTCTCCAAGCCTCAAAATGTGTGCTTTTCTGATTACTGGTATTAGAGGGGAAAAAAAATTGTTTACAAAGCAATAGGGAGGAGAATGAAGATTATATTTTGAAGGCCAGGAAAGCATTGTGCTAGACTTAGGAATTGGGCAGAAAAAGCAGAAAAAGTAAATAGATAAGAAAGAAGCATTAGTATTGCTAGAACTGGGGCTTCTTGAACACATGCCAGATGAAATGAGAAGGGATTTAGTCACAAGAGTTGAAAGATCTTCAGTCAAAAAGGATGCAGAGATTATTAAGGATTTTTTATTATTATTTTTTTTGCACGCCTACAAAAGTGCATCTCTGTTTCTGCTCATTGTTTTCAGATTTGGGGGCAGGGGAGCAGAGTGGGACATGTCTACAATTCTGTGTCAAAACGAGCTTTGTCAGGCATCTGCTGAAAGAAGAGGTCAGAGAGTCAGTTTTGAAACTACCTGTGGTTGTATCAGCTGCTTGAAATGAAGCTGGCCTGTCCCTGGAGAGGGAGGAGTTGTGGATAATAGAGTATGGAGCCAAACCCTCTGTGTTCTGCCCTGAACAACCTCAGTGTTAGGCCAGATCTGGTATAAATTTAATTAGTCCATTACCTTCCCTGTACCATGCAAGCAGCACAGGCATCCTTCTGTCCCCCCTTCCCAGCTACTCCCTAGGGCATTTTTTTAACTTGAGGGTCAATGGATTTTGCTTCTGGAGTCATGCTGAGGTGTTCTCCTTTCTAAAACTCTAGGAAGGGAGTTTTAGAAAGCTGAATTTAGACCCAGGTTTGTGTCATTCTGTGCTCAGTAGCATTGCATGTGTTTTCATCCTTACAGGTTACTCATGATTGTCTTCAGCTGAAAGCACAGCAAAAATAATTGGTAAGGGAAGTGTGGTTCATTTTTCTTGTTCCTCATTAGTCCACATTCAGTGTCTCTTCAGGAGGCTGTAGTGATGTGCCACTGTTCCATAAGTTACTTTCTCGCCCTTTCCATTCCCTCTGCCTGTTTTAATTAAGCACAGCCCGCTGTCCATCTTACTGCAGCAACACTTCCTGTCATGTCAAATGTCAGAGGCAGTTTCTACATGAAAAAATAGCGAATTCTCGCACTTAAGATGCTTCTTAGACCTTTCCCCAAAGGTTGCTGCCACTCTGCATACCTCGCAAGGCACTGACGGTTTTCTTGGGAGTCTAGATGTGAATGGCTGACTGTCAGCACACCCCTGTTTATCTCTAGATGCTTTCACAGCAGTCTCTGGGTTAAACAGCAGATGTGCTGTCCGTTCTGCCTGGCAGTGTTTGGACAGACAGAACCAAACCAGGAGCAAGGAAGGTGTAAATGTAACCGTGCTGGTCGTGTGTCGTGGTGAGAACCACGACAGCGAGACACAGGGTTTGACTTTGCTCACTTTTCAGCCCTGGCAGGCAGGTGTGGTGTGCAGGCAGCACTCACTAAATCCTCTCTAGGGCATCCTGTGGGGGTTGGATATCTTCAGCATTCTGCAACGTGAGCTGGCAATGAGGGAAGTGTTTTGTGGGGATAGTGGAGATGAGCCACTACTCCAGTGCAGGAGACAAATGGCCGGGACCAAAACATCTTGAGCTGTGCAGGGGAGGAGGGAGTGCTGAAAATTCGTATGATTTTCTCACCTTGGTTCAGCTTTTCTTCCAGTCTTAAATCCTTCCTTTCTGGCAAGTCCTTAGACTTTTTCTCCACCTTCTGTTTCCTGCTTTTGCCAATGTATCTCGTTCTTTCTCATCAGTCTCCTTTCCCTCCGCCTTTCCTGGCTCGGCTCCAGCAGTCCCTAATGCTCCACATTCTCCTCGAGCTGTGCCAGTGACTTATGAGCACAGTGCTGCTGTGGACACCAGACCTCTTAAGTACCTTAGCAACTCCCAGGAAAGCTCATAAATGTCTTTGACAATGGATGTTTGAAGTAAGAGAAAAATTAGAGGTTTGAGGAGCTTCTTGCTTAATAGGAGAAGCCTGGACTAGATGAGAAGGAGAAAATCTATTACTCGGGGGAGAAAAATATAAATGCCTTTTTAATAGCAAGGACAACTAACCAGGGGTCTTGTCTGTGACATGAAATGATACTGCAAAGGAAATGTTTTAGTTTGAACAGAAATCAATATTTGCAGCCATGCTTTTATTTCATATGTCTTTAGAAGGTGACTCTTTTGGATGTCCATCTTAATGGACCTTGGCTTCTGGAGAACATAAGCCTTGTGTTTCAGGGGGAATTTTAACTCACTGTCAGCTTGGCTGCCCAACAATAGGAGCACTCTGTCACCAGTGTTTCTTAGTGATTGATAGTCAGTAAGGCACTCTAGAGTGACAACTTAATACTTTTCTACATATCCTTTAGCTAGCTTAGAGTGACATCCATGTATTGGCTCCAGAAAGTTATTTATAAGACTCTGTCTAGATCTCAGGCCAGTGCAAGATGAAGCTTTAGATGTCATTAACTGTGACAACATGGTATCTAGATTTCCAGCCCAACTTTGGGCTGGAATGCAGTGCACATTCTGCTATATGTAGGCATCAAGCACCAAGGAGCCTGATAAATTGCTGTTGGGGTTTATTTTCAGAGTAGTGTCTAGCAATGCAGCTGGGCAATTCCCATTAATATTAATGGGAATTTAGCAGATAAATCTCCTTGAATAACTTTTAGAAAATTTACCCTTAATGGGCCTTACATTTCATTAGGCTGAGCTGTGTTTTGAAATTCCATTTGAGAAGGGTGAAGTGATAGATATAATAACGAGGGATATGCAAAAAACAGTAGGTTGCATATTTCTTCATGACACTGGAGGCTTACAGTACTTTTAAATCGGGGCATCCTGGAATACTATTAATGAAATCCCCTTTAACCTTAAGGGGTAATTTTTTTCTAAGTGATCCACAGGGGATTTGGCTGTTAAATTTCCATTAACAGTAATGGGATTCACAGTATTACAAAGCAAGTTCCCCACCAGCCACACTGAAATTCTGCCCCCTGCGGCAATTAATCATGCCCATTGGGCTCATTAATGGAAATATGAAGCAAATTATCTGGCTAATCATGATCTGTGATCAATTGACTCTCCTGCAATAATTGATTGCCGGCTGGTTAAAGCCAACTCACAGCTTTTACAGCGGAGTGATGAAGGGCGGGGTGTCCCTGTCACAGCTGAACATGCCAAGGCATCTGCAGCTCATAGACAGCAGCATGAAAAGGTTTGCAAGTAGCTGTTCCTCCCTGTATTTCCCTGCCTTCCATCTCCTGGTTATCACTGCTCCAGTTTCCTCCCCTCTCACTCACAGCCCTCAGCTCTGGTCCCATGAGGATGGTCCTTGCCCCTTTGCCTTTACCGGGGGGTCAGCAGTGTCCTGCTGGAGTTCTGCCTGCAAGCAGACACTCATTTACCCTCTTTGGCTTGACCTGCTTTTCAAGGAGCATTCTCTGAGGTGATGGGCTGGTTGGATGCATCATGCCAAGGGTCACCCCTCAAATTGCTGGAAAGGGGAGAGGCACTTCAGCATGTCAGCTGCAGAGCTCACTCCTCGCTGTTGCTCTGCTTAAATGTTACAGACAGGAGGATACAGAATTTACCTTTTTTTTTTGTTTTTTTTGGTGCCCCCCTTATTTTTTAATGCTTGGTTAAATCTAAGCCGCTTAGTTGATTGGCTTGATTTTTTCCTCACTGGCATTCCGTGAAGGATTAACATTCCGCCAAAATGTATCTTTAGTTGGGCTGCAGACTCAACTCTTGAGGGTAGTTTTTGATATACATTATAGTATTATGGTTAAGCTAACTGGCAAACATGCAAATCCAGGAGTGCCATGCGAAAATCAATAGCATCTCCTCAGGCACAACACTAATTTACAGCCACACTGCATGACTGTGTCGTTTTCCTAATGAATTCTCCAGTGTGCAGAGGTGCACTAAACAACAAAGATAAATACTGGTGTGCAGAGGAGCATAATACAGATTTATAGCCACAACAGCACACGGAGTACAGATGTTTTGCATACAACCAAGATTGGTTTATGAGCTCTTGCAAGCAGGGGTATCTGTGTTGTAACGAAGGACTGTCTTGCCAATGGAACTCGAAATTAATAAAGCAGCGGGGAACTTCTTAAAATACATTTTGGCACCATCCAAATGGCAGTGTCTTCTGCGTGCCCCACTACATGTGCTTCAGCTCTTATTGAGAGCTGTCTGGTGGCACAGGTTAGGTATTGAAAAGATCACCTGAGCAGCTGGGAAACAGATGTCATTGAAAAAGGGCACTTAGAGGAGCACTAAAGCACTTTTTAAAAATCCCTCCCAGAATGTGTATTAAGTTAGCCAAGCACCAACATATTGAAGAGCTTTTCATTGCCCACTTTGTCATTTGGCACAGAAACATTTAGTGCCTCGTTATTAATTTTTATATATTCAGAAGCTTATTTCTGCAGAAATCTTGATTTTATTTTTCTTCTTACTGGGGAAAATAAACCAAATTGTTTCTATTATGCTGTGTTTCCGTGGGGAGCCTTAGTAATGTACATAATATACAACAGCTGATGGCAAGTGATGATAAGTTGCTGATACCACTGGGAGCTCTGGAATGAGTGGTTTACAAAGCCGAGTAAGTAATGAAAGTCCATAAACAAGACACTCCACGGAGCATCAGAGTGACAGAATTTTGGCTCCGAGATTGAGGCTGTTTGGCTGGTATTGGAAATCCATATAACATCCTTCCCTCCTGGCATCTGCTACTTTGAGAAGGTTCAGTTCATTACAATAACAAATTTCAGCTCAGCCTGATTGCAGTCTGTGGCCTGTTGGATGGATGGCCTTGCTCTGGAGCATCTTGTAACTTGGTCTCACAATAGTGGGTGCTACAAGACGGGGCCTCCGTGGTCATTTGTCACTCCCTGACTCTTGGCAGGGTGCATGTGCTGATTTGTAGTTAATGCAGGTGATCTTTGTAGCCTTTCTGATCAATCCAACCTAATTAAAGGAGTAATTCCCTGGTTTTAGGGCCAATTTACCTTTCCAAGATGGTGTGAATGCCTGCAGCTCAACTAATAATGAGGTAGCATCTTAGAGCCAATTAAGTGCAAATGAATCAGTAGAGCCCATTAGACTTGGTACAGTTCGATAAGAGATGGAGCAGGTGAATTTTTCCTTGTTAGGAACTCTGGTGTCTTATGGAAAGTTAGAAAACTCACAGCAGCTTCTCCCACAAGAACGTCAGGCTCTGCATTCCTGAAAGCAGTCCTTGTCCTTTGGCTTCAACCAGCACACTTGGCTGGTTGAATGGCTTCCTAAAACAGAGCTGTGCTGCCTAGAGGTCTGGGATTCAGAGCAGCCTGTATGTAATATATCTCTGGATGTTATTTTAGTGAATATTCTTGCAGATCAGCCCTCATCTATGAAAAGATTCTATTAATAAAACCAGCTGTGGAACAGGAAGACAGAATGGTGTTATTAGTAACTGCAAAACTCTTTCAAAGCACTATTCATCATCCAAATAATTTACTAAATGGTTTCTGAGAAGAACTATTAATTAACTGGCAAGAATGAGCCACATTAACATTTGTTTATTGCACTAGGTCTGTTGGGCTCGTGGGCTTGGACCAGAAGAGAAATCATTTGAAGAAACACAGAGGGACAAATTTTAGCTGTCCCCTCCACTGACAGAATATTGCAATGATTCACACTGTGAAAGCTGGTTTGGATTAGGGCCACATGTGAAGCTGTGGTGCTGTAGCTGTTTGAGACTCAGTCTCTGAGGGCACACAGTCATTCATGGCTGTCAAGTACCTCTGGGTTTGTTGTAACCATCAGGCACACTTATTCCTTCCAGTGCTTCCCAGAGTTAATTTTTTTGTTTCTTCTGTGTTGTTTTAAACTTAACTTGACAGTATTTTTCTGCATCTGAGAACCAAGTTGTTCTTGTAAATGGTCAGCTGTGGGAGCTGCTGCCGCCTTCACTAGAGGTGCAGGTGGACAATGTACTTGTGGCCAGGGCTCAGGCCATTAGGGCTGTTGTTGCAGAATGGATCTGCACAAAGGGTTGTTATTTATGGCTAAACTCCGTGGTACCAGAATGGAGCATGAACTCTGGAGCTGCTGGGTAATGTGAACTGAAAGGACACCGAGCACTGCTGGGTGATCTTTTTCCTCTTACCTGCCTGGAGTCACCAGAAGTGTCCTGGCTCACATCGCACGTGCCTTGTTGAAGCTTTGTGAAGCTGTTCTTGATTGACTTGTCATGTGATATCTTTCTGCTCCATCCCTTCCCCTGCTGACACTTAAACCACCAGAACTGTGTTTGATAGCCCAGCATCAGTAACTCAGGGTCAGTAATGAGCACCTCAGCGAGCCTTCCTTACAAGAGGAATTCTCTTTCCTTTCCCACAGTATTGAGAAGTCCAGTGAGAAACAATTCAGTGGCTGAACTTTAATTAGATATTTAATACTGTGCAAATCAATTGGATGACAAAGAAAAAAGCGTTGGCAGCGTAGTTTAAAACATGCATTTGCTTTTTACTCGTGAGATGGGGCAGATCTGCGGCATCGATTCTTTTTATAATTTGGTTTTTCTCTATTGAAAAGTGCATTTCAATAATCACTCTGATATAGAAAAAAATTCCCTTTTTTTCAGTCCTTCTCTCTTTATTCACATGTATCTGTATTTCTGTCACATCTTTGCTTCTGGGTGCAGATCATTGTGGCTGGTTTATTCAAAGGTGGTGGGACATGCTGGTGTTGGAGGAGACACGCTGATGTTGTAGGCAAAGTGTCATGTAAGGCAGAAGCCCCTATAACAAAGCTTTGTATAAATCAGAGTAACTAAAACATCGCTGTTCACTGTGTGCATCATCTGTGTCACAAGGGGTTTGCAGAGACACATCTGAAGATGGTATTTGGCACAAAGCATCTGGGTTTGTTTTGTTCTACTGCAAATGTTAAGCCTGAATTTGTTCTGGCATCTGGGTCATCACTAGAGCAAGAGGAGGCAACTTGCTTATCAGTGTCCCCTTTGAAGTGAGGGAATAAAGAATGAGAAGTGTATTGTGTTTACCTGAATATTAAAAACACTGACCACACAGTGGCAGCCTTCATGACTATAACTCAGCCCATTCAGAGAGGGTTAGAAAAGGCTGCTTGAAATACTGATATTAGGCTGTAATATAAACCTAGGGCTCAACCCACTGAATCTTTCAATGTGAGATATCCATAGAGTCATTAGATGGCTTTTCTCAGCATGTTCTGTGTCATCTGCACTGTTCTTTTCTTTTTTTTTTTTTTTTCACAAAGGGAAAGATGTTAATTGAATAATTCAGATATGTGAACAAGGCTGGTTATCATGAGTGTCTTATGCTGCCTTGTCATGTGCAAATGGGAGAAGGTGGCTATACAGGTGATGAGCTTATTAAATAGATCTGTGACACTGGTTTCAGTGACAAGATCTCAGTCAGAAGCCCAGTGTTACTTTACTTTATAGGTTGAGCTTTCATTAGCACGTTACACACTTCTTGTAAGCAGGTGCTGTGGACAACAACTCCAGCCCAGTTGGTCTGGTCGGGTGCATGAGCCACTGTCAGGACATCTGGGCATCCCCAGCCAGTGTTGAGTCATGTTAGCAGAGCTGTGGGATTTTAGATTTTTTTTTTTTAATCCTGTATGGGGTGCAGTAGGTTGGCAAAGGTTGAAGGAGTTTTCTCTGAGTTTATTCCAGTGAAGATTTATGTCCTTAGTGAAGTTGCTTTTTTTCTTGTTTGTTGTCTCTGTGTTTACCAACTGCAGGTTTAGATTGCTTTAGATTGCTTCTCCAGACAACATAAGAGCATTTCACTGTTCACAGTGTTTCACTTCAGTGTTTCAAAAAGGTAGCACTGAACTACTTATTCATGTCAACACTGAAGACTGAATCACTTCTCTCACTTACATGTCTGTGACAAATTTCAAAGTGTTTTCAGAATGTGACACATCCTTTCAGTGAAGATGTCAGAGAAACTAATGTCTTGCTGATTTGATTCAGGAGTGAATCAATTCCGAGTGTGAAGGTAACATCTGTGTGCAAAGTTGCCCGAGACTGCTCAGCCCAGCTCTGCAATGTAAAGCACCTTCCACCTGAGTTAGAGCTTTCACAGCAGTCCACTGTGTTTATTTAATTACATACATTCACTTTGATATCTGTTAATTGACCAGTCTTAATTATCTTTGTGTTGACAAGCCCTGAAGTGTCTGGATCAAAAGGTAAAGTGTTTTATATTGTGCCCTGCACCACTAAGCTCTTAAGTGGATTTTCTTTTGTGCTAGGTAGGACCACCTGTTGGGCTGGTGGGAGAGAACTGGGCACGCTGACTTTAGTCCATGGATAAATTTATATACCAGACATCACAAGGAATATCAGAGGGCTCTGGGGTATTGGTCTGGTAGTGAAAAACAAGAGAGCCTTTCAAAAATTAAGAACTTGCGTGGCAAAGACTTAAAAACATAAAGTGTTTAAAATTTGATTCTTACCTCTTTCTCTCCCCAGTCCTGGGCTATTTCTTCTCATTCTGCTTTTTGGCAACCTCAGACTTTCTTAAAAACTTCCAAGCATCTGTGAGAGTAAGAAATATGTTAGCCTGACCTCTGGAGACAAGCTTCCATCTAGCACGAGAATCAACTCGAAGTTCTGGACTATAAATTTTGTTCTTGCCCTTAGAGCTGAGAACCCTCAGCTGAAGATGGACTAAGAAAGAACAACATTCAGACTTTTGAAAAATTGCCTCTGATTTACAGTGGTGACACAAAGCTAAGTGTTGAGTTATCAGCACATTCATCACTAGATTTAGTGCAGTATCTCAAGATAACTTTTTTTTGAACCGTGTTACTGTCTGATTTTTTTTTTTTTTAAGCAATCTAATGTTGCTTCTTCATGCACCTCAAATACCCCTTTGTGCGAGTTATTACCCATCACTCCCATGAGGCTTTTATTTATCTGCCCTGTGTAAACTTGCTGATACTGTATTTATTTTTAAATTCCTGGGATATGTCCTAAAACTTGGTTATGGCCTGTGATAAAAGGGATATGTCCAGTTGTCAGTTGTCAGATGAGTGTGGTTTCCTTGAGCTTGGTCATGAGATGCCAGTCCACACCAGTTCAGGGTATAAACCAGGAAGCTGTACTGGATCCAGATCCGTGTTCCACTTACATTTTGTTTATTTTTCAAATGTGTTAAAAAGCCTTGTGTGGAATGTTTCTGCCTTAGCAAGCTGAAAGCTGTTGATGTTTTTCCAGACATAGTCCTTTTAGAGCTGTAATCCTGAAGGAAGCTGAAAGGTGCCAGACTCGCTATTTCTGTAGTCATGTACCAGTGAATCAGAACAGCTTGAATTCAGTGCTGGGTTTTTGAACAGCTTGGAAATGCCTTATGCCACTGGAACTCATGCTTTGGGCATGTGATTCACTCCTTCACCTGCTCAGAGGACAAACCTGTGCAGTTTGTACCTTGTGCCCACTGAGATGTGCAATAGGACCTTGTAACACTAATTTTTTTCCCCTCTCTGCCTATTCTTCTTAATACTCCTGCCTTGAGATTACCCTAATGGCATCTTCCATGTTGCTGACTTGTGGTTTTATTTTCAAATTAAGCCTCCTGTCCAGAGTGACCTCTGCTTCCCTTCTTAAAGATCTTAATGCAGGACCTGGGTTCAGAAAACTGGGTCAGTTCCCAGCTAAGTGGCTCAAGGAGAAAATTAGCTATTCTGGAGAAAATAAAGTCTTTATGACTTCCATCAAAATGGCAAGAGGCTTTCTATTTTCCAGGGTCAGCCTTGCCAGGAAGGGCAGACTGCTTGATCCTCCTTTATGTTGCAGGGTTTGGTAGTAGTAGCATGGGGCCATGTGGATACAAGTGAAGGTGCAGCACTTAAAAACTTGTATTAAAGTAGATATCGAGGAGGAATTAAGAGAGGGCAAGGAAGGAGGTGTCAGTATTTGGGGACTAAGAAGCCACTTCAAAGGCAAATGACGTCAGGAAAGAAAATGTGAAGCCTCAACATTAAATTCTTTCAGTGTCTCTGCATTATTATCCCTCTGCCTTTTTGCAACATCCTCAAGTATTACAGCAGCTGAGGCTGCTGAAGGGGAACAGCGTGAAAAAATAATAGAAAAATAATCTCTTTATAAGAAGTGGGGGCTAATGCCCAGAGGCATCTTGACAACAAACAAATAACAAATCCCTTACACAAAAAAGAGGTACTCCAATAAGGCTGCATGACTCCGTGACCAAAGCCTGCTGAACAAAGCTGCTCTTGTAAGCCCTGCCCACTTGCTTGCAGTAGATAAATACCACTAAACCTTTCCAAAAGAAGCTTAAGAAAACTAACAACCAAATAACAAACAAACAAAAAAAAAATTCCATGAACCTGCAGTCTTGGCTCCTTGCCCTGTCAAATGCCCAAGACATATTTTGACATGCAGCCAGTGGAGACAACTCAGAAGAAAAATGAGGGCCAGGCCCTCTGCTGATGTAAATCCATCTGACTTGATTGCTAGCCCCGAAAATCGAGTGGAGTGGAAGCAATAAAGTAATTGTAATATTAAATGCCATTCTGGCTGGCAATTTAGTGCCTTTTCCTTTCTTCCTTCCCAAGCACATGTGCAGTCACACTTCTGTTTGTGTGAAAAGCAGGATGTGTGTCTTAAGGAATTTAAGAGATGATTTAAGGAATTTAAGAGATGGTTTAAGAAATGATCAGTGAAAAAGGGTGAAATATTCCAGATGATGTTCAGGGACCTGGATGTCCAAAGCCCATTGAATTTCCACTTGAAAATTTCCCTGGTAACACTTTGACTGCAGTTCTGCCAGGTCCTCTCTGCAGGGAGCTGGAGAGAATCTCTGCAGTACTTCAGCACACCTCAAACTTAATTTCATACTCGCAGGGTTGCTGTCAGTGAGGTGTTTGATCAGTTGGAATGGTCTGAAAGTTTGCACTCTGGCACTTCCCCTCAAACAAAAACTTGGTGGAAGGATGCCAAGAGTATATATATTTTTATATATGTCCTAAATATATATATATAAAAACCCCAAATATATCTCAGAATTATCCATGTGTTTACATAATTGTAGTACTTTGCATCCAAATATGTGTAGCCACACCTAATTTTAATAAGTGACACAAAAAGGAATTTAAATGGTGTGTCCAAGCACCTGTAGCCCATTCTTGATGATTGACACACAGGAATAGCAGGATTCACATACAAAAGTTACAACAGGAAAAAAGTGAAAACTCGTTTATATTAAAATTTTATTAAAACCTGATTTGCTGATGGGAGAACACAGTGTACACTGTTTTTTCATTAACTAGCTTGGAGAAGCTTTGGGATGTGCACCAAACCTTGTTGCTTAGAGATCAGCCAGACATTTGAGCAGACCCAGACTTTTGCTGAATCTCTGGGACTTTGCCATCAGCACAACTTAGACTAAGTTGAGTATAACTTATTGGAGTAAGTTGTGTTCACTCCTTAGAGGTGCTAACTTGGCTGTGTGGTTACCTGTGGTTAAAAAAAAAAAAAAAAAAGAAAAAGAAAAAAGAAAAAGCAAGGAGTTACTACTGTGTTTAGGAAGGCAAATGAGATTATAAAATGAACTGAAAATGTAAGCTGAAATTCCTTACTTCCAAGTCCAAAGCCTTCAATCAAAATTCAGCTCGGTGCTGAAGTACCTCCTTAGTGTGAAGCACTTGTGCAAGTCCCCTTGATGTCACCAGGAATTGAGTGCCTGGTTAAAATTAAGCAGGTGAGGGAAGGGTTTGCTGCCTGGGGCTGAATGCAGGCGTGCTGAGAGGGCTCCTGCCTTAGCCTGCAGAACGAGTGCCTAAAACCAACGGTGACACTTGAAAAACGTTGTCGCAGTGCTCTTCACAGAGAAGTTTGAGAGAAAGCAGCAGGGAACTGCTCAAACCAACGTGGTCCTCCACTGAAAATGAAGGATATGGTGACTGGGAAGGAGTAAGAGCAGGGAAGGGAATGCTGACTGGGAGGGAGGGAGAGAGATCCATTCTCCAGGCTGGGAAGTGGTGTTAAACAGGGACACCAGCTCCACAGCTGTCTCTTTCCTTAGATAAAAAATGAGCTTTTCAGGCAAGTTCCTGCCTTTGTTTCATGTGTTTTCTCCCTTTGGCTGCGAGGACAGCACGTCCTTTGAGGCAGGAGCTGGTTTCCTCTCGGTGTGTTTACAGTGCAATGATGCCCTCGTGTGATGCTGTACTGCCAGGAGTGATGGTGTGAACCAAGGCACCTTCGGAAAGGCAGAACAGTTGGAGCTTTTGTTCTTCACAGGGCCTCAAACCACCAAATGCTGCCCCTGGCTTTTTTCTTTTCAATGCCTTGATGGAGTTGCAAGAGCCCTGCCCAGACAGGGAGGGACTTCTGTAAGCTGGGTGGGTCATGCTACTCTCACTTGACTTGGTGCTGGTTTTCTTAAGAGTTCATCTGAAATGAGAAAGGTCACAATCATTTTAAGGAACAGGTTCATCAGAGGTATCTCCTTACATTACTGAAGCATGCCTGAGAAATAGGGTTATTAATACTTGGTTCTCATAGCTTGTGCTGGAGCTGCTGACAATCAGATTTGTCTTCTGAAGAATGTCACAACAGCTGCATTTTTTTCCAATACCCCATTATCTTTTAGTAGATGGGCTGAGCAAGGCTGTGTTTTGATTTGTCAGGCAAAACCCTTGTCAATTTGTGGCAGTTGTCTCCGAAAAGCATTTCATTGCTCTTTTTTTTCTTTAAAAGATGAATTCTTTTGAGGCAGCAAAATATTTCACCCACATCGCTACAGCCGCTGCTTGTAGAGTTTGCCACTCTTCTTTTCCCACCCGTGTTATTTATGTCTGTGTTTGCATTGTAATGTCACTCTGTTATGCCAAGATGTGTGACTGGATGAAAAGAGAGGGCATTTGATGGGATCTTCGTTTGTAAGTGCCAGGTGCAAAGGTGCGTGGGTGCAAAATTGGAATTCCAAAGGACTGCAGAGGAAGAAGGGAACAGTAGTAGTAAAATAGGCAGGGAAATGTGTGCTTGATAGCTGAAGCCACAGAAAGAATTTGTTTCATGACTTGACATATATATATAGAAAGAGTAGGAAGCTTTTGGGCTCAGAGACCTCGCTTCATTTGTTTTTTAACCCTAAACCCCACGGTTACACCACCACTAGAGCATCACTTTACAGCGGGGGGGAAACTTGTATCGTTCAGCCGAAGAGAATGAAAGAGAGGTTTTGTATAAAATTCTACAGCCTGGGGCTGCTTTTAAAGAGTGTAAACAGAAATGGCAGATCTTGCTTCCCTGAACCCATTGCGTATTTATTGGAGTTTTGAGGAGTACAGGACGTGGTCAGCAGAGAAGAAGGCGCTTGGTACGAGGTGTCGGTGTCCCCGTGGCACAGGGTGGCAGCTTGGCTGGTGTGCTCCTCAGCAGCAGCGCTGACACGTGCTCTGATGCCCAGGGCTGTCATTCCTGCCACTGCTAACTGCGCTCCACGGGCTCCCAAAGTGCTGCCTGTCAGTGCCGAAGGTGTGTTTGGCAGAAATGTGATTGCCACATCGACGCTTTCGTGTGCTGAAAGCCCTGTAAGGCTCTCAGAAAAATAGAGCAGTGTCGTGTGCGTTCTCCGTCTTCAGTACCTTCAGATCCCCGCTTCAAAATTTCCTAACTGACAAATGATGCTGCAGACATTTCAGCAAAGGCAGCGTGTGGTTCTTAGAAGGGCTTTTATCATTTCGAAGTTGTGATGTTTGTCTTGTTGTTTTTCTCTTCTTTCGCTTTTACGAAGCAGTTGTTTTATGTTTATAGGTTCAGTTTCTGTATTTCAGCTGATGAAAATGTATTTTGTTTCTTTCTGTCTGAGTGCAATAGTTGCCTGATGGTGTGCCAGTGCTACTAATCACCTCACTAATGGCACAGCCAAGCACTTCCAGTGCTTCTGTGTTTGTAAATACATTTTCCCACACCAGCAGATGGGCCAGACTGATACAACTTGGAGCAAACTGTGAGTGCTCAAACCTACCCCAGGTGCCAGTGTTACCCAGGGGCCATGTAGCAGCTGGGGAGTAAATGCTTTGGTTCTCTCCAAGGTTGCAAAGAGGCAAGGGAAGCTGGTGACTACATTATTTTTCCTCTGAGCTTCACTGAATTTCCTCTTCTGTACCTACTCGAGAGTCAATTTGTGCAGAACTTGATGGCACTTTTCATTTTGATATAGGGAAACACTGAGAAAGCAGAGGGTCACCCTGATGCTAATCTGGCACTGGGCTGTTCTGGGGCTGAGGATGGCTGAAAATTATGAAAGCTGCATAGACTGTAACATTCACTGTGTATAAATGGTTTAAATTGCTGTCCTTGAAGATCAAAGACTTAAAGAAATCCAATCTACTTCATTCTTGGTGAAGATATCGTCCATTGCAGACAAAAAATACTGGTTTGTCCTAATAAGTGTCCTGTTCAAATTGCTGGGAGTAGTAACCATTTCTCAGATGGCACCTCAGTTAAGGCAGAATTATATTTTGTGGAGTGTGCCCTTACACTTGTGATGATCCCTCTAGCAAGAGGCAGTGGTTACAACCTGACGTGCTGCACAGCATGGTGAAGCAGGTGGGAGCAGAAGGGGGGTCACCCTGCTCAGCCAGCATCTTCTTGCTGTTCCTAAATTGGGAAATAACTGCAGGTGGCTGAAAAGAGGTGCATTCACTGACTCTAAGGAGTCCCAAATCTGCCATATGCAAACTGAAGCACCCCAATAGTCAGGGATGGCCGGAGGACTTTCACTCTCGGGTCAACCCTGGGAGCCAGAATTGTCAGTGTTGTAAAAAAACCTCTGTTGTTGTTTTAAAAGCATAACAAAGAAACCCAGGGTATTTAATCTCTGTGTATGTTTTCAGCTTCTAATTTTCCCGTGCAATCTTATTATCTGCCCTCTACATGGACTACACTGAGGTGTGGGGTGTCCTAATCTAACCCTCTGCTTCTGCCAGCTCTGCTTCCCAGGCTTACAAAAATGCCCTACCCACAAGGTTATCCTGTCTTCTTACATATGTATATTATGCACAGTTAATACCCATGAAATCAGTACCTGAATTTTCCACAGTCTCTTTATCATCCTGAGACGCCTTTTTTTTTTTTTCTTTTCAGCTTCTTGCTTTAGAAAACACTTTTTATTTTGGTTTCTCTCATAGTTTCTATTAGAAGTAGTCATGGTTTGATATTAATGTTTGCAGTGCTTTTGACACAGTCTAAAGCATGAATATCTGAAACCAGCTCTGCTTTGTGTATTTTGTCAGCAGTTTAATGTCATTTCTCTTGCTGAGCAAGTGAATTTGTTCAGAATACAAAACGACTGTAAGTTGTTTTTTTTAAAAAAAAAAAAACCTGCCTCCTGTGCAGCAACTTGCAGGTGCTGTGAAATATGAGAGGAGTGAAACAAGACAGGGTCAGGGGGGTTTTCTATTTTCTGATGAGTACATTTTTTGCCATCTTAGCCTACTTTTGCTAAGCTCAACACTTTGGACAAATCTGTGCAAAACACCACACTTATCAAATACTGTTTGATTGTTCTTACTGTGGTTGTTGGGTTGTTTTTTTTTCTCCTGGTCAGATTCAGAATGTCCTTCAGTGATTAAATGCCATTTCTGAATAGCAAATTAACCACGTTATCTGCATAGAGAACTCAGAACTCATCAAAACAAATGATGAGGACTGTTACTTGTCATTTGAAATTGTGTAATCACAGCTATGCTGAGTTGTGTTTTGATTAAGTGGGAGATGATTACAGAGATCCATCATGCAAAGGTGCAAGAGCAGCCCGGGCAAGTGCAGATTTAATTCCATCCCTGTGTAACAAAGGTTTTTGAGCACAGTTTTCAAGTTCCCAATCAGGGAAAATGCTTAAAACTCTGCATGTTTTTAAGGATGTTACAGACTGTTGCTGGAAGGTGCACTCGGCTCCTGTGCTGCTGGAGGAATCACACAGGTACGTGGATATTTTGTGTTGAGACAGACTTTCCATTCCGGTTGCAGCCCCAGGTGTGTGGTTTTACTCATCAAACTGCTGTGCCACAGTTACAATCCGTGGGGTTTTCCACACTGCACATTCATGGTAATGTGCACAGTAGCCCTGAAATGAGTGGCAGTAACAAAATGATGAGTAGCAGGTACAGCTCTGCAGGGGTGCAAAGGCTGAGCAAAGGTTCACCCACCTATTTCTTAATTTTAATTTTGCAGCCAGAGTAGTGCATGATGGAGCAGGATATGGACAGGAGGGAACATGTGCAAGTGTTGTTACCATAATATAAAACACAGGCTTCTGTTACTCAAGCAAGTCTGAGTATCTCAGGGCCCCAAATTCGGTTCTTCAAGTTGTGGTATCCAGAGCTGGAATGAAGAACCAGGGCTGGCATCTTCCACTTTGGTTTAGATAACACATCTCAGGGACTGCTGTTTGAATTAGTCCTTGAAGCAATCAGAGGTTAGAACTGAAGTTTTCTATCCAGAATGAGGTCACCCAGAGGTCCCTATCTCTGTACAGTCATTATGTCATTGAGGGCTTTTCCTTCAAACCCTGAGAAATGGAGTTTAAGTCTATTATCTGTAGCACTGTCTCCCTGACAGCACAGGATCATCCTCTCCAATACAACTTCTCCCTAAGATAAAAAGGGTGTAAAATTTCATTTTTATTTAAGCTTAGAAATGTGAAGCCTCTCACTGCAAAGCTGTGCACAGCATCTGAGCTACTCCAAGAGGTCCACAAGACAAACTGCAGAGATACATGACTGGTGTTGTCAGCCAGAGGATTCCCTGGTCCAGCTGTGATAAAATCAGGTGACAGGAGAGGAGCACAGAAGCTGTTCTCATGGGCAGCTGCTCCCTTCAGGCTGGTCCAGTTCCAGACTAACTCCAGTGCAGCCAATGAGTTGATTGTCAATGTGCAACAGCCAAACTGAAAGTACAGTTTAGTCGTGTATGAACAATGCCAGAGGAAAAAAAAGAGAAGGAAACGGAGGATACAGACTGTATGTCAGTGATGCAATGAAAGTCACGCTTCCTGCAAAGCTTCAAAAGGAGAGTGTTAAGCACTTAGGCAGCTTTAAATGTAGAGCTGTGTTGATGATCAAAGAAGGGGCATTTTCGCTGGCGAGGAGTCTTTTCACCCTTTGTGGCTCTCGATGTTCTCCGGGAAATATTCCTTATGATTTTGTGAAGAGAGACAAATTGTTACAGTGCATCAGGCTAGGTACATAATGGAAAATTTTACTTGCACAAAAGATTCGTATAATTCACTTATGGCTGGGGTAGTTGTGAGTTATTGGGCTTTCAGATGTGAGAAATAACCCTCATAAGTCATTGCTACTATTGTGACCCATCCTCTTATCCTTTACTCACAGTTTTTCTTCCTTACCCTACTAGCTGAGGCATATTACAATTATTTGATTAGATCTGTTACAAGCTGCTCTGTGGAGCAAAATGATGAGGCTGTTCTCCAAAGTGAAGTTATGTTTTCAAGAATGCCAATCTGATCTTGGGGTTACTTTTGCTATTGTCAGTTTAAATGAAATCCAAAAATCGTGTCTTCCACAGGATGTCGGTAGTCAACATCTGAGTGCTCCAGAAAGTTCTTGCAAAATTAACTCCCATTTTCACATACCAGCACTTTCAGGCTTCAGCTGAACTGGAAAGGTGAAAGAATGAACGTTTCTGTGCTTTTTCCAGCCTCACTGTTCTGAGGAGGTCAAGTCCTGGCCTTTGGGAAGTTCACCCAAACCAAACCTGTCAGTCAAACAGCTACAGGAGCTCTCCTTGCCTCTTCCCTGTGCTTCAGTGCATTTTGACTGGCCCTCCTCTGCATCAGTACACTCCAGGGCATTGTGTCTTTTGTTACAAGGATTAGTGATTCTTCATTAATGAACCCATTGCTACAGCTTTGCCAAATCTGGCTGGGCAGTCAAATTATCCTGGTTGGTTTGTGAGGTCTCTGATAAGTGTCAGCACATACCAAGGCTGCTGCTTACAGACATGGAGCTTTTCTCCCTCAAGCACCTTTGGCTTGATTTCAGTGTACCAAGAGGCGCTGCTTAGAGATGTGCCACTTTCTTCATAAAGTTTATTAGGTATTAAATTGTTTTATTGGGTATAAAATTGGTTTAGAACATTACATTCCAGACTACTGTAGCTATAAAGATTTCAGTGGCAATTCATGATATTCATGGAAAATTAGAGGCAGCAAGACTTCCTAGGTGAATCAGAAAAAGGAAAACCCACCCACACTGTATGTACTGCCTGAGGAGATGATTGCTAATGAGATAAGTGTGATGTACAGCTCTGTTATGAAAATTACCTAAGTAGGCAAGATAGCAGGTTCTTCTGTAGGTCCCCTCATGTCTTTTCAGGAGCACATTTACTTGTTCAGCTTGGAGTTGAAAGGAGCTTTTAAACTCTGGGTAGCACTGGAGAAGCACCACGGTGAGAAGGAGCAACAGTCTGAGCAGGCTGAGGTATTGGCAGTGAATTGTTAACAAGGCAAAAACCTACAAGGCACTTAACCAGGCGTTTAATTTCGGCTGTGTGAGTGGTCCTGCTCCAGTCAGTGGAATAACACAGAGCTGGGTAGTTAAGCGAGCAGTCAAGTGCTTGGCTGGATCTGGAACTACAGGCAATTGCAAATTGCTTTTCTGCCCTCAGTAAAGCCATTCTGCATCAGCAGCAAAGGCAGGAAGGGATTTCCCAACGATCTCAAGGGACACAGGCGAGATTCCCACCAGCAAGTTTTCCTAATGTCAGCAGACAAAGGCAAAACGCAACCATAACGGTTAAAAATGGAAAGCAGTTTGGAAGCAAGGTCCAAGCTGAGATAATCCACCCAGGGATACAGGGAAGGTCCTCATGGCTGCCCCTGTGGCAGTCAGGAAAGCTGCCTGTGGGCAGGTATTGCTGAGGCTCACAGACCCCATGGGATGCTGTGTCCTGGGACCTGCTGAGTCCCAGGGGCTGCAGTGCAGCTGTGCCAGAAGGGGCACAAAGATAATTAAACATTGAACAGCTTAACAAGGCAAATTCTCTACTACTTTCAGGTTTTTTGCAATGAGAGTAGGAACCTTCTAAAACCTACCATTTTTTTTCACCCAGCACCATTTTTTTCACCCAAGGGCTAGCTTAAAATCAGAGTTTCCACTTTTTATTTCCAAAACATTTGCTGCTTAGATGTTGTCACACAGCATGCTCAGTTCTGGCCATGCTGTCTGTTTTGTAATAGCTGTTACTTGCTGCCTACTCTTGAGTTTATTAATATAAAACCATGACTGTACCGCTCACAAGTGCATTAACTTTGTTCTGCTTGATAACTTTTGGTTTACTGCACATCCTTAGTCATTACAAACAGAGGAAGACGTTGTTCTTTTGTATCTTGGATTACCAGAAATAGATGCTCTGTGTATTCATTATTTTTCTGTTCATGAAGGAGTTATTAATCTCCACCTGCGTCTCTTGCCCTGTAGTTATAGTAATTGTAGCATGAGAAGTTTAAGGGAAGAAATATAGTTTGAATAAATTCTAATTCTGCATCAAAGGATCATTAGGCTGAATTTATCCCAATCTAGGAAGCTTGCCTCGTTAGTTTTTAATACATGAAAGTTTTATGTAATTTATAAACATCACAGAAGTAGAATTTGCCGATCACTGGACTTTTGAGCCATGGTGTTTGCTTCCTCCCTCAGTACTTTGGGAATTTGATGTACAAAGGTTAAATCCCCCAATTTCCAGCAGTTTAATTAAACTGGCTAACAGAGGGCCAAGGTCCTGTCCCACCAGGAGTTTTTTGGTAGGTTTTAGAAGGTTCCTACCCTGACTGCAAAAAAACCTGGAAGTAGTAGAGAATTTGCCACAGTAAACCAGTCAACTGTTCAGCATTTAATTATCTTAATTGTTTAAAAAACTCCAATTTATCCTGAAGTCAGAATTTCTCCAGCATTATCTACCAATTACTGTATTTCATTATGTCTTCTTCTGCTACATTAAAGAGCTAGGACCAGGAGTTTCTTCCCATGCAGCTACTTATCAAACTCTCTCTTGGACTTCTCTCAGACGATGGATTTGGCTGCTTAAGTCTCACTATATTGCACATTTTTGAGATATAAAACCACAGTTATGCTCTGTAGGATGAACACCAGTGAAATGCAGTTAATTTGTCAGAGGAGGACAAGTACTCTGCCAGGGCTCCTTGGGGCAGCTCATGGACAGGCTGTGTATCCACTGGAGCACTGTCCTGGCTCACCTGGGGCTGCCAGTGCTTCTCAGCTCCTGATTCCCATCAGAGCTCCAAGGGGGATTTCTCTTCACAATAATAAAGGTGAGAAAGACTGGGTTGAGCACAAATTCTGAAATACTGAGCAGAACTGATGTTTCCTGGTCAGAAATCCTGCAGAGATGTGGTAATGAGTAACAGCTCTCTGCCTGTTCCATGCAGAGCCCAGAGACTGACCACAGCTGGTTGTGTTAGGATAATCTTTTGGCTAATTCCAGAATTGGGAAACCTGAGTTAATTTTTTCTGTCTCTGCTGTAGTTTCAGATGTGACTTTGAACAAGACATTCAATTTCTCTATATTCAGTCTTTGTTCTATGGCAGATGGGAGGATATATTTCTGTCTGTCCATGCCCATCTCTCAGAGGATGAAATGCTCCTGGTATTTCAGTATGAGCATGTGTAGCATCTGGATGTGATTGAAGCTTCCATAACTGCTGCCACATCAGCAGTCACAGTTCTCCTCTTTTAAAAGCTGAAATTCACCCTTTGCCAGGTCCATGCCAACAGAAATGACAGTCAGATGTTTTGTTTCCAGCAGAGCTGTGTAAAAATATATTGTCTGCTCTTTGTCTTCGATCCAAAACAGGGATTACCATTTGCTTACACCTCAGCTGCATGCTTACTCTTCCCAAATCTGTCAGAAAGATACAAGATCCTATTATTAAGTGTTTAAACTAGACTTATCCTTTTGAATTGTAACTCACCCAACTTACAGGACGTTTGCTCAAGCAGCGGGAATGGGGGAATATGGAGGGCAAGGGGAATGAACCAGGACTGGCACAAACACCTCTGGGATCAGGTCTTTACCTGGCCCAGCCAAACTAAACCACCTAGCCTCCAGTTTAGTCTGAGCAGTGGGACACGAGCAGCCACAAAGCCCTTTCTCCTGCTGTGTTACAGAGTACTGGAATTATTCTTACAACACAGCATCCTTCACGTAATAATAGAATTGCTCAGCACGGTTGGGTCGCAGAGCAGCTGTGACCAGAGGTGCTTGGCAGAAGGTGACAGTGACAGGGGAAATGGGAAAAGGAAATAGTTGTTGCCATCACCTGACAAAGCAGATAATAAGGTTGGAATTCCTCTGAAAACACGGCTGGTAGAAGCAGCAGAGCATGTAAACATTGACACAGGGCAGCAAGGCAGGATTTTGATACAGTGGCCACTGTAGTTGGAGCTGGTGAAGAAATCCCTGGGGGCCTTGACTGTGGTTATTGCTTTTGTCTTACTTCATCTCTATAGAGGTATTAGCTGCCTGTGACAGCCTGGCTCCGAGTGAAGATGGAAGGAGATTATTTAGAGACAAGAGGACAGACAAGTGGATTGTATTCCGTGTTACTCACAGCAAAGACGCTCCAGGGCAAAATTAAATGAACTGAAAGTCCAGAAAAGTGCCTTCATAAAAATGATGTAAAGCTGTATTTTTTTTTTTTTCAGATTTTCTTGTAGATGATAGGCAAAGCAAGGCAGCCCCTGTAATTGGTTGGTTTGGCTGTTTTTATCATCGATCCCATTTTACCAGAAAGGCTTTTTTAACAGAATTGTATTGAAGTTGAATAGGAAAGACTCTTGATTATTTCTTTGACAGTCCAGAATGTTTACAACGAAGGCTCTGCAAATAAGTAGTTGGATAAAACCTGGAGCTCGGTAAATGAAGAGCACTCTTGACCCAGCAGGGATAAAACACATCAGCCATGTGATGAAAGAATTACTTAACCCTGTGGCACTGTCTCTTGCAATTCTTGGAAATTCAGACTTTAATGAAGCAAAGTAGCATTTAATGACTACTGCCATTCTCCAGAAACAAAATGTTGCTGGAGTCACAGAGGAGTTGTTTTTATTTATTTCTTTTGCCCAAGATGTAGTTGAAATGTATTTTGGACTAAAGGTATAGGCACATAAATTTTCCAAATAATTTAATTGAGAAAGAGTACAGATTTGGCAAAGAAATATTTTACATCTAAGTTCATCTGTTGAGAAAGGAGAACCATTTGCATCCCCAAAAAGGGTGTTTTCAGATGTTGTTGAAACAACGTATTTTGCTTGATCTGAAATGAACTTTCATTCCCTGTCTTGAGTTGTCAAACACCTCAAAATGCCAAGCACAGTTTTGGTCCAGTTTGAAACGCTGTCCGTATCTCTATATATTTAACTTCTGGAAATCTCTTGCAAACAAAGAACATCCCTTATTTGCTCAGCACTTTTATAAAATGGGACACTATCTTCCCAGTAAGCCGAAGCTAATATTTACAGTGTTCAGTTGTGAGGACACTTTCAGCTCTTGGGAAAAATGCTGCCAAATGTGTATGTGTATTTTCACCTTTTTCTGCTGGATAGAATGTGTCTTAGGTAATTTAAAGAATAAAAACATGCCCAGCAAACTCTGCCACATGTCACCAGCAATAAATTTCTGTTGGTTTCGTTATGCAGCACAACAAGCAAACAAAAATTTAAGAGAGTCCACCAAACAAAAGAATTTGTCAACTGAAGCAAACCTTCATCTAAATCTTTGTAAATGGGAATAACTGGTCCTGAAGAAATGAGATGGAAGGAGCCAGTACAAGGCTGTGTTTTACCTAAATTGCATCCCTTTACCAGCTCTTTAGGTGATATACAAAATAGCTTAGTTTGTCAGGCACTTCACAGCCTGTGATTAATGTTAATATCTGTCCATTAGTAGCAGCAATAAGGCATTTAAGCAGAGTGAATCACTAGGAAGTAATAGCATTTTCCTCTGTGAAAGTTCCTTTTCTCTGCTCTCTTTTTCCTCTAAGGTATCCAGAAACCTTTCCAGACATGTACTGTCTGAAAGTCAGAGAGGTGAAGTCAAAGCATGTTGTAACAGACTCACCAGAGGGGTTTTTTTTGCATTTTTTCCCGTTCTTCTTGCAGCTCAGGAAGCTGCCAGGGCTCCCAATGCCTGGGTAAAAGGGCAGTGTAGGCAGAGGCATTTTTCAAACTTCAGAGGCATGTCTCAGGTACCTTATTCCTGTCATTTATGGGCAATGCCCCTCCTCTGGCACCTTCCCATAGCACTGGGAGCAGAATATTAATCATGGGGTTGTCATCCGAAGTAAATAAGCATTCCCAGTGAAAGCCATTCTCACACACATCTGCATCTTATGTTTATTAAGGATTTGGCACTTACTGTGTGAAACAGGACGTTATCTGAATTCAGTAATCATGTGTTGGTTTAGTAAGCAGGTGCTTATTCCCACCAGATGAACTTGTCCATTATAAGCAGGTGATGATTTGTGGGTTTTTTAACATAAATTGCATGTTTAGTTTGCTGATCTGATTTAGAATGGGTGTGTGGGAAAGGATGTCTGGAATTACTATAATGATTTGTTAGTGCTTCTGCTGGCAAACCGAGTTCTTTCTCATTGCTCACCTCTGATACTTGATTCATTATCCTCCTAGAGATCAGCTTTCAGTATAAATTCTATCTCCAGCTTGAGTCCTGCTATTCAGAGTACAGGGGAGAATGTTTTTAATGCAGTGTCACTGTCCTGGCTGGGTTCTGTGTGCATGAGAGATGGGTTCACACCATTCCTTACAGCAGGATTATCTCTGCTGTACACCTAAAGCACCAAGACTTAGAGAGATTTATAGAACTATTAAGAGGGAGCTATCAGGTACATCTCCTGGATGATAATATTCCTCGTTCTGTGCTCGTACAGCTGCTCCCTTGGGAAGGTCATAGAGGAGGAACACGATGGAATTAATGCCTTGAAAAACAAAGAGCGCCCTGCCACAGCTCCCCGAGTGCTGGGCCTTGGAGTTGCTTCTGCTCACTTCTGCCACTTTCCCTGGTTTTGCCTTGCTTTCTTTCCTGTTCTTCCTGGCAGCACTGCCCTGGAGATTGTTATGGAGCAGGGCTGTGGAGAACTCACACCTTTCATCTCGGGCATCTTCCTTCGAGGTCCTGGTGAACCAACATCCCTGGGGAGGCTTCTCTGCTGCCTGGGGGTGTCAGGTGCCAGTGCCTGAACAAAGCAAGTCTTTTGTAGCCCAGCCACCGAGAAGCCAGTTGACAGATGTGCCACATTTGATGGTTCTGTAGCGTGGCCTCTGAGCTCTGTGACCATCCACGGCACTGCTCTGTGCCCGGAACGCTTGAGTCCTTGGCACTTCTTGTAGCCATGCTCAAAGCTGAGTTTAAGCTGAGGCACCAGATGTTTTTGTGGTTTAGAATATTAGTAATTAATCTGAGTTTGTAGTGTTCCTGCATTAGAAGAAGCTTTTACTGTAATAGCCTTTTTTTTCTTTTTTTTTTTGGAAAATGTTATTCTAAGTAGATCAGCATGCTGAAATTTGCATTGTAAAAGATTGGTTTGGAACAAAGCAGGATCTAATGAGCATATAGTAAATCCCTTGGCTCTGCAGCAGAGCCACAATAAGCATAATAGCTCTCACTGAATGAATCCCTTGCAGCCTAAAAGCTTTTTTCTTTAAAATGAAATAGCAACCCTGCAGGATTTAGTGTAGACAATATGCAAAGATCACTTAAGGGGCTGCTGTGGAAAGAGAAAACAAATGAGGATGACTCCACTTAGGGTCCTTTGAAAAGACCCTTTGTGATCACTTCATTAGTCAGTCTGCTTCAATATTTTCTTGTTCAAGAATGACTTTATTCTAATTGAAGCATCAATAAATTGCACTCTTTAGTCTTCCTCCCTGTGGTCTCAGCTAAAATGTCAGGAAGCATTTTATCATTTTTCAGTGTTTTTACTGAAGACTGAGCACACAGTAAGTATTATTTCATTAGCAGAAGACTGAAAGTGTGAAGTAGTGGTGCTGAGAACTCATTTTGGGGGTGGGAAAAAAAGTTGGACAGCTTTTACCTGTTGAACCCAGGGGGACTGAACCAGGTGACCTCCAGAGGTTCCTGCCATTCTGTGACTCTGTATTTCCCCTGCCATATGCACTGGTGTACAAGACTCTAAACTTGACATACGATTTATTTCTCTTGTTTACTTTCTGAGGTCAAAAATTTTACGTTTGAAATTTAGTGATACGAATAAAACAACACCAGGGATTTCAAGAGTGGGTGTTTTAATTCCAGGACCTGGCTTTGGTCTTGGAGGCTTTTAATTTTGCTTCTGGGTTGAAAGTCTAATTTTTGCTTTAATTTACTGAAAGAAATAATCCCTGTTCACCAGAGATACCAAATTAAAATGAGAAGGGGTTTGAAACATAAACCAGCTCTTTCCCTCAAATGCTGAAGACTGTCCTCATCTGATCACAGATCCAAAGCCCAAACCTGAACCTAAACTGGGTGCATACATAAATATCACAGTCTTTGGCTTTAACTCTGTCTCAGATGTGTTTAAACTAGTTCGTGTGATGGGATTTAATCAAATATGGTCCTCTCTGCTCACCACTTTTTTTTACTTTTTCCCACTGAGGAGATGAGTTTGTTGAAGAGAAGTTGATTTCTGGAGGAGCTGTTTCTTTGTGAGCAGTGTCCATAGTGACAGCCCTGGCAAAGGTGGGATTGGCCTCAGGTCAGAAGCAGCTGCTGCGTTCTCTGAAGGGCTGATGGTTGTTAACACAGGGCCTTATAATCCTCACAGTGGGATGAAACCACTGCTGGGCCAAAGGCACACGATGGCAAAGTGCCAGTTGCTGTTTTTAGGTAAGATTTTCCAAGAGGAAGTCAAGGGTTTGCAAAGCCATTCTGCACTATTGGCACTGCTGATGGATTGAGTGCCTCAGTTTGCTCGGGCAGTGACGGAGTGGCTGAAGGATTGAGGATTATACAATCCTGATGAATGTTAGTGGAAGCTGAGACAGCAATGACAAGTGTGGTCAATGCAGTTGTTTTCTAAGTGATGTGTTTTGGAAAGTGCCCCAGCTCTGTTCTCTGGGAGTTGGTTTTGTTCTCTTCCAGACACTTTTATGGAAGTGTCTTGTGAACACCTCCATGTCAAGCAAAGCGTCCCCACTCTGACCCTTGGTGTTCTGGCTGATCTTCTCCTGGCAGCTGGCAGAGAGCTCCAGCATGGTTTGGAATGCTGCCACACAGCTCATCTGGTCTGGAGCCTCCTTTAGGTGGTGTCCAGGTGAGCAGTGGCCCGTGGCAGTGAGTGTGCTGGTTCTTGTGCTTCAGGGGAACCTTCAGAGTGACTGGTGGTTTGGTGCAGGTTAATAAAGCACAGCCTGGCAAAAGAGGTATTTTCCTAAGAACTTAAGTGTTGCAGGAGCTCAGCTGCAGATTTTCTGATGTAAGCTTAGTGCACGTATGACTTTATCCCTTGCTGAGATGGGAATTTAGAGGGATGTTTTCTCTATGGTCCTTTGGGATAAGTGAGGAGAAACAACCCAAAGCAATCACAAGAAGGGCAAGTAAGGAAGGAGAATGACAGGCTGGTGTTCAATGCTGTTTCATGTATCCTGTGTAAACTGTATTTTTGCAAGGCCAGTTTGTTGAATTTTAACAGTTGCAGTCCAAACACTGTCTGTGCTGACAGATTTACAGAAGTGATTGACAGTGATTCTACTGATTTGGGGAAAAGTTGAGTAAACCTGTAAGAAAGCAGAAAATTATTCTCATAAACCCCATTCTTAAGGAATATGTTATGAGAAGCACCTGCCTGGGACAATTACCAACCTAAATTAAGATACCAAATTGCACTTACTTCGTACAGGAAAAATGATTTGTAGTTGCAAAACCCAACATATCTGCTACTAGACCAGAAGAGGAGATCTACAGCCTCTTTCAGACTCGAGGATAATTCAGAGAAAGTAGAGTTATTATCTCTAGTCTATGAAGTTTAAGGGTTTGCCTCAAAGCAGTCTCTTTTCCGTGCCTGTCATTTATGTGAGAGAAGCTGTTAACATCTCCTGGAGCATTTTGAGGTGCCAACACTCATTAATTTGCTACGAAAAACAAGCCTTTGAAAATTAAAACCTTGCCCTTAGGCTGTCCTTTCTCCCTGTTGCCATTCCTCAGTGCTTCCTCGCCTGTCAGGCCCTAAATGCCATCCCTGAGCAACGGTGGCAGAGGGACTGAAGGTGGATAAACAGTGTTTATCTGCACCTGAGGTCCGTGAGACAAAACATCCCAGTCCGGTGATGGAAGTCTGGGAGCTGCATGAACTCTCCTAACATTTCTTTTAGCACAGCTCTGGCTGTGTCACACCATCCCTTTGGCCTCGTGCTTAGCTCCTGCTGTGCTCTGCTTGGCTGGGAAGCTCCTCACCAGCTCCTCGGGGAGCAGTGTTAGCAGAGCAGGGGGGATTTGGCAGCATCCCTGCAGTGACAGGTGAACTGACCTGGTGGAAAACAAAGTTCCTGAACCACCAACTCGGGATATTTTAGTGTTTGCCATCCCAGTTAATGCACGTTTGAGATCTGTGTGCACACCCAGCCCATGCAGTGGGGCACAGTGCAGTGTCAGGCTGCTCTTGCTGCTCTGAACCGGTTCTGCAATTTCCATCCCCCCTCATCAAGACGTTTCAGAGAGTCTGGAATTTTCCTTGCAGAAGGGACATCTGCTTCACACATCAGCTTCTTCCCTAGATGTGCTTTTTTCCAAGTTGCATTATCCTTTGTAAAAGTTGTGCAAAATATGGGTTTGTGGAGATCGGATTAGTGGTAAAAGCATATGGGACATTCTTAGTATCATTTTAAATCCTATCTCCTCCCTTGCATAGCAACTTCCCTATTAATTTATCAGACCTAGTTCTTTACACACAAAGTTTATCTTTACAGCGAGATAGCAGTTGCTGAGTGTGAGTTTCTCTAGAACATGTTTCAGTTTCTCCATGCTTATCTATTTTCTTCTGTAGGAGGGTTAACAGAAGTGTTTTATCTTCCTGCTGTTGTCACATCTCAGATCTTAACTGGCTTGAGGTTCTGTGTAACCTCTAAGAAATATGTGAAGGACAGCCTCTAAATTTGCTGCTGAAGAGCCACTAGAGAAATTTAAAACACGCATCAGTTGAGTGTCTCATTGCAAGAACATTTATCATTACACTGCCTTTGTTTTCTGTAAGCAGTTCATCTGTAAATATCAGAAAACCCCAAGGGAGCACAGCTAAGAGGTCGAACTCCAATCAGTTCTAACTAACTTTGAAGGCTAATCAAATACCTGTGAAAAAATTGTTTTATTTTCCTATAGAAAAAAGGTGCCATTTTGAGTCTGCCATGAAACCTCACGTTAAGTAACTGTGCAAGAGGATCTAACAACACTGTTGTCATAGTTCTGGGAAAAGCAGCAAGCTTCCAAGTATTCATCGTTGGGGCAGCTGAAATATTGATAAACGTAGTCATCCTAAAGCAATAATACTGGTGCCAAAGATACACTAAAGACTCGTGTGACTCCACCTACTGTATCCTCCATATCTCTGCTTCTTCTTCAAATTAAATTGTTGCTGTTTGAGCCGGGAAAAAAAGCATGGGGAGAGCCCCAAGTGAAATTCAGCCCTCTGAGATCATCAGTCCTCCAGCACTGCTGTGTGTTCCAGCCTCGGGGGGCAGCAAGAGCAGGGGGAGGTGTTGACACACCCAGGATAAGAAGACCCGCTTAGTAACAGAATTAGCTTTTATGTGTTAGATTTTTTCCCCACTCCCTTTACATCTGCTGTGAGCAGATTATCTGCAAACTGCTTTTAGCAGGAGTTGAGAGCCAAAAGGAGGGATTGTAACAGGGGCAGTGTCAGGATCAGTCAACCAAGGACCCTTTGGGGTCCAGCAGTTTGAAAGCATTGGTCAGAAGTTTATCCTGAAACCTTTGACAAAACAAAGTTCTGTGGATCTTGAGGTGTGGTTTCTTCCTTTTTCCAACTCTTTTTTTTGGGAGCTGAAAGCCTCTCTGATGTAAGATGGTTTGTCCCAGCATGGAAAGATTATTGTTCTATAAGTGCACTATTAAATAGCACAGGCTATTTTGAGAAATGAGAGTTGGGACTTTTTTAAACCATAATTATGGCTGCCTTTAAAGATGGTGATAAAAATGTAGTTGATGAACAAAACAAGACCATGTGATTAATTTTTCCATATGATGTGTTTGATTATGACAACTCCCCAGTCTTTAATAGCTTCCTATGTGAAGTGAAAAACAGAGAGAGAGCACTTTATCTAGCACAGCTGATTAAATATGATTCTCTAGGCAGCTCTGAGAATATGTAGAAGCAAGAATATCCATAAAATTCCATTAGAAAACAAGAAAATGTCAGGCTATAAATTACTTTGAAAAATCAGTTTTCGGTGAACTACGTAAATTGTCCTTATCAGAAATGCAGGAACCCTAAATGTGCTATATTCGTGCTAATTTATTTTTTTTTTTATCTGGTGTGGGCACTAGAAGAGTTGCCACATCCATTAAGGGCTGGAGGATAACTACAGAGCTCCTGTGTCTCAGATGGGAAAGGCTTTTATTGTCATTTTTCAAATGTACTTTGAAGAATCCCTTCTGATTTAGACCTTGTTGGTTCACGGCTGACTGGGGAGAGAGGCTGAAAGTACACCATCATCTTCCTGTGCACATTTTGACTGCGAAGGGCTCTCTTTCTGTTTGACTTCATCACAGTAGGAATGTGCCTGTACCTGCTGCACAGGTGAACTGTGTTTTACCCTGTGGTGTCAAAGGGGCTGGAAAGGGCTCAGTGGTGCTGCTGCTGTGAATTTACTGCCTGGGTTGCACGTGCTCCTGCCCCTCAGGTACTGCAGCTTTTGTCGGAAATTACTTGGACTTCTTTCACAATTTAATCCCTGTGTCACATCCCATCATCTGCATGGTCTGTCACAGTGATTTAAGGCATTTTTATCTCCAGGCCACATGCACTCTGAGAGGGCCTGGGAGCCCACTGGACCCCTTAAGGTTCGATGGGCAGGTTTTTGAGGCTTTGCCAGCTGACAAATTAAAATAAAAACACTTGTGTTGAACAGGCTGTGCTTCGGCTAAATTTCTGAATGAGAACAAATACCTGGTTTTAATGTTGTCAGAAGATTGTGTTGTTCTGTTTTTACAACCAAGGGTTGGGTTTTCAGTTTAATCTGTCCTTTCAGCTTGAAATATATTAAAGCTCTTAACATCAAGCTGATCTTCTGAAACTCATCAGTAACTCCATTTCAGAAAAGCATTTGGGGGGATAGAGAGCAAGGTGATAAAGACCACGTGTTTCAACTAGTGAAAACTTTTAAAACTGTTCTTCTTGAAAATTTAGGTCAACAAAGTTTCTGAAACATGTGGAAATTCTTTCATAATAGAAAACTCTTTTCCAGTCCTGCCGTGGGTGTGTGTGGGTAGTCTCGAAGACTGTCTCTGGTAGGCTTTGCCTTGAGAACTGAAGAAAACCTGAGATCCCTGACTTGTAAGAATTCTCACACTGGGATATCATAAACGAGGGATATCTGAGCTGCTTCAAAAACTCCTCCATCTCTTCTGTTGCCTTCACTCAGAAGGGAAAGTTTGAAATCTGAAAGGCTGCTTCTGTGAAGTGCTGCTCAGGTGGAGTTCAGCACTGCTTTATAAAACATCAGAGTCCAGCTCTGGCACACGGGTTTCGTTTCAGGACGTGCTGAACAGCCACGTCTGAAGCGCTGCCGCTGCAGGAATGCCAGCTGACACACCCCAGAAATGAGGGGCCCTGCTGCCACAGGGGTGTTTTGAAGATGGTCCTTTCCATTTCCTTCCTGCTGGCAGATGCAGGCTGTGGTTATTCCTTTCAGCAAAGAACCACTGAAATGTCCTCAAGTTCCTGGAAACAGATAAAGCACAAAACTGCTACGACACCCTGGCAGGTTGTACGGAGAGCTTGCTATGAAAACTGGGCTCAAAGCCTCAGATTATTGAAAATGTAATTAATGGAGTGATTTTTCTATAGTGTTAGAGAAGCTGGATCTCCACTGGAGTTGCTGTGGCCTCTATAAACTTGCAGTGCTCGGAGCAGTGGATGGAACTGGTGTGTCCACGAAGAGGGTGTGAAGTTGTTAGCAAAGGGTGTTTCTTTGGAAGCAATTCCCCCCACACTGAAGTGTCTTTCCTACTATTACACATTCTTGGATACCTCATCTCTCCAGCTGCTTAAATCAAAGGTGTACTTGAAGGAAAAAATAGTTGTAACAGAGTCTGAGACTTTTCTTTTTCTCTCTCACTGAGCACTGAGGTGTTTAAACTGCAAAATTCATAGCAAGGGACAAAGTTCTTAAGGATCATGATCTTCCAGTCTAAGTTTTCAAAGTTAAAACTGTCTCCTCAGCTTTGCCTTCATTCTGATGCCATTTTTATTTTTACCTTCTGATTTTGCTTTTACTGAGATCATCTGCACCAAATTAAGTAACCCTGTGCAGTCACTTCAGTGGACAAAATAACGTGGTACCCAATTTACAGGGCCAGAGGTCCGCTGAGAGGGAAGAGCCCTCCCTGTAATCACTGAGAGCCTCTTGGGAGCTGCAGCTGCCCTTGTGCAAAGGGCTCACCTGAAGATGAAATCCCAGGATGTTTCTGAGCTCTGAAATTCCCTCTGCAGGGCACGATGCTGTTGGAAACAGGTGTCACCTGCAGAGCTGGGGACCACGTCAGCAATGTTCTCGCTCTAGATATATTGCCAAGACTTGGGAATTGATTAGCCCAGCACTCCAGCCAGCTCTACATCCTGCTCAGTGGTGACCAGGCTTGTTTGAAACTCATTTTAAGTTTAATTATTTTGGTTTTTTAAATCCCGTTAAAGGTGGTATTTTTGACTTTCAGCAAAAAGTACTTGTGGGAAAGTGCATGTCCTTGGAGATTTTGTTCTTGTTTGTTGAGAGTTAAATCGTGGCACTTTATTAGCCTTTCTAAATAATGTACCCAACCTGCATTCAGAGAGGTTTGCTGATGCACAGTTTAGCTCATGGTAGACAAGACATGGTCTCATCTCAGATTTTCTCAGAATATGATGTTTGGTTGAGTGCTGAATAAATAAACACTTTCCTGTAGGCCAGGCATATCTCAGGTGAACCGGAATAGCTAATAATTAGTGTCAGTAAATCATTGTGGTGCAAACCACAAACATTATCATTCAGTTTGTAATTTACTCCTGATGTGGGTACTTGTTCTTCTCCATACTTAATATGTCTGTTTATAGAAAAGTTGATTGAGATAATTAGCAGTAAAAATGCTAAGGTAACACGGCTGTGGTAACATTTAAATTGCTATCAATTTTGTTTATAGCAGCCTAAAGAGCAATGCTGAAATTAGAAATTAGCTACAATTAGCAAATAAATTGAGTGTCTCTTGGAATTACTTGATCATGTCTTAAAATGTTGCAGTGTGCTGATGCTCAGGGAGGCCGCCCCGAGTCCCTGGGCTGTTGCCCCGCCATACATATCTGATGAGTGCGTGCTGTGAAGCCCCAGAAAAACAACTTACTGAAAGGGATTTGCCTCTCCATGGGGGCAGAGAAGGCAGAGTAGGGCAGAGTGTGCTTTTCAGCAGTGGGGAGCAGCTCAGAGGGACTGTAACACTTCCACCTCCTCAGGGAAATGAGCCCTGACACACACATTTGGTGTTGGCAACTCCATAGGAGAGGGATAGCTTGGGTTGGAAGTGTGTTGTTGTCCCAGAAGTCGTAGATCTGGAAGTCAGTTTTCTCTGATTTCCTGAAATGTGTGGATTTGAAGGGCCTTGGGCATCATTTTATGCTCACAGTTAGTTTGTTTCCCCCAGTAAGGCACTTTAAGGATTCTGCTTGATAAATGCTTTGTAAAGGCATGTAATTATTTCCTGGCATAATTTCATAGTTTGATGTGGAAAGAAATGTGTTGTCTGCTACTGTTGAAATTGGTCATTAAATACAGTTTTGAGGATGAAAAGAGGAGGGGAATCAACCAGTTTCAGGATCAGCCAGTGGACAGGAGCACACAGGCAGTGGTTTTCTGCATCGTGAATGTCTTTCAGTTCTGTGTCCAGCGTGGAGAAGGTGTTGCTGAACCTCCCATCCTCCTCATTCAGACACAAGCCCTGAGCACTCATCTCAGTCTCACATGGTGGCTCTTAACTCCTGGGATCTTGGCCAGTTTTGGATGCACATGTTTGATTGCACTACTGAAACTCTTCCATTTAGTGTAAAGTCAAGAAATTACCAGGCTGGAAAGGGAGAAGACTCTTCACTCTTGTATGTGCTGAAAGGGTGTGGGGATACAGTGATGTCTGTGCTCCACTGAACAGCAACTAATCTTTATGAAGTGAAACAGGAGACCTTGTCTGGCCTGAGAAGAAAATGACCATAGTTGAGTAGCATTTACCTGGGATGTGGAAAAAAGGTGGCACGATGATGTACAGCTGATGATACACAACTGTCTGGCTCCTTGCCCCATACGCTGCACATCCAGCTCTCTTGTCCCTGGGATTGGAAATCCCATCCTTATCCTGGGAAACATCCCCCACTGGTGTTACCTATTCCCAGAAAAAGCCAAGTCATCTGGGTTAAATTTTTCTTCTAAGGAAAGAAAACTTGAAAATTTCTTCTTCTAAGGAAGAAAAATTTCCTTGACTATTTCCTGGCTATTTCTTTCCTTCCTTCCCCCTCTTCAGCAGCTGTTGCCTCTTTAAAGAGCAAAGTGGGGCTGAGGGGTAGGGGAAGGAGATGACAGCACAGATCCATGCTGAGTGCTGAGCACCAGCCTCCTGGCAGGGTGAGATTCCTTTTTTGTTGTGTTTTCTTCAAAGCCAGGTGTCTGTTTTCCCCGTGGGTTTCATCTGTGGGGAATTTATCCCTGATAAATAACCGTTTGCGTTGAATTTACAGGATGAGCTAAACTGTTTTCTCTAATGTTGCAGTTTAGTAGCTTTTCCTTTTCAGTTCTGCACGAGCACTGTCATTTGAAGGAAATAAATCTGTCACTCAGATAATATATTTGCCCTTGGTACCAGAATATATAAATAAGAGTTACAAGGTCATTAGCCATATCAAGAGAAAGAAAAATGTGCTGTGCATTAAATAACTGACTTCCAGGCTGGGTTGGGCAAATAGCAGTATACTAAAGCGTGCTGCTCATTTCCCCTTCTGATCGTGAAAATCAATTAACTCCTTTGGTTTTTTGCAGCCCTTCCCCTTTGCTCTGGAAACCCTCAGCATATGTCAGTACAAATTTATGAGCAGTGTGTTTTTTCAGTGTACTCCATTTGTCAAATGTAAATTCCAGTGGCCAGTGATTTACTACAGAACTGTTTGGAAAGCAGCAAGTAAATATTACCTAACAAAGTGTGAAAAAAAAATTAAAAAAAAAAAAAAAAAAGGCCAAACCAGAGGAGATTTTATCTTCCCAAGCAGTTTATCTTTGTCCTTGAGAAGGCAGGTGAGGTGGAGAACTGCCCCGATATAGTTCTGGGGTGCATCTTGTATTGAAATGTGCTTTTATTCGCAGTAAAAGGCAACCTTGGAAAGCAATGAATTATTGCTTATATTTGAATACCTTTTATTTATTTCAGCTAGACTATACTACTGGGTGCAGACCTGAGGGAAATGAAGTGTGCATGAGCTTCACTCACCCTGCATCACTCCAAATCTCACTGATGCAAAGAGACAAGTGCTCGTTATTCCTCACTTCAGACAGTAAATAATCAACAGGGGAAAAAATTGCCCAGTGTGGGTGCAGTGGTGTCTGGGAAGGCTGGGTGATACAGTCTCCTGTACAGCCCCTTTTATCCATCTTCATCAACTCAGGGTAGAGAGATAAGATGATGAGAGGGCTGGAGCACCTCTCCTGTGGGAACAAGCTGAGGCAGTTGGGGATGTTCAGTCTGGAGAAGAGAAGGCTCCAGGGAGACCTTAGAGCCCCTCCCAGCACACCATTCGTGTGCCAGACACAGACAGAGGACAGAGCTGATGTTTGCTGACATTTCAGTAACAAGCACTGGGTTAAAATAGTGCCTATGATAGAGGTCACCACCGTGTAACTTATCCTCTGCCTAACGATTCCAAGAGCAGGGATACTGAGGAAGGGACTTGGCGATTTATGGCTTCTAAACTTACGTACCAAAGCAGGTAAATGGGGGGTCATTTTGAATCCCTCAATAACCTCCCCCAGCAAACACGCTACACGCGGCACCTGAGGAGGAGCGGTTCTGTTGCCCCAAAAGGTGGTGGTGGGAAATAAATCCTGTCGTTGTTCTCTGTCCCCGTGGCAGGTGTGGCAGTGTGGAGGGAGCATGGAGGTGCTGCCCTGTTCCCGGGTGGCGCACATCGAGCGCACGAAGAAACCCTACAACAACGACATCGACTACTATGCAAAGCGCAACGCCCTGCGCGCCGCCGAGGTCTGGATGGACGACTTCAAGTCGCACGTTTACATGGCCTGGAACATCCCCATGGCAGTGAGTACGGGTCACACACTCTCTCCTGAGCAGAGGCAGCAGCGTGGATGGCTGTTCCTCGTTCGCTCTCGGAGGTGAAGGGCGTTGCTGCAGCCGTACAGAGCGGGCTGTGCTTGGGGAAGGAGCGCTCTCGGTGTGCGCTCAGGACGGAGAGTTCTGCTGTATAAACTCACCTCCTCGGTCTGAGTTTGGCTGTGTGCTCAGCACAGGTTGTTGTGTGCAGCGACACAGATTTATAATTCAGCTGGAGCAAACTGTTTCAGGTTTATGTGCTTCCTCGGAAGTCGTTAATTTGGGGTGCTGTTAAACTCCGAGGCGTTCGTATGCTCCGGTGGTGGGGACTGCAGAAATGTCCATAAATAAATACCATCATTCATCCTGACACTCGGTAGACCTCACCAGCATAAAATACGAAGTATGCAATAAAAGAATCACATATTAACTGGCTTTATTGTCCTCAGTCTGAGGGGTGCCATGTGAACACGTTCTGTTTCTCACTGCACGCGTGAATTGTAGATGCCATGTGGGGGCCTCTAGGAATCCATGTAATATAAATATTAGATAAACTGTAGGTTCAGTTTATCACTTTGTTCTGTGAGTGTATCACGTGCTACATCTCCAGTGAGCGTGGTTCTTGGAGGGAAGGGCTGGGTGTTCTATCCCAGGCAGGTGGGAGGCGACTGTTGCTGGATTCCTTAGTGGTATTTCCATCCAGATTATTCACAGGAAGGAGGAGCTGAGGGGAAGCATACCCTGGTCTGTAGATAATGATGGTGTAATTAACCCTTATATCAGGGGTTTATCCAGATCTGATTGAAGCCAATGGAAACAGGAAAATACACAAACCCAGCAGTGTCTTTGGGAATACTGAGTTATGACCTGGACTTCATCAGAGTCATGGGAGTCTTGTTAAACTCCTCATTGGATTTAGTCTGTGTCCTAAATATCTATTTGTACTTTAATACCTAGGAAATATATGAAACCCCCTTGTTGTTCATTCCTGTTGTGGTTTTTAAAATATAGATTTTTAAAAATGTATATCTAAGCCATCAATGTTTCCTTTTCTCCACGTAGTGTGTGAATATGTCAGATGTTCTCACACATCTGAATTTCATTTACTGCTGCTCAGTACTGGGCACTGTGAAAGGTCTCTGAGAGGTGTTTTTGGTGACTTCTTTTGTCATGAGAGGTAATTGCAGAGAATTATTTTGCCTTAACAAAAGACAATACTGCATAACTTTTCCCACACAAGATTTCTGTGACAGTAGGAGGAAGACAAAACTGTCCATCTTAAGTTTTTTGAGGCATCTTGGCTCTGTTTGCATCCACTTGCTGAAATGGTTAGTTTTCAAATAGGAGATGAAAAAGTAACCTCAGTAAATTTGCTTGCTTGATGACAGCTGCAAATGAATTCTGAGAAACGATATTTAAATAAGCATTTACACCAAAATATGATTTCCTTTAATCTCCCTGAGATTACTTATTGATGTAGTTTTATGCACTGAGCCATACAGCAGAGCTTTAAAAAAGAAACCCAGGCACATCTACAATAAAAGACATAAAATCAGGAGCGGTACTGAACATTAAAATTTTCTTTCCATAAAATAAATTGATTGATAGATAAAATGTGCATCATAAAAATAACCCTATTAGCTCTCAGGAGAAGGAAGCTCCTGTTAGTTATTCCACTGTAGTATCCAATCCAGATGGCTCAGAAATCCTGTCCTGGGATAAGCCATTACAAAAACCTTCTGCAGGAGAACTAGAAACCTTGCTGGCTGGGTGAAAAGAGTGTCTCCATTTACTACATTCTGTAGACACCTCGTTCTTGTGCCATCCCTCTGTACCCTGCCCGTGACTGCAGCTGGCCCAGAGGGCAAGCACAGCATTTTTGTAGCTTCTCAATTTGCTGCTCTCGAGCTCTGTGAAAACAGAACTGCAAAAAGGGACATTTTATTGCCTCGTGTAAGAGTAGGGCAGAAAGGAGGCAAGTAAAATAATGTGCTTTTCCCATACCACAAAACCCAGCTGAATTAACTCTTTTATAACTCCCACCATCTGGGTCGCAAATCACTCCCTTACCAGTTATGGAGAATCTGTGCATAATGTGCACCCAGGTTAGCAGATGGTCTCGGCCACATCTGCAAGGGCAGGTTCCTGTAACCTTCAGCAGCAGGTCAGGACAGCTCTGCTTCAGTTAACCACATATTTGGTATCCCCCTGCTTATGATCTATTCCTCAACCATTTTAGTGATGAAGGAACCTTACCTGGCGTGATTTATTGCACCGAGTGCCTCGGAGGATTGCTCTCCTTCCATGTAGCCTGAAGTAGTACGTGAATTAACATTCATTTGAATGGATGCTGCGCTGAGAGCTCGTGACAGGGTGTGCATCAGCAAGCAGCAGTGAGCACAGCAAACTCTTCGTGTGGCAAATAGAAAAACCTGTTCAGTATTACACTTGTATTCTCTCCTGGAAACCAGGCATCTGGTGGGGATTTTAATAAACGCTGAGCTAAGATTTGCTGCTGCCTCGTAACCCTGCGTAGGATCTGATCTGCAGAATGTACAGAAACCCTTCTGGAGGGAAAGTAGGAGGCACTTCAGACAGATTCCGTGCAAAACTCCCCAGTTTCAGTCCATTTGATTAATATAGTGTCGGAAAAGATTTTTGGATGAGGTAACCCTTCCTGTCTTACTGCTGAACTGCGATGATTTATAACACTTTAAATCAACAGACTCCAAGTCAGCACCTGCAGTTTTTAAACGGCTCAGTTTGGTCATACTGACTTCAGTCTTCCAACCTCTGCTTTTCATGGGGTTGTATTTAAACATGAATTAAATTCTGAAGCAGAATAATAAAGGAGGGTTTGAGTTTTAACTGCGTTTTATGGCTCAAGTCTGCAAATGAGCTCCAGTTCCAGTAAAAACTGAATGCTGATCTGTACGAATGCTTAGTGGAACTTAATGACTTTTTGAGCAGCTTTGCTTTGAAGTTTTAACAGGTCTGTTCTGATGTCATTTACATTAGTGAATACCCAAAGCTCTTACTGGAGTGAACCATGACCAAGCTGCCATATTTTAGATCAGAATTTCTCCCAAATTCCAAACCTATCTGAAAAGCAAAGGCTTTCAGGATTAATTGCAAACATTTAGAATTGCTGTAAGTGAAAACATTCTTATTGTATTCTTATTGTTTTGATTTGTGTTTGGGGTTTTTTTGCTTATTCTTTATCCTTCTTTTTCTACTGGCTTTCATTAATATTTATTGCCTACCCTGAACGGCAGCTGTTTGATGAGCTGCTGCTTACAAAAGAGAAAGAACAGAGGGAAATACAGCTTGGTGTACCAAATGAACTGCAGTTTGGTTTCAGTGAAGAAAGCAGCCATAAAAGTCAGTGCAGTGAGATTTCTTTGTTCATTTTCTGCTTTGCAGAACCCTGGAGTTGACTTTGGAGACGTTTCTGAAAGAATTGCTCTGCGACAGCGACTGCAGTGCCGGAGTTTTAAGTGGTACTTGGAGAACGTGTACCCTGAAATGAGGGTTTATAATAACACAGTCACTTATGGAGAGGTACTGTATGTCTTTGAAAATACCTCATGGCTGCACTTGAGCAGTCCCTGCATTTTAGTGGTGTCAGGATGTACAGAGCACAGTCAGCACAAGTAGTAGCCAAAAAAATGCCCTGCCCTACTTTTAGTCAACAATAGGAAGTGTGGCTCTGAGGAGCCCTGTCCCTCTCACTGGAGCACATCAGGTGAAATCATTGCTACTAACAAAGATATGCAGCCTCCTTGGCTTTCATTTGAAAATAGAGCGGCTCTGAGGACATAAATTTGAGGTAATCATCTTCCCAAATAGGCTGCCACAGACATCGTCAAGAAAACATCAGCAGTCAAGAGAACTACAATAATTACAGTTAATGAGAACAGTTGAGTTTGCTGAGCTGTTTTTAGGAAAAGAACAACCCCTTCTTTGAGTTTTGCCGAACTGCTTGAAGGATTACATTGATTTTATCAATTCATTTTTGCAATCCTG
>JAYRBT010000037.1:8231296-8283072 GCA_036023395.1 Myiotriccus ornatus
TTTTCACCAGTATTGGGAAATACCTTGGAACACCAACTCCAAGGCAGCTGAATGGGGAGGTTACCCAACCCTAAAGAACTGCTGGATCCAAACATGTTAGAAATTGGACATTTCGGTTCATCTCAGCTCTCTGGGTCTTTTCTTTCTCCTCTGTGAACCAGTCAAATCTCCCATATTTGCTTGCCCCCAGTCTTTAAAGAGGTCAGACAGGCCTGCTGTGACTCTTCAAATCTGTATCACGTGCCTGTAATAGCAGGACTGCTGTCATTTATGGGGGTGAACTGGGGTGAAGTTCTAGGAGCTCTCCTGCTGCATAATGTTTTTAAGATTTCATTTTAATTGTCTACTTGAACTGCAATTAAATCCACAGGCAATATATTTTCCCACAAGACAACTAAGTGGACACTGTTCCTTTTGATTGACTTTTTATGTAAAAATAGGCCAGGCACTTGAGCTATTGATACAAAGTGCAATTTTTATTGCATAATATCACATTGCATCTTGATGTAACTATCCCCATGAGTAACTGAGAAAAGACATTTAGTAAATTCAGCAGGAGCTGTTGGTATCTGTCAGCTCTGAGAAAGCTGTTAACTGCGAAGAGCATTGGCAGAACTGCCAATGTTGTGTCAATTATTGCAGACACTGAGCAAGCTGGGCTCTAAAATGAAGTTTGTTTCTCCTGAGCGGCTGCGGAGAAGGTTCTTGAGTCAAACAGGAAGCTCAGTGATGCAGATGCCTAATTCACTGCCATTTTTAATAAAATGGAGCCACACAAGCTATTTAGCTGGTATAAACTGGCAGAGGTCCCTTCCAGTCTTACATGCCCATAATGAAAAAATTTAAGGCTTCATCCTAAGTGGCATTAAGCTTGTTATTAAATACTTTCTCCTCTGGTTATTTTCCTGGAGGAAAAGATGTCTGGATTTTAGTGAGTTTAAAGGAAAATAAATGTATTGAGTAGATGTGAAACAGATTGAAACAGTAGTAAAAATATATTTCCTGGTGACTCAATTCACATTTTTAAAGCCCTGTCATAAAGCTGTCTTCATCTTCTTTAGCCTTTATAGTACCCGAGTCATAAAATAAACCTCCTGAAATTTAGTTGTTGGTGATCCCCCTTATCCAATTGGATTCCCTGTTCTGCTTGTACACTGTGATATGAAGGATTATTTACAGATTTTTTCTGACACCTTGTGCAGCAGCTGTTTCTGTATCATCAGGGTGGTCAGGCAGACACTTCACAGTCTAAACCAAAACTGACCTGTTGACTCTTTCGAAGTGTCTGTCTAAATAACTTCTTCTTTATGACACCTGTAACATTTTTCTATGTCCAGAATACCTGTGTAATACTTCTAGTCTTGAGAGAAAGGCCTGGGTTTTCACAAGAGCTCCGTCCCAGTTTTTATAGACTTGTAAATTCTCCTTTTCTGGGGAGGCACAGGGATTTTTTACCTCACTGGATCTCTGAACCTGTACCCTTTGATGCAGTGTGCTTTATGTCACTTCTCTACATAATGATGTACTATATTTTCAGTTCAAATGAAATTTTTTCACATGCTTTTTTGGTTTATATAGGCAATAGGAAGAAACAAAAGCTGAGTAGTTCCTGTGCTCTTTATTAGGTCACATACTCAACACAACAGGGTCAAAATTTATGTTTACACAAAGAGTAATTTGGAGCAAAATCCGGCCTGGGTCAGAGTGAATTTTGTGGAGTTTTGACCCTTGAGTAATTGCTGAAAATATAACTCTGACCCAAGGTCTGTGAAGACAGCAGGTTGTCCAAATAATGTCTTTTCCTGGAGCAAATTCACTGTTGGCATCTTGTGATATCTGGAGAATAAGCATGTGTTTCTCAGAGGACAGTTTTACATACTGCTCGTGTCAATAGCTGTGGCACAGCTGAGATTCAGCTGGCTTGGACCTGGATCTTGGAGATGAATTTCTAACCAATCTGACCTAACTGGGTTTGTTCTGGTCTGGTTACAGGTGCGTAACAGCAAAGCCAGTGGCTACTGCTTGGACCAGGGAGCCGAAGAGGATGACAAAGCAATCCTGTATCCATGCCACGGGATGTCCTCTCAGGTAAATGGTTCAAATCCCATCATTAGTTAGAAACCTTTAACTTAAAAGAATCTTCAGAAGAAACAAAAGGTCACTTGGAGCGTTTGAGTTGAGTTTGGCAGCGCATTCCCGAGTTGCAAAGGCAAATATCTGGCTTTACTCCAGCGTTTTTGGGTGCCCTCTCCAAGGTTGTTCAGCATTAGGAAAAGAGAAGAATCATGTTAATTTGTTTAAATAACAGGGATCCACTGAAGATGAGTTAATGTCGGTGGTTTGTGTGAGTGAGCAGCTCCTTGCTGTGACAGGACTGACTCTGGGAGTGGCTCCTCTGTAAATCAACTGTTCCTTGGTCCAATAGGCTCCTAGACAGAAATTATTTAGCAAGCTGCTGGTGTGATTCCCCAAGTAGGCCAAAAGTTAAGCACATATTTAACATCAACTTCAAAGAGAGTTAAGAATATCCCCGAAGTTAAGACTTTTCTAAAATACGAGATTTTCTTTTTTTGTCAGTCCCTGTGCATATTATTATTTTCTTAATGATGTCTGAAGATTTTCAAATGACATTTCTTCTTTCCATACTCATAGTGATTTCACCTGTTTTTTTAAATAAAAATTGGATATTATTTAAATCCAGGACTAGAGCTTCTTCTGAATTGTAATTCTGGTTTCCTTTGAAGTATGGTCTGAATCAAAACTATGTTAATGAACATTCTCCTGTGTAAATAAACTCTGACCTTATCAGACTTAACAATTATCCGAAGTTCAGTCATACATACATTGATTTGGAGTCCCAGCTCATACATCACCATGGAAGCAAAGCGAGACAGACAGTAATTCCTGCTGACAGAATGTCCACCTTTGGCAGGATCATTATGGAATATTTGACTGACTTGCCTAGTAGAGGTGGAAGGAGCAGCCTTTGAATGAGGTAACAAAATAGCATTGCTTAATTAGATGTAAATTACCTTTTCAAGAAGACTCTTGTTGGAGATGTCAAGGCACTCAGAGAGACTTTACTCTCTTGTTCCATTCTAATTCTGACCAGAAAGTTGCAAATGTAAGTCCTTCCAGAAAGTCCCTTAGCAACATCTAATTTCTATCAATGTGCTACCACTTAGAAGAGTAATGAAGTAAATGGTTCTGATTGTAATTTATTTTGCAGTTTAAGTTCTTAACCTACTTGTTTGCCTCCATGACTTCTGTTTCATAGAATATGCTTTGACTTCTAGAAGAAAATAGATGAGGACTTAAGTTCCTGTGAATTTATTTGAAAGGAAGTAAGATATGCCCACCTTCTCCTGACAAACTGTTGATAATTTTGGGGTATAAAGCTCAGCTCTGACCAATTTTATCCATTAAGGATCAGGTAATTTCACTTTTAGTAGGATATTAATACATTACCCAGTAGATTATGCCTTTTGGATTTTAGATTTTAGACTAGCCATGGGGCAGATCTTCTCAAGTGCAAACAACAACACACAAAGCATTTACTGCCCAGGAATTTGAAGTTAAATGGTGGCAGTTGAATCACTCCTGGCTTGCTTCTGCTACAGGTCTTCAGTTCCCTGTCTCTGTGAAATTTTCTGGAAAAGCCTGAAAAGCTGATTTTAGGCTTTGCATTGAAGCCACAGGCCAGAGCCCTTTTGTTACTAGCACTGTATAAACACACAAAAAGAGAAAGTCATTCTTCCCAAACCCTTAAAATCCAAAGCATCCCCTGTGCCTAAGAACTATCAAACTACGGGGAAGCCAAAAAGTTAATCTGCCAAATCATCCTGCAGCAGTTTCCATTTCCCTTTAAAACAAACAAATGAACATAAAAAAAACCAGCAGGAAAAAAGTTTTCATTCTGCAAGAAACACCAAGCAAAGGCAAAGGTGATGTTTTATCTAAGTTGAGTATTTCACAGACAAGCATGGGTTGGAGCCACTCAAATGCAGCCAAGTTAATTAATGATTACACAGCTGGAAAACTTCTATCATCTCACCACAATTTACAAAATTAATTCAGTGTGAGAACCACAGCTGCACAAACCCTAATCAAGGATATCCAAGCACATTGCATGAAAGGTGTTGACAGCAAGTGTTTTAATATATTAAATAAACATTTTTAGAGCCCCTCTTCTGATCAGCCTGGGTGAGCAGAGTTGTCTGCTGCATTTAGCTTTCCGTTTCTGACATTTTTCATCTCAAGCACAGGGCATAAAATGCCCCTCTGAGTCGGGATTTGGGTTATTTGGACACGCCTACTGAATGTAAATGAATATAAATATGGAACTCGTTTTCCCCGCTGGGTTATCACTGGTGCTTCGTGTGTCCCACTGAGGTGAGAGAATCCCCCTCTGCAGCTACAGCCTTGTTTGCTCTTCATGCTCTTCAGTTCTGACAAGCAGATTACCAGTGGTTTTAGTGTACACATGGTTCCACTGAAACCAACACCAGTCAGGCGAGTGTTTAAAGAAAACTGGGTTAGGAGGAGGATTACTGTTCATCTGTGATGAAATGTTCTTTTCTTCTTACCCTTCTGTTTCCCTTGGGTGTTGCACACCTCTGAATGGTGGTGTCCTGCATTGCAAAGGCAAAATAAAACCACTCCACTGGGACTGCTCCACGAACAAGATGCTTTTCCCTGTGTGTATTCCAAGATCAGTTTTCACCATGATAAATCACATCTTGTCAGTGACATCAGCTTTTAAATTTCTTTACTCAGACGGGGACAAACTCTTTTATGGACGCTCTGGAATGCATTTAGCCTGAGTTTACATCAATTTAAGTTTGATGAATTTGACTTGTGTTAAGTCAGTGTAAGCCAACAGCCAAGAATATCCAGACAAGGTTTTGCATCAGTCCAAGTTGATTTGAAAACTCTTTTTGCAGAAGACTGGTGTCTTTTTTATATGTGTTCACTGGATCTGAAGTTTGAGTCTAATCACTTTCAGGAAAAAACTGTTGGCAGATGCAGGTGGGAGAACCAGTCCAGGGCTGCAGAAGATTAGTAAGAAAGGAATATATTTGCTCGATGTTCGGATTCCTGGAGCTCGCAGCTATGCAAACAGATGGAATAAGAGGAGATGAAAGGCTAGACTTAAACTGTTGCTGGAAGGCAGATACTGAACGTTTTGCTTGGTAGAGCGATGTGACTTCCCAGATTTGCATGCCAGGGCAGCATGAACAGGTAGTGCCTGCACTTGCAGGAAGCGGTGGGTGATATTCTGGAACAAACATGGAAAATTTGGTAACTTGTGAGGTGTGTGTCTTGTGGTGACAGGTATTCTGGAGACACAGGGTGTTTGGGATTCCTGTAGAGCTCACTGTTTCACTTTCTGTGTCAGCTTTCAACCTGCCTTAACGTGCAGGACTGAAGGATCATTAAAGATTTCCTTTTGCTTGGAGAACGAGAGTTGGGAGAGAGAGGTTAATTTTAGTGTTGAACACTACCAGGCCCATCCATGTAACTGTTTCCTACAAACAGTTATCTGTAATCATTTTGTGCTTTTTTCACTTGACTGTGAATTAGCAGGAATGGATTTTTTGTAAGTCAAATCCTTCAGTTAAAAGCTGCCATTTACTTACCCTGTTGATGTTCCCGGAGGATCACGTTCCACAGGCAGCAGCACTCACTATTTTTGAACCAGGTATGGTGGCTTGATGAACAACCTTTGACATCTTCTGCATTCTGCTCAGATTTTTCTGAATGTTGAGGGAAAAACTCTCCTATCTCCTCATCAGCACAGCAGATGGTATCAGGATTAGATCTTGAGTGTGTAATAGAGCACTTGGCTTCAGTGTCATTTATGTGGATCCTTCAGCTCTTCTCAGATAACAGAGAAAAACTGAGCAAAGGTCCTTCCCCATGTGATGCATAAAACTCTGTTTCTGTTCTGCAGCTTCCAGTGGGAGTGTGTGGATACCTACAGACCTCAGCCCATCAGAACCTGCTCTCTTTTTTTTAATGCCTAGGATTTAATATTCCTTAATAAAGGGGATTTTGTCATTTGATTTTGGCTGCCTAGCATGACATATCATGTCCACAGTTCTGACACAAATTCAGAGGTTGTTTCTTTGTATGGCAGTGACACTTAAGATCAAGCAGGTGTAATTTTCTCACTTCATTGACTGTATCCCAGTTCCTGCTTTCCAGTCTACAGCAATAAGCAACTTATTTTAATGCTTGTTTTATTTTCACAGTTTGTGTTGTCTCTAGGAAGTTGAGATATGAAGTCTTTGAAGGAGATGCTATTAATCATATAGTAGTTTCTTGAACCTGAATTTCTGCTCTGATTTTGCAGAAGCAGGCACTAAAGCTTTACTATGTAATATGGTCTAAACCGAGATAATTGTTTGGGGGTGTTTTTTTTTTAGAGTTCTGTTTTATTGCAGGATAAGCCTAAGTTTTTATGACTGTTGGAGTAGCCATAAAATCTTGACAGAAAGTACAGATTCAGGAAAATTAAGCCCATGCTGTTCTATTTGTCTGGTCATTGTACAGACAGCAGCTTCCTGCTCTGAGCCATCTCTGACCCTGTCGAGCTGTAACACAGCTGCCACTTTCACTACTGGAGGTGGTTTATAATAGAGGTAATGGACCTTCCACTTCTAAAGCCTAAGCAAAACTGGTGTGCTCTGCACTGACAGGCTGCTGGATGACAAAGTCTCTCCCAAGCACGTGGCTGCTGTGAGGCAAAGCTCGTGCAATTCTGGCTGTTGTGGTTCTGAAGGCAAAGAATATTTTAGACTGTTGTAGTGCCAGTACAGAAAATGCTCATCTTAAACCACAGGGGAAAACTGTTCCTGTGCTGCAGAACCTGTAGCCAGTTATGAACAGTGGTTCTCATTATCTGGATAAGGCAAAGCCAACAGGGTTGTGGTATTTTGGGACCTGGAGGAAGACAGTAAAGACTGCAAGATGAACACATTTTGTGGTCAGTGTTTCAGCTGTACCTGCAGTTCATTTGAACTCTGCTGAGAACCCATGAAACACACAGACAGGTTTTACTGGAAAAAAAGGAAGTTTTGTGCCTGTTTTGGGTTTTTTCCCCCAGCTCCTTTATATGTGAAAAAAAAGAAAGTTAATTAGTATGACCTGACAGTCCCCTCATATTTTTAATTACTTTGCTTGCTTGAGCTTCTTTTACCTGTGTCCCTCCTACCTTTACAGTGAAATAAAACTCCCAAAGTGTCTTGATTTAGTGCGTACAGGCAGTGCCTGACAATGGCACTGTTCACACTGAGCATCCTCATGTGGTTATCCTTTTTGCTTTCTCTGATGTGGGCTCAGCTCTAACTTGCTGCTTCACGTGGCTGCTCTGAACAGAAGTGGCAGGTGGGAAAATGAACACACACTATGTCAAAGAGCATCTGGTCTGGGACCAAGTAGACCGTGCTCCTTTTACCACCAGCAAGAAATGATTATTCACAGCATGATTCTTCTGAGGTTAATAAGGATGGTGGTAGAAAGCTGGGCTCTAATTTGAGTTTTTTTGATTGACTCTTAATGATATCTCACACAGTGGTCAGTGGCATCCAATAAATGGCAGGCACTGCTGACCTTCCTTCCCTCTCTTGTTAAGTAATTTCAGCCATATAACAGCAATAAGATCAGACAGGCAGTGAATTTCCTGGGTGGTAATTGCATTTCTGTGGTGCCTCAGATCTTCACCCCGCAGCATCCAGACTCGCAGCACTCAAACCACGTAGCTGAGTCCACTTTGCAGTCTTCTGGCACCTGGGCGCTGCACTTCTAGAGGAAGAAGGGCAAAATATTATGCTGGTTTAATGACTCTGCATTTAAACACAGAAGTGAGAAGTAGATAAGTCTGATTTGACGTATTGGCCCGCTGCCAAATCAGCATCGTGCATTTTTGCTTTAATATGCTTCACAGTAAACTGAAATATCAGAGTGTCATTCTTTATTATGTAGGCCTGAAGCATATGTTGGCAAATTTGCTGCCATTTCCCTCATGATTCCTTTTTTCCTCTCGTATTTTTGGATCCTGGTTGCACGGTGGGATTTTTTTTTCAGTGGCGTTTATTTACAAAAACTAATTAGACTTGTTGCTATCAATAGCCTCTGACAGAGCTCTTAGGAACACACTGCACTGCGAATTGACACGGTGTCCTTGTTAAATCAGCTCCTGCTGAGTGGGCATGATTTACATATTGATTACTCCGCTTTCTTGATTGCCCTTTTTGCAGTGAAATAGTGGGTAGGGAGCGCTGGGGAGCAGAGGTGTGAGAGGAGGGGATATCGAGTTCTAGGTGACACCCTGTCGGCTAAACAGCGTTCCCAAGCTTTGCCCCTGAGCCACGTGTGCCAGGTGGGGACAGACCCCACGTGCAGCGGGACAGGGGACTCCTCACCACCTCCCAACTTCCCTTTCTCCCGCAGCTTGTCCGGTACAGCTCCGAGGGTGTCCTGCAGCTGGGGCCACTGGGCTCCACCGCCTTCCTGCCCGACTCCAAATGCCTGGTGGACGACGGGAAGGGCAGGACGCCCACCCTGAAGAAGTGTGAAGATGTCCTGAGGCCAGCACAGAGGTTCTGGGATTTCACACAGGTATGGAAGAGCTCAGGGAGCCTCGCAGAGGCGGACTGGAGGAGAATTGTGCTCTAGAGGGTATTTAATGAAAAACGAGGTCTTTAGAGGACTGTACTAGAAATTCCCCCATATGCCTTTTAGAAATAATTAAATACGTTTTTTATAGTTTGTGTGCTACCCAGGAATATTCTATTATTAATAATATTATTATTATTATTCCTAGGAATTCTTTTATTAGGAGGAGAAATTTTGGAGTATGCTTTACAGGAATTTTTAGTTATCCTGTATTGCAATATTCTCAATTTCTGTATTGATTGACAAGATCATGCTTGTAATTTTTTTTTTTTTTTTTTTAAGTGTCTAGGAATTTTCAGTTTGGTTTTAGAACTTTTTCTGGAACCTTTCTAGGAATTTTTTGATCTGGAGTTTTCAAATCATTTTTAGGACTTTCAGAAGCGTTATTACAGTCTCTGGGATCTCCTGTGTCTTGAGCTCTGTAGGGATTTGCTTGTGTGTTTTAGAGATCTTCTGGTGATTGGGGGGTATTTTTCCAGCAATTCCTAAATCTAGAATTGCCGAGTTGTTTTGGTACTTTATCTGTATTAGCTAGCTTCTCTGAAGAATTTCTAGTACTTTCTAAGGGTTTTTATCACTTGATATATGTATGGAAATTTCCAGGCATTCTACAGTGCTTTCTACAGATTTGCAGATCCAGCACTGTTTCTCTTCTAGACTTTTCCCCTTCCCTCTTCCTTCTTCTAATCCTTTGGTCTTTTCTTTTGCTCCTCTTTTCTTTTCTTTTTTTTTTTTCCCAGAACGGTCCAATCATCAGCAGAGACACTGGCCGTTGTCTAGAGGTGGAAATGTCGAAGGATGCCAATTTTGGGCTCAGATTAGTTGTCCAGAGGTGCTCGGGGCAGAAATGGATGATCAGGAACTGGATAAAACACGGCAGACACTGACTGCTGGGGCTGGGCTGCCCCTCCTGCTGGTGTCCATTGCTCAGTGTGCCACACCTTGCAAGGCATTTGTCTTAAAGCAGATTAGTTTGAACAGGTCTTGGCTCCCAAGAGTCCTCCTTAGTCGGGCATTCAAAGGGAAGAAAGATGGAGAACAAAAAGCAGACACATACACGCCCTGTTTGACTCTTCCTTGCTCCAGTAGATGACGTGGGAAGCTTAACAAGAGTTTTCTGTTGATTTGGAAATCTTGAGAAGATCAGAACACGACAGGAGAGCGGATTCCTTAAGCTCTCCTAGAGGAATTAATAGACCTTTCTATGATGAGTTCAAAGGAGAGATCCCAATACTGCCTCATAAAGAGAGTTCTCTGATGGGTAGCTTTTTAGCTTTAAGTTTTTGACTGGTGCACAACTCCTATGGTGAATAATCATGTGCCTTTTTTATTGTACTTCGTATAAAAGAGGACTGGAAAAATCCTACCTTTTCAGCATGTCTGGTTCGTTGTACTAAACAAGAAGATCTGTAAATAACACTGGAAATATAATACACTATATGATACATTTCGAGGTTGATTGTTTAGGAGTCTCTGTTTCTAGAGAGAGACTGTTCAGTAAATGTTTACAGGTGGTTCTCAACCTTCAAGCTGCTGAAAAGCAGCATTTTAGAGACCTCTTCTAGATAGACACAGGTAAATGTTGAATAGGTAAAATAGCCACATGCTCTGTTATATTGCCACATTTTCCACTTGTTGGCTGTAAAGGCATCACAATATAGCACTTTCATATTTTCAGATTTTCAGTACAGGTTTTCAGTACAGGTTTTTCAGTGCAGCAGATTCAGTCACACGTGAAGGAGAGACGCAGATGGGATCTGCTAATTTCACCGTTTAATATTTTATAGGACCTTAAAAACAAAATTGCTTTGTTTTCCTGAGCCAGGTGATTGCAGTCACTGCGGTGCCGTGAGTCTTGGGGATCTGTTCCTGGAAGAGCTTCTGCCATTCCTATTTCAAGGCATGCTGAACAAAATCGAGTGGAAACAAAGTTAATTTTTCAAGGGCATGATGTGTAATAAAATATTTACTTTTAACATGCGAAATCCATCAGTTCTTGTCACCTCTTGGTTAGTATCTGGAAAGCATGTCGTTATATTTTGCCCTGATTTTATTTCTGAAGCAGAGTGTGGAAAATGCAACACAAAGCCAGTTCTGGAGTTTATTTGTGGCTAATTGCTGATCTTTATTTATGTCATGTGGGCCTGGTTACACGTGGATATTTACAAAAGAATAATTCTGGGTGAGATTCTAGATACAAAAATGCTTCAATTCCGTGTTTATGGTTAGTTGAACACAACCTTTTGGACAGTGTAATAAGACCTGCAGGGAGAAGAGCATCTTTAATAAGTCAAGGAATACAGTATAAAATCACAGACAATCTCAATATTCAAGCCTTCCTGCAGATCTGAACCAGGTAGGAAGCTTCAGGCTAAATACAGATTGGGAACAGCTGCCCTGCATTTAACCCTCTTATGTTAACTGTTAGACAATGTAAAATTGCAGTTACCATCTATGGAGCAGCTGTTGAAAGCTTTGTACAGGAGTGTGTTTGCAAGTGACTTCTCATCTTCTATCCAGGTACAGTTTCCCCATTTTAAATTACATGAAACCTGTTTTCTGCCTTTGTTTGCTCTGGTGGAGCTTTACTCCTTGAGGGAGGTGAGAAGGCAAAAGAGGGGAAAGATGATTTTACCAGGTGAGCTTTTTGGGGAGTAACAGGTCATTCACACCATTTTTAGCCTTTCCAGTGAGCAAGGGCCAGCTGTTTTATATGAACAAGGCTGGAAGTTGAAAGTAATTATATATCAACGTGACTAGTGAATGCCTAACTCTTCGAGTATAAAGTTACAGTACTGAACAGAAGCAAATACGCCATGTGCTTTATTTCCCCCCCTTTTTTTTCCTTGTCTTGAATTACCGATTACGCTTGATGCTCGGTTAGCGGCGGGGCAGCAAGCCCTTCACATCCTGGGTAAATGAGAAAGGAAGGCTGAGTATCCAGAGGAACACCAGGTTTTAAATGTCCCGTGCCAAAAGGAGTCTTGCACGTGCTGTTCAGGAGCTTTGCAGCAGAGAGAGGAGCAGGTACGGGATGTTTGCAGCGCTCGTTTGTCTGTGGCCGCGGTGCCTGAGGGTGCTCAGTCCTGGCAGGTTTGAGGGCCGAGGCCAAAGGCTGCAGGAGGCTTGCAGGAACCAAACTTGGGGTAGAAGAAAGCAAGCAGGTTTTTGTGCTAGGTAAGTGGCTCTGAGATTTACAGGCTAATATAAAAGAATTCAAAGAACTCTTAAAGGTGGAGTCGGCATTTTCTGTGATTGTGCTTTTTTTTTAAGATTTGCTGAAATAATTTCTTATATTTGCAAAGCACATCTGTTGGATTATTTTTACTTTAGTCTTTATCTGTATGAACCACTGCTTTGGCTGTGGTATTAACATGGTGACTCTGCATGTGAGAGGGTCTTAAATATTCTCTCATCAAAGGAATAGTAATTAAAAAAAAGCCTTGAGTATTATCTGTTTTAACCAAAGTCTATGGTTCTTTTGTCACTATTTCACCCCTTAGTATTATCTGAAATCCTGCTTAATGTTGTGCCGATTTTCAGTCCTGTTTCCCACAGTGCAGCAGTTCTAGATATTGAAAAGTATTTAATGTAGTGCAATATGCCTTGTAGAGAAAATTCAGATCAAAGTCTTCATTTGCTATTTTGTTTGATTTGGGAGATTATGGAGCTAAATACTGGGTCACAGGACAGAAGAATAGAATGTGAGAAGGAACATCAGGCCTAGCCCCTTGTTGTCAGAGGCAAAGCAGTAAAAATAGACTTTTCTGAGCATGTCAGGGTACCTAAAATTTAGCTGGAGTCCTGTGGTAAAAAAAAAAACCAAACCACCTTTCTCCTTTGAGAGCCATAAACTACTTTCCAAGCTGAATTTATTTTTGGCTTGATTAAAGCTATTTGTTCCTCAGCCAAAATTTTCCTCTGGTCTTGCTGGCTCGCTGGTTCCTGAGGAACAATAACCTCCAGTGGAAGCAACTAAGAGAAAAAGAACTAAAGAAGGTGTTTGGATTCCCTTGCAATTGTTTGAGAACTATATTGTGCTCACCCATGAGAACTCTGCAGGGCTCTTCCTCATCCAAAAAGCCAAGCTCAGGTTCCATGGAAGTGATCTAAAACCAACATGTGGAAAAAAACCCACAGGTCTTCATACACATTTTGAAAGTGTTGAGCTATCTATCTCATTTCAATGGGTAATTTGGAGCTCAGTGTGTCTGAAGATGAGGCTTTCACAGTCCTTTGTTTATATTCCTTTTCACCAGCCTGCTCCTTTTTAAAAACTGTGGTCTAGTAGATGAGAATCTCACTTGCCACGTGACAAGGGGTGTAATCTGTCTGACACAGGACAGCTGCAATTTTAAGTACTTAAGCCAGAGCTAATAAGATTTAATGAAATAGCACCAGCCCTAATCTGCTCTTTAGATCAATTACACAGCATGTAATTCCTTCAGTCTCCAGTATTCATTTGAAATGCTTCATTAACAGACATGCAGAAGGGCATTATGGCCTGGGTAGGGATCCAGTGAGTTACGTTGTAAGAAGAACTTTAACAGAAGTTGCAGTTCAGAGGCAGTTTGGCACATTATCATCCAGTTAGGACACAAATACCTTTGGTTTCTCGTGCAAGGCTTGAGCAGGAAGAACAACTGTCAGAATTCCCTTGACTGAAGGTGTTTCTAACAATGATGTTCCATTTCTGGCTGCTGCTGTTTTGACTGCCTGATTCTTAGTGCTGATCAAAGTGCTTGGCAGAGGTCATGCCACAGATCAAAGATGGTATTGCAGTTTAGAAGGTCTGGCTAACAAGCTGGACAGAAACCGAGGAACGATCAGGTCTTCACATGTCTCTAGATCTGCATGTCACTGCAGTAAACTTAATACCATGTTCTCTTTGGAAAGAATCCCAAACTTAATAAATGTTTGTACTGGAAGAGCTGTTCAAGAGACCAGTCATACAATTTGATATTCTTTTTCTGTGTGTGACATTAGGGGACTTAAGGTGAGAGCTCTAATTACTGAATACATGGAAAATACATTAACTGGCACCACGGTCTACTGAAGCTCCACACATTTATAGCTTCCTGTGTGGTAACCAGGATGTTCTTGAAACACTAATGCTCTGAGTGTACTCTGCCAGAGGTGGAGTCTGCTCACCTAGGGAACTAAGGGAACTCGAGGAATAAATACTGAAATTATATGGTTAATAATTATCAGTGAATAACATGGCACGAAGTGCATCGATATTTACATCACCAAAATGTAATGAATTGGTTTCAGATACTTTCTAAACAATCTCCTTGTTCCTATAGAGATGTGGGATGCTTGTGCTGTGTGAAGATTTCAGCTGTGTCTTTACAGTGCCCCAGCCATCAATGACATTAGAAGGAGAGATATACAGTGACTTCAGCACATTGTAATGGTTTCACAAATACATTGACTTATATTACAAAAGCATTAATGACTTGTAACTAAAGGTACTGAGCTGAGAGGTTGTCCTAAGTAAAAACAGTGTTTCTTTGTCCAAGAATGCTTATTTCAAAACACCCAGTGAAGCAATATATGGCAACCTGCTTTTGGAGAGCTTAATTTCTGAATCAAGAGCATTCATCAAAAACATGTTAAAAGGACTGGTTACTTTTCATAGCATTACAGTTTCCTGTTGGCCACCGACAAGTGTTGTGCAGTTTTCAAACTCTTTGTAATGTTTAATTAAAACAGAAAAAATAATGCAGCAACTAGAATGCAAGTTGTGACTGAGAATGATTTTTCATTATGTGGCACATCATCAAATCAATTTGTATTCACACTCGAGAAGTTAATAAATTACTATGCATTTTACTGCTGACATGAGCTGCATGTTTTATCAGTGTATGTTTGGACACTTGTATTAAAATTCAAAGTTGTCACACAAAGGAAAACGAGAAGAGCAAAGCATATGTGCATTTTAAAATTTAAATGGCACATAATCTGTTCTGAAAGGCAGTCAGCCCGTTTTTGAGAAGAGCACAGCAGACTGCGAGCTGTCCTGAAGCAGATGAGCTCTGTGCCTGTCAGGGGAGGCTGATGGCAGTACAGACTGCTGAAATACTTCTACCAGAAGTCTACATAGCCTTCATCTCATCACTGAAAACTGTCAGTAATTGATGGCTGGAAGAATGGAATAGGACACAGTGAAGATGTTGAATGATCCTTTCATCTTGTATCTCCCCCCAGTTTCTCAAGGTAAGGACTTCCCAAGCCAGAGGCTGCACACACCAACCCAACCACCAGATTTACCAACAAAAGTGGGCCTGTATGTATCTGATCCACTTACACCTCTGGATGTCTCAATCCTACTGTAATAAATAGCACAATTGCTACGAGTCAGTATTGCTGCTTTGTATTCCATAGGATGCCCTGGAGTTCTCTGATGGTGAAAAACTGTGAATAACTGCTGCCAGCTCTTTTTTAACACCCTTCTCAGCTTGACCTCTGTCATCCTGTTCTAAAATATATTTCTGCACTGAGTGTCATGCTTTTTTAGTATCACTAGCAGACAACTTTGCAACTGTGCAAGCAGATGCTCTGTGTCATCCGTGGGACTGGGTGACAGCAGGGTGAGAACCCATCGGGCTCCTGAGCTGCTCCGTGGTATAAAACATACATGGCTGGTTTTAACATTGATTTGGGATCTCAGCCAGGCTGAATCTCCTCTGTCAGCGTGTATGACAAAGCGTGCAATTTGTGATCAGAGAGCACAGAGCATCCGAGGAGGGATGCAGCACCTCCATCCGTTCTGCGAGGAAGAGCTCCCTGCCCCGCTGCTGCTGCTGGGAGGAGGCTGTGGGGTGGCCAGGCTGGGACATGCTGCCGTATTCCTGGCTCTCTTGCACCCCTCTGGTTCAGAATATGAAGTGGGGGAGACCTGAGTGCCCGAGGTTTCTCCTTCCCGACCTCTCCAAGGGCGGCGCCGGCCCAAGTGGGAGAGCAGCGACGGAGCGACTCGCTGGTGTGCCCAGGGCAGGTGGGGTTGGCTGGAGGCTTCAGGTGGGTAACAATACAACCAGCCTCGGGAGGAGTGCCCTGGCACAGCCTGGATGTCCATCTTCAGGATCAGTCTGTTTTAGGGTGAGGCATTTCCTCGTAACTCCACGCTGAGGGCTCTGTGTAGGGACGCTGCTCTGTTGCAAGCCAAGGCATTCCGTAGACTCAACTTCCTATAATAATCAAACCAACATTTCTTGGAAGGGGAAACATCACCTTTAAAGGTACCATATGCTGGCTAGAATGAATGTTTTGTGAGTAATACCCAGCAAAATTAGGCTCATATAAATATTCTGTCAGCAGTTCTGCATCTGACAACATTCGTACTGCAGAGTTATCCCAAATCTCAGAGTTTTCACTGTGAGGAATGTATTCCATGGATGTAGCCACCCTTCTCCTTTTTTTTGTTCAATAAATCTTCATGAATCAACTGTGAGTCATTAATATGTGCCTGTAATTGAGCAGTGAGTGGCAGTGATAATGATTTCTCAGGCTGTACGTGGCTTGGTCAGTTTGTGTTTGGTTTTGGCCGTGTGTTGTTCCTGCAGTGTCTTTGATCCCTTTGGATCCCTTTGCATCCTGACTGGGTCCAATCTGGAAAGCATGAACTGACACGCAGCAGTTCACCCAGGGACAAGGCCCTGGGTTCTTCCCGTGAATAAATGAGCTTTAATAAAGAAATTTTAATCAGGATTCAGGAAAGGTTTTTCTGCTTTTGCAGTTTTTTACAGCGAAATCTGCCTAATCTGTTGACAGAGCTCCAAAACACACAGGTCAGTGCTGTGGTGTGTTAGCAGTGAAAACATTTCCCAAAACCTATTGGAATTCCCTGTGCACTTCAAGCACTGGCATTCTGTGCAGAAACTGCTGCCACCTATCAGCAAGGAGGAGGAAATTAAGCAGGAAAATGATGTGTTTAAATGGAATAAATGGCTCTTTTCATTGCAAAGCTGCTTGTTTTGTGTTAAACAGCAATTAGCAAGGTGTTGGGCCTGTTCAGGATGATTCTGGGTCGGTGAGGTGCTGATCTGGCCACTCTCACCCTGCAGGGGAGGTCTGGGCTAGACAAGCACGGGGTGCTCTGGTCTTGCTGGTTGGGTTATGAGACGAGAATCTGCATCAAGGGTGCAAATGCAGGTCAAGCAGATCAGCTGGGGTCCAGCTCACCAAAGGGAAGTAGTTAAATACTTTTGTGAATCTGAACCTAAATAGCTTTGGCTCCACTTATTCTCCTTTTGGATGGTAGAAGTCATTTCGAGTGGCTCTTGAGAGCAGAGTGTAGGCTCGTTGAAGTGACACAGGTGTTTTGAAAATGTTTTCCCTTGTTTTTGGATGATAACCCTGTTGGAGTTTTTTTTCTTTTAATACTCAGAATACATCCAGCATGTCCAAGCCATGTTTTTCCCCTCCCAGTCTCAAACCATCTCATAATACCAAGGCCCAAGCTACTGCACTGTGCCTTCTTTTTCTGAACAGAAATGAAGTTCAAAGCTTCAGTGGGCTCCTGAGGGGCAGTGAGGGATTTGTGTTGTGTTCAGCCTTATCAGAAAAAAAGTCAGGGCACTTTTCATCTCTTAGGAGCCTGCTTTCTGGTTTGATCCTGGAGCCAAAGCTCCTTTCTTAGGTCTGAATCAGAGACCCATTTTGCTATCCATCAGGCCAGGGTGACACAAGGCTTTTCTCCTTCTTTATGCTAGGGTTTAGTAGAAGAGGACTCTGTGTAACTATTAAACCTGTTCAAAACCCTACAATTCTAAAGTTTTCGAAGCAAATTTTTAATTTCTTTGCATGAGCACAAGTTAAAAAAAAAAAAAAACAGAACTTTTAGGTTGTTTTTCTTTTTTTCTATAAAATGCATTGAAAAATGCGTGTGTGATAAATTTAGTCTGAGGCAAACCCAGCATCAGTGTGTCTCACAGAACTGTTCTTTCACACACCAGCTAAAGATTCAGCTCAAGCAAGTAGAAAAATGCTGGCTGCTTAGAAAAATTAGGCTCCTCATCAGTTCATTCGTGCCAGGTCTGAGGACTTCACAAAAATCTGGAGGTCTGATGTGCCATATGTACATACAGTGTGTGTATTAATAAGAGACATTCTGAAAACCCTCTTCCTCCTCCTGTTAATGTGCTGATGAAATCTGATTCAACATAAGGTTCTGGGTAAATATCAGATCACTGAGCTTTCATGTCCCGTAGAAACCGAAGAGCAGAAGAGCATCAGCAGCATCATAATAGCGAAAAAGGAGACAAGAAGTAAAGAGTGAGTGGATTTAAACTGTTCTAAGTGTATTTTTACAGTCTACAACTCCACTATCCATCCTTCCCTCCCTTCCCCAAGGTGAGACCCTTGCTGCCAGAACTAAGAAGTTCTGTTCTAGGGATGTTTTGTTGTACCTTATCACATAAAACAAATGTTTTTCCAAAAGCTTTCTTACATGAAGGCAGTGAGGTAAATCTAATCTCTCAGCGTTTAGCCCAGGCTCACAGAAGGGCAAAGAGGACTCACTTTGGCTTGGATGGCATTTATGGTCTGCAGGCAGCTCAGGGATAGGAAAAGGCAGCATGCTGTTCTCTGTAGGGTATACAATCTGAAACAATTTTATCAGGACTGCTAGATAGAGATCTTAATAAGCTGGAGTTAAACAACTGGGGTTTCTTATCTTGGAGGCAAAAAAAAAAAAAAAACAATAAAAGAAACAGTCCATTTAAAATTCACCATATGCACAGTAACTTGCAGTTAGTAATTAAATTCTCACAACATCTTTCCACAGTGCCAGGCAGAGCATATTGGCTTAGGTTGGCCTGGTTGTCGAGCGTGAACCAAAATGATTTCTAACAGCAATCAAATACATTTTGAAACGTGCTCATAAAAAATGCCAGCTCAGAGGCTCAAAGCAATAATGATTCATGTATTAGCAAATGAACCTGTCCTTTGTAAGCTAGGCCCTGAAATGTAATAAGGGATCAGTCCAAGGAAAGAAAGAAGTGTATTTATTAAGATGCTGAGAGGTAATATTTTGTGATGGGAGTTTGGGGTGACATTTATTCATCATCTGTGGAGTAGCTGTGGATTGAGGTGTTGGACTGGCCTCTAGAAGCCAGTCTCTGTCATGGATGCTTTTATCAAACCTATGTCCACAGAGGGATTTAGGAAATGCACGTGCCAGAATCCCTCTGTCCCATGGTGGTATCCAAGGTAAGCTCTTCGGTCCGTGTGTGAGCCAGACTGGGAAGAGAAGGTGAAAAACAGCTGTCCTGTATCTCCTGTGCTGTGAGGATGAACCACGCTGGTCAGGAAAGGCCTGTGGGTGAGACCTGGGAAGCTTCAGGTAAGTAACTCAGCTCCCTCCCACTCCAACTCCTGGAGGTGTCCAAAGAACACTCTGAAGGGATTGTGAATTTACAGAAAATAGTGATAATCTCCCCTGGAGCCTAAAGACATGAGCATGGCCAGACACCTCCTTTCTTCCCTGTTTTGACCGTGGAAGAGGGGTCACATTCTCCCTCCCCTTGAATGCTCATCGTGCTGGTTCTGGCACTCGGGAAGGGCCACAGGGCTGGAGTTCTGACCTGGGGAGCCACAGAAATGTGGGGTCCTGGGCAGCCCCTGGGCTGGGCTCAGCCATCATTTATCCCTGTGCTCTCAGGCAGAGCACCAACAGTAAGAAAATGGGAACCAGAGAGGAGCAGCAGTGTGGAAAGTGAGGACTCAGGTATTTTATGGGAGAAGAAAAGTGTTAAATAAATACCCACACAGAACTCCCGCTCCGTGAATCTGAGATGATGGTCCATTTTATCCCACTGGTTTTTAATTTGTTGCCCGAGGCCACCCAGCTAACTGGCATTTAGCGAATCAGGGATGAAGGGGACAGCAGTACAGCTTGCAGACTTCAGAGAGCTCTGACCTTTCCAAGCTCCTCGTGTAAAATCCGCCGACCTCACTTACGACGAGAGAACAAGTCCGGGCGCCGTGGGCAGAGACCACAAACCCCACCACTGCCTCCATCTGCAAACCCAACACCCCATTAAACCCAGCCTGCCCTGGGACTGTGGGACAGGGCTGTACCCCAAGGGGTGGGGGGCATGGCTTGAACCCCACCAGGGAACCAGGAGCGCTTGGAAACCAGGGCAGCAGCGAGAGGCTGCTGAGGGTTTGCATTAAAACAGCCTCTGCTTATTCTCCATGGGGCGAGGGCTAGAGCAGTCCCAACGCACTTCATACACTGAATTCACTTTTCTAGCATTCAAATATGTTTGTTTTCCTTTCTAAAGCTTGTGTGTGTCTCCGTTCCTAAGGCTATTTTAAAGCCTTGGGTGTAATATCCCTTTCGTTCCCCTGCAGTCACATCCACGTTCTCACAGGTGCTTCGGATGCAAAGCAACCTTTAGTCACATAAAGCTTCAGAAAATAGAATAAAATTCTTCCTGGGTTTCTTCCCTCTCCTCCAAACATTCACAATGGTTTCAAACTGCGAGACAGCAACCTGATAGTGGCAGAGCCTGGAATTTTCTCACCTGAGGTGCTGCTGGATGGTATCAGGCAGGGATTTAATCAGGACGAGGGGCAGCTATCAGAGCAGGCTGTCATGCCCAGAAAACCTCAAATTATGCACTAATTATCCATCTACACTGCCAGGGAATAAATAAATAATGACTTCAGATTACTGGGCTACAGATAATTCCAGCTGTAACAGGTTTGCAGGCTGGGGGTTTCTCGCAGTGTGCTGGAGGTGCAACAATGAGCAGTGGGTTTGCTCAGGGGTGGGCTGTGAGTCCCATGGGCTCTGGAGAAGTGGGATCAAAGCTCTAGGTGGTCACTTCAGAGGAGGTGGCTCCAGGTCGTTGCCTGCCTCCTGCAAGGGCTGTGTAATGATGTGTGGCCAGGCAGCTGCTCTTTTCTCCTCCTCTTCCTTGCTGTGTCGCGTTGTGTTTAATCACAGGAAGGGAAAGCAGTTTTGGGGAAGCAGGTTTTGTCCTCACCTTGACCTTGCAAGCAGAGGAAAATGCTGACAAGGAGGTGCTTTTCCAGTCAAGAAGTGAGAAGTGTTGTTCAGAGCTGTAAAGTTCTAGAGCTGTGGCCATGCTAATGCACGTGAGTGAAAAATAACGCCAGAAAATGTTTTACAAGGGATTGATTTCACCCTCAGACCACCTCAGAGAGATAGACTGTAAAAAAAAAAAAAAAATCCAGACATTTTGGCTCCTAAAGGCTTTCTTTTCAAAGAGGATTTGACCCTGTATCCTTCAAGGTTGCTCAGGTTTTACTATCTTTGGCCTCTCCCAAAGCCTTAGTTATACCTTGCAAAAACACCAAGAAGAAATAAGAGGCTCTTCCCTTCTTGAAGCCAGTCACGGGCATGGCTATTGCAGTTTTTAGTAGTACTTCCATTTTCCATAAAAATACCATTTTCAATGGTAAAGATGGCAAAAATGGTTTAAAAAGAGGGGGTTTAAACTTGTAAAAATACCATTTTTAACTGCAGTTCTCCTCCATTAACTGAAGTCAGTCCTCAGTGCCTGTAATCAACTGTAATCTCATACTCAGTCTGAGCTTGGAAGCTCTTTATTTTTTAGTTATACCTTCTTGTTTATAAGTACACTCAATGTACCATATTGCTGCAGAATGTTGATTTGCTTGTGTTATAGTAATCACTTTCTCCTCCTGAGACTGAAAGCCAAACCAAAGCCAGGATTAGCATGTCCAAAGATGATTTTTAATTAAATAATTGAGGTGTCCCAGGTGAGATGAATTTAGTGTCTCATTGTCTCTTTAGCTTTAGCTGGAGACTTGTTTACAAAGCATTTGAGAAGGGAATGGGGGTAGGTAACTCCTACAGCTTTGAGTGGACGCTGGGATTTTTTTGGTTGATGTTTGCATCTGTAAGAATTGGTTGAAGTGCTTTGCTCGTCATTTAGAGTAGACTTGGATCAAAGTTTTCTAAAATTGCAAACTTTGCAAGCTGTTGTACTAAACTTGTGAAGCTCATGGAAAAAAAAATGCAGCACTTGGTTTGGGGAGGGGGGGAGAAAAAGCCAAAGCAAAAAAGACAACTTAAGTCTTTCAGAGCAGTGGGAAAAAAGAACTTGAAGGCATAAAGCTCAAGCATGTCATGTTGTGACTGCTGTGCTTAAATGAACAGACTGTGTTTAGCTGCTTGCCTGAAGACTGATGGGAAGATGCCTTAGTGTGTCCAGCAGTAAAGTATTTCCACGGGGGCAAAAGGCATTCCCTGCAGTGCCTGCATCATGCTATGCAAACCATCCTTCATCTGGGAAGCCCAGGTTTCTGTGGATCAACCCACTGTTGAACCTGCAGCCTCCTCTGGGATGGTTGTTCCTGTGGGATAATTTATGCAGGCAGGGATTTTGTTGCCTTAGCCGTGCAGAGATGAGTACCTGCTGAATCCAGTGGTCTCCATCTCCTGCATGACAATGTGGGCTCCCATTTCAACAACCAAGTCTAGTGTTTCTCCATGCTGGTAGGAGTGGAACAACCACTCACCAGAATAACTTTCTGCTTTAATTAAAAGAGAGGCTGAAGTCTGTCCCTCATTGTCTTTCTCAGAGCTTCCAAAATAAGAAAACTTTCTCGATGGGACTGTACACAGGCCACTGAGAGCTCTGTGAGATTATTTGTGCTCTGGGTGGAAATGTGGTTTGCTCGGGCTCAGAGGCAGAAGGCTGAAATCAGGATCAGGATGAGGGAGGTGTGAGCCCCAGGGACTGTGGTGTGGTCAGTGTGGCCCAGCTGGCTGTACCTGTGTGCTAAACTTTCCTCTGCATCCATCTTTTTCCTAAGCATTTGAAATGAAAGTTTGTTTGTTTGCTTCTTTTAAGAAAGTAGCAGCTTTTCCATTCTAGGAGCTCTATGTTCATTTTGCTCAAGTACAAAAGCTGTTGGCAATAAGTGAAAGTATGAAAACAGTGAAATTAATTAAATTGAGGCTTCAAGAAAATACCAATACTGTTGATATCCTCGAAGCAGCAGCATAAAGCAAACTTATGACATTTTGCCAAATGTTGTTTTTTGTGAATAAAGCAAACCTAGAGGTTTTGCTGAACTCTGAAACCTGGGGGCTTGGTTTGATACACACTTTGAGGGTGAGTGTTTGTTCAACTGCAGGCAGCTTGGACATATTTCTCCTTTCCTGTAGCTGTCAAATACCTAACTGCTCCTGGATGGCATTTTTATTAATGAATTACCATTAAGACTTAAATTCAGAATCTGACATAACTTGTTTGGTTGGTTTTGTTTGGTTTTTTTTTTTAATGATGCTATGAAAGCCATACAAATCAATCCCAGTTCCTTAAGGGTCCCAGACATTATTAATTAAATTTGAAGGACATTTATCTCTTATTGTTGCTCTTTAAGTGTTTTTGTCTCCTTTCCTAGATCCTCCTTCCCCCTGTTTTAAATTTGGAATAATTAGCTGAAGCTGGTGAATTTAATTAGCAGCAGGAATAACTCTGTCTGGGTTTGAGGCAGAAGGGAAGTAGGGAAGGACTGAGGACTAGAATGTAAGCAGATTAACGTCGGTGAGAAAAACTGACCATTCCCACCTTGCAAGTCACGGTTTAGGTGGGGGTTTGATTTGTTTTTTGGGTTTGTATGGGTCTGGTTTTTTCTTTTTTAACTGTAGCTATGGAACATTGACATCTTTTTCTACATAAGCCCTTTCAGTGGTGAAATTCAGAAGCCTAAGCTTTGCTTAGGGGTAAACAGTATCTGTTGGATGAAACTCACTCCTGTGCAGAGGAACCCGAGCGGGAGTTCAGAACTCCAAAGCCGGGCAGGAGGAGCAGATGAATTTTAAAATTGGCCTTGACTGCAGGGATGAATTTTTTCCATGCCTCGTGGATTTGGAGACCTGGATTTGGCCTATAAAGTAACGAGAAAAATGGCCCACCTGGGACACGGTTATTGATTGCTTCCTCTGCCCCTCAGTGATAAATATTGCATGGCTATCTGCTCATCTTTTGCATTAAAGGAACAATCCAATATCCATTTTTGTTTTCCACGCTGTGCCAGAATGACAAACTCTTTCCTAGTCTTCATAAAAAGCAAAACCCAGAGGGGTTTCTTCTGAATGCTGGATGACAAATAAGAGAGTAATGCCTTCCCCAGGAAATCTCTCATGCTTGGCTGGTGTATATACTGTCAGGATTATTTTTTTTTTTCAGTTTGATAGTGGAGAACATTTCGAAGCCATTAATATGGGGGATAATTTTGTACCTTGAATTTCTTCTCACCCCGAGGATCCCCAGGTCAGCTTCTGAAAAACACTTGGAAATGTTTATTTTGTTTGTCTTTCACGTTTGCAAGGAAAGCTACAGAATCCTCACCTGCAGGCATGTTCTCTTAAAGCTTTTCGACATGTATCGACAGAACAAAAGCAAAACTCGTGCTTCCAAACCCCAGTACTGATCTGAAAGTGGGGGTTTTTTCTTTGGAAAAATCTAAAGGATCTTGGTGATCTCAATGAGCAAAATCTATATAGTAAGATAGGGGGATTTTTTATTTTTATTCCCCAGAACATAGGCCAGCTGCTTAATCTTAAACGAAACATTTCTTTCTTCCACAACCCCCATCTGTAATTTCACAAATCGGCATGAACTACCCAGATTTTATACTTGAACAATAAGCCATAAAATTGCTCAATATTTTCCACACTTTAAAAACATTAACAACTGAAAATAAATAGGACACTGACATGTGGGTTTTTTTAAAGCCCTATCTCAAGATTTCACTGCTTACTTCGTTGCATTTGAACTGTGCTTGTAAATCTTCACTCCTGGGCTCCTTTGGGCGAGGGGTCTGTTTGACCCCCGTGTGGCCCAGCTCTGACCCCCATATATTTTCCTTTTATTCTTCCATCTCCCGAGGTGCTCTGCACGTTATTATGGTGTTCTGGCTGGGTTCTTAATACCATCCATATTGATTTCTAGGAGATAAATGTCAGGCATGGTCTGTGTGTCGCTGTGATCTCGCGCTTCTCCGGTCTCTGCTTAGCTCAGGTGAATGGCAGCAGAGGGGAGCAGGAGTGTGACAGCCCCTTCTGTGACCTGCTCCTTCCCTAGGACAGATGCACCAGAATGATCAACCCCTGTATGAATAAATTACAGGAGTTTTAGGGAGGTGTGGCTGGTGGGAGGCTGCTGAGGAGCCGTGGGCAGGGAGTTCTCACCCCGAGCCCACTGTGCTTCACCGTGGGCTGTTTGCTCTGGTGCTGCTGCTGAGAGTTCACTGGTGCTGATTTACTTCTTGCTAATCAGCCTCCAATGTATTGGATGCACCAGTCTCTGTTGATGCAGCTCCTTATAGCAGAATTTTAATGAAACACAAGTGTTGAGAGCGCCGTTCTCGGCTGGCTGCTTTGGAGGTGCTGATTTACTGCCATCAGTGCAGAGCCTTCCTGAGGAGCAGCAGCTGGTGGAAGACACACACAAGCACTGGAGTAGCTGATCTGTGCTGCAGCAACTGCCCTCTGTGTCTGATGAATTTCGATCCACTCATCACTTAGGCCATTAGAGTGGGGTCCAAGTTACCGGGTCCAGCCTGTGCTCCTGTAGAAAACTGCTCCTTAAGCTTGTCCTGCTATTCCTTCCTGGTGCCTGCCAGCAGTAAAGTGGGGAAAAGGCATTTGCTTTGTAAAATAATTTCAAGACTTTGGAATAAAAACGTAAAAGGTAAATAAAAAACAACAAAAAAACCCCACATAAAATGCCGTGTTGTGCACTTCTGGAGGCTAGGGGGGGAATTTATGCCATATATTCATTATACTCATGTTCTTTCCTTTGGCCATTAGAATACAAATATCCAGGGATAATAGCAAGGGGAAATATTTCAGCTGTGCTAAATCCCAGTGTGTTGTTTGAAAAGGACAAGGCCTCAGCATAACCAGATGAATTTTTAACAGCAGTATATCATATTGGGAAATGTTGGTTGAAAGAGAGGACTGTAATATTAATCTTGGGTTAGTTGTATCATTTTATCTTGTCAAGAGTAAGAAAGAAAAGACTGTGCTTCCCTATTATGCCATGTAAAAATACATAATTTAGGAGGTTAAAAATACATTTGATTTCACTTAACATAAATATTTCTTTTCTTCTGAAACTGTTTTGCCGAGTATAGCATTACTGAGAGAACCTCTGTTCTGGCTTTTGTAGCTCTGGTCTGTTCTTGGTTTTGTTTTGGAATTGTTCTAAAAAAGAGAAGGAAAGAAAGAAAGGAAAAAGACTGAGAACTGAGCTATGGTTCATGCATACCTATCAGCAGTTTGTTGAAGAGCAGAGCTGAGCTGGTGGAAGAAGACCTATAGGATTTTTCCACTCTAAAAAATTGTATTAATAATTAAATGATAAAATATTTAAAGAAAATGGAATTGCTTATGTTCAGGCAGTGTATCACTTTGTCAGTCATTCCCAAGATGGTTGTTCCAAGATACTTTTTTCAACCTAAGCTTTACCCCTGAGTGAAAAGGGGAGAAGGAACGTGAGGAGTCAGAAGCGAGAAAAACTTGGAGAAACTAGTGGGGATTCCACTCTTGGCTATTGTACTGGCTGTTCTAAACAGCAAGAAGCATTTATAGTTAATAATTGCATGTTATTGTTGGCCTAGCAGTTACAAAGACACACTGTTTCTTCAGTACTGCCATTTCTGAGCCATCTAATGAGAATGTGTTGCCACGGCAACCAATGGCATAAGTACTTTTTTTTTTTAAAGTAATTAAACTCTCTAAGTCAATTTGCCCTTACTTGTCAGGTTAGGAAATAGAACGTTGTTTATTGCTTTCTGCTGAAGCAATGAGGTAGCTGGGAGGGCCAGCAGGGTTGGAGCTACCTGAGGGGATGTCGGCTCTGCAAGCCCTTTTGTTAATAAATTATTCTTTTTCTGGTGTGTGGCAGGTGTGGGAAAGCTCCATGAAAACTCCTGGATACTTGCACTCCAAGGGGACTGGTGTGGGTGTTGCTAAAAGGGGACGTGCAGTCAAACACAAAGACTTTGTGAGCAGGTGAGGGCACAGAGCAGGATGCTCGGGTGCCAGTGAGATGGATTTGTGTGGGCATGGCAAAGAAAACAGTATCTTTGCCAGACTGTTAGTGGAATGAGCCAGGCAATCCCGATTCAAGCTCTGCTTGGTGCAGTCAGATCTATTTACCAGCCCTCATATGTTGTACAACATGGGAGTTTGTTTCCAAGGCACGTAATGCCCCGAGAACATAACGGAGGGAGGGGACCAAGCCTGCTCAATTCCTACAAAACACAGGGATCTGAAAAAAGCCCAGTTTCCTCTTCTGCAGCACGATGCCCAGAAATTATTGGCTGCTCAGGGCACTCTCTGCTCGGAGGCAGCCTTGGAATACCCAGAACATATGGGCCAGCCACACAGCAGGGTGGAAGAATGAGGCCCATTTCATTCTTCCTTCGGTTTTGTTTGAATTTCCTGAAGTCACTGAGCGCTTCTCCCAATCCCTGTCAAACCCCATCTTAAAAACTCCAGCTGTCAGCTATCAGATCCTACGAAGTTTATTTTAGCACACTCTGCTTGTGCCCTTTGGCTCAAAGGAGAACGGGGCTCCAGCAGAAAATGGAGTGAAGAACCTCTGAAGTGTTTTCATTTTTAACTATGAAAAGGCTCTGCTTGAGCATCAGAGAGAAGCAACAGCCCAACAAGCTGCAGAAAGTTTAAAACATTTGCTTTTTATTGGTCCTGCTACTTGCTGTTCCACTGAATTGATATGAAATAAGGTACAGAGAGATCCTTGTAGAATATTTGATCGGTTGTTTTCTCTAGAACAACAGAAGATCTATGCAAATAACTTTTTTTTTTTTTAGGTTTGGTGACTGAAACTGGAAACAAATTTTCTTTCAGCTTTGCCTGAATGCCACATTTCAGTTTTGCATACCAAATTGAAATCAGAGACAGGTAGTCTTGGTTTAGAAGGAATTTTCTTACTGTTGTGACTTCTTAATATAGCACTGAAAGTAGCTACTAAAAATTACAAAGCCCTCTTATTTTCCTTAAAGAGCACATTTTTCCTGCTACCTAATGAATAACTTTAACCTGTCCAAATACTTTTGAAGCCTTATTTGTATATCCCCAACCTATGGCAGCTGTTCCCTTCTCCCCTATTCGCATGTGCTGATACACAAGAGTCTGACCCCATCAAAACTTCCTTGTACATCCCTTAGCTATTCCAATGAGGAAAAATAGATGAAGAAGGTAATAATAATAATAATAATAATAATAGGAGTCACAGGTATAAGACCCAAATAAGTAAGAGTGAAATATGGTGTAATTTGACAGCAGTGAGGAAAATACTGAGAGATCTGTCATGTCTGTGCTGCTGGTGCTACGGAGGCAGAGAGAGCTGTTAGGAAGGCACAGAGCGTGAACTCAAAGCACTTTTATGCAAAGGCTACAGTAATGAATTCCAGTCTTGCCTGAGAGCAATTCTTGAGGTAAGTACAAAGGTGAGTTTGGAGTATTGATTTTTATTTTTTTTGTCAAAAAGACAAGAAATTGGAGTGAGTTGTAAAAAATTAGTGCTGCTTGGAACGGTTCACATTAAATCAGGTGCGGGCTCAAAGGGGAGTACATCAGGACTGAATTTTGGATCCTGGAATCACTGCTCAGTAGCATCACTCCTTCTTCCTCCCCAGTTCCCTTTCCTCTGCCTCCTTTGTTGTAGTAACCCCTGTGGATAGAGGTCCAATTAATAAAACTTACCTTTATGTGTGCATTATCATAATACAAAGGCTCGAGGGGCACACAATCCCTTCATGCCTGAGCAAATTTAAAACTCACGATCCTCCTGGGATGCTTGCTGGGAAATGGAGAATGGGAATAAAGGGCATTCTAACATTTCTGCTGAATGATTGCTGCTCTTTGCAAAGTGCTGTGAAGCCTGTTAGCTTGTGAACATTTATGGGAACCTTATTGCTATTAGATCCTGTGAAACGACTATAATTAAAAAATTCTGGTCCTTTTTTACATAGGAGATCTGCACTGTGTGTTCAATCATTCTCTTGCAAGAGCCTGGGAGAAACTGAGATTGTGATTGGTACAGTAAGAGCAAATGACCAGAAATATTAAAATTACCTATATCTTTTAATGGAAAACACTGTGAATCCCAGGTTTGAATGCACATATACACTGGCCCATGTTTTATCCTTGGGACACGACTGTGTGCTAATGATTACTGTTTAAAATTCTGCTTTTTCATTTGTTGGCCTGTTGTGGGATTGGAAAACTCAGGCCCATGGTAGCTTGTGCTGTACAGAGCATTTACAGACAGGCAGCTGCCCCAAAATGCTGTCAAAATCCATCAGGGATGTAATGACAGAGTCAGTTGAAGAAGTGGGGTGAGGGAGAAGTCATTGGCCCACTAATGCAGTTATGGCAGAGTTATAATCAGTGATCAAAACACTCCAGCTTCACTGCCACGTGGCCTTCAGTGTGCCAGAAAGAGCAACTGTGAGCCAAGACCAGAACAGTAACTTAGTGGTGCTGGAGGGTCTGTCTGAGTGTGCATCTCACACATCCACATTCAGTGCAGATTGCTGTCCATTAACAAGATTTAATAATGCTCTGCAGAGCTGCAGCTTTCATTAACAGGCTTGGGGTGCCAAAGGGCCAAATGACAGGATGAGCACATTAAATAAAGAGATTTTTACAATTTGGCCTTCTGTAGAATACAGTAACTTCCAACTTCTCTTTCTCCAGGAGTGAGCACAGCCAAGGAATGTTTAGGGCTGGGAAGAGCCTAAAGGAGCAGGAGTTGCTGCCTCATGATGCTGAGTGTCTAACTACAAGGAAATCCTCTTTTGCCAGAAGAGGAACCTGTAAACATTCGTCACTAAGTACCTATTTGACCAAGGAAGGCTCCCAACAGATAGCAAAGACTTTTCACTTTGACCTAAACCCCTGCACACCAGCGAAGCGTCAGCTCCTCGTCTAATCCCACACTGAGTGAGAAGCCAGCCACAGATTTATGGCCCAATTTTTATTTTGTTCTATGTTTCATCCAGTTCTGTGTGAATTTATTTATAAAAGTCCCAAGGAGAGTGTGGGGATATTTCTTCTTGGTTTTATAACCTGAGTCCATGAAAGGTTTTTGTCCCAATAATTTTGAAAAAAGACCCTGTAGAAGGTCTTTCTTCACAATCCCAAACCATTCCTAGAATGACAAGGTCACTCCTTAGAGAATTCCTGCAGACATTTATTTTTAGCAATACTGGATAAATTCCCACAGGGACAAGTTTAATTAAACTGCCAATCTTGCTAAGTCATGTAGTTAGTAGCAAGTAGATAAATAATGTGAACTCAGACTTATTTGTTATTTGTTCTCAGTCTTTAATCACCCAACAGTAATTCCATAATTGAATTAAAGTACTTAACCATTCTAATGCAAATTGTCTGGCTTACAGTTCTTCAATGAGTAAATTATTGCAAATCAGGTACCCATGATATCAACATTATTCACTTACAGTTAATTTATCTTCATAATAATCGAGCTCATTTTTATTTGTTCCAGAACTGGATGTCTTTTTATTTGTGAAGATTGAAAATTTAGAACTCTCACTTTGTTTTCTCTTCTTTTTTTTTCAGTTTTACAAAAAAAAAGTCAGACAAGAAAGGGAATCCAGGAAGGATACAGGTCATAGCAGTGGGCCAGCTTCCACTGCAGTTTTAATAAAGTGCAAACCAGTGAACTGTAGACAACAAGACCATTGAACAGTCAGCAAGGCAGGAGTTAACTTCAAACAGAAAGTCAGCTTCTTCCCTAGTTAGAACAAAGTAATTGGATGAGCTACAGGTACTGGGGGTTTTGATCTGAAACAGGTGAAAAGCAGGTTGTCATAATTGATGTCTGATTAACTGCAATTAGCATTTGCTCAACAGGTGCCCTCAGCCACACGAAAAGGTGGTGGAGGGAGAATGGTTGTGCTGCTCTGTGTTTTCCACGTCTGTGAAGAGCTTAGAGAAGCCTTCTGAAATTACAGAGAGAAAGGTAATTGGTTTTTGTTCTGTTCTTGTTGTATTTAAGAGCTCTCTAGGCTTTGTCTCAGAGAAATAAAATAATGTAATATTAAGTACTTTTTGGAATTAGAAAATTGCGAGTTGCTGACTGCTCTTGAGGCAACTCTTGTCAGCTGTTCAGAGGTCTGAACCATTGTTCTAACATATGGGAATTGTACTGATAAACAAGCTCATAAGAGCTGCAACCATTTGATTTTCTAGTATAGTTGTTTTGCCTGGTTTTTTGCTTTGTTTATTTCATTTATCTGTTTGTTTTTGCAATTCGTGTTTGCAGACCCTAAATGTACCTTATGTGTCACCTGTCTACAGATACCCGAGGGAGGAAAAAAAGCTTATTTGTTCTCTAAGGGTCGCTCAGTCTTATGATGACCCAAGTGTGATTTGATAGGAAGCTGAGGATTGCTTTATGTGATGATAGCAAAGTACACACAGTCTCGCTGCTGTGTCTGAATCAAAGTGATAGGTAACTTCTGATGTGAATTCAAAGCCTCCAGTGGAAGTTAAGATACGGGGGTGGGAGGTACCTGGTATTTATTCACTGAATTGTGCTTTTAAACCTGTGCCTGTTCTGGGGTGCTCTTTGATGCCTCAGTACTGTGTGTGATCACTGTCATGTGGAGGCTTTCAGAAAATAAGAAACAACGGTGAGGAGCTTTGTAGATCCCAGTATCTGTTGTCTTTTCACTGCCTTAGAGGTTTCAGACAAGTTTGCCCGCAGGTTGGTGTAACTCAGAGTCAGGTGTGAGTTTCCAACAGAATTAAACAGAACTTGCTTTCACAGTTTCTGAAATAGTAACCAACTGAATTTCATTGTGAGAAGGACACAGGAGCTTAACATCTTCCTTCCCCTGTACTCTTACAGTTAAACGCTGTCACTGTCTGCTAAATGGTTTGGGCAAAACAGTTTGAGGCTCCAGAGCAGGGACCTGTCAGTCTGTTGAGTGGCTGCTGGAGCTGGACTGCTGACGGCAGATGACTTGGTGCCTTTTTTTTTTCTCTTTTTGCTCCCTTGCTGGGATGACTTGGAATCTTCTTAGCTCGCTCCTGCTCTTCCTGGGTGTCTGAATTCGTAACAGACTCTTCCCTAACAAAGATCCCTGTCATATGATTGCTCAGTTATACTTGTCTGTGCTAAGTCTACAATGACTAATCCAAGGGAAGCCTGGAATGGGATTGTGAATGCTGTTGCAGTTATTAGCTGCATTTGTAATACTCTTACTTCTTTAACTTTCAAAGTTACAATATGTTGGTTTCTGGTATATTTTGACAGTGATAAATAAATGCCAGGCACGGCAGTTGCTCAGAGAACTAAGTTGCTTATATGAAAGAGTTTTAGCCAAGGTTAGAAATTAAGGTTACCATGAAAAGCAGCTAATTGGATTGAGGGGCTTGTTTCCTGTTTAGGCAACATCAGATGTGCAAATCCCCCCATTGTTACACTTGCCACGTACTGTCAATTAAAGCTTTTACCTGAGAACACCAGGCAATTGTAGGCATGTGAGAGGGGGAGAGGGGAAATCTTTCTTTTTTCAGTATACCGGGGAGAAAATGATGGCTGATACCTGATTAGGGTAACAAATGTACAGGAGCTGTAAAACTCAGCTTCTACTTTGTCTGGATATTCTAAATGAATGGCTTAATTTGAAAACGTTGTTACAAATCTGGCTGGACTTTAACTCCCACTAACCTCTGGCTCCCTGAGTCTCTGCTAATGAGGTGCTATTCATCAAACTCTATCACGAGCTCTACTTTCTTTAAAATGGTTCTGCTGGCAATATGATTATCTGATTCTAAGACTGTCACCTCTGCAGTCCCTGATCACTAGAATTATCCTCTTGTCAGTTGCTTTCACTTTGCAGTTAAAATATAATTTCTGTCTTGACAATGGATCTGTGTTGGCTTAACCCGGAATGCCCTAACCAACAATTCCTTGAGTGTATGCTCTTTTTAATCCTATCTGAGAATAAAACATCTGAAATATATTGTATTCTTAGGACCTGTCTTAGCTGGGAATTTTCTGAAGATGCTAGTGCCGTGACCTTACTTGACAGTACCAGCAGCCTGTGGAGTGGAATGATGGGAAGTGGGTGTTAAGCATCTCCCAGAAACATGGGATGTCGATTTGTTAAATGTCTTCTGTTATTTCAGCACATCTGAAACAGTGAAGTGTTTATTCATTCCCAGTGCTTCTGTTTGTGAGGTACAGCAAAAAACTATTTTTTTAACCACTGGAGGAATGAAGTTCTGAACCAGCCTTATTACACCTTCAGTGGGGCAGGCAATCTGAGTAGCTCTGTCTCCAGGCAGTGAAAGTAGGATGGTAATTCTTTGTCAGTTAAATGGAAAGAAAAAAAGTGGCTTGAGATCTGCAAAGGGAATTATAAAAAGTCTAGGAAAAAAAAGTTGGAAGACTCTCCTGAAAAATCTGATGCAGTCTGTTTAGGATCTGCCAAATATGTTTCTGAGAGCAGTGAAGATGGTTGTATTTAACCAAGCATTAGCATAATCTGTGAAAACAGATGCTCTCCCTCAAGGACAATGATGAAGCATTAATTACAGGTAGAGATGATTTGAAACCAAGCCTGGAAACCTGCTGCTACCCGAGCCTCCTTTTGGTAGAGCTGATTTATTGTAGCTAACTGTGGAATACGACTCCTAATGAAGATGAACCTTGAAACCAGGCAGGCAAATGTATTCTTCTATGGCCCAACATGATACATTGAATTTACATCATGTTGGAAATTAGGCCTGGTACGACTTGCAGCTCTAATGAGTAGTAAGCCCTGTGATTTCAGTGAAAGCACCTCACTGGTGATAACTGCCTTGCAAATGCCAAGGACTCTCACTCCTCTTCACAGCAAATGACTTCCCAGACCACATCAGTCACAGCCAGGTGGAGGGGCAGCATGCCTGTGCAAAACTGAATAAATGCAGGTAGGTGATTAAATGTTGCTGCCTGTGGTAACTGTAACAGGAGACTTGGCTTCACTGAGACTGAACAGGTCGATTCGTGGCGGTCAGTAGAGGCAGAGGAACACTCACACCCGTACTTGTAAGCGTGGGAGGTGGTGGGCAGTGTGCGCATGTAAATGAGCACCGAAAGGTGCCACTCGAGGCAGAGCAACTACAACTCTCTGGTAACCAAGGCAAGATATGAAAAATGTACAAAATAAGAATATAAAAGCTTTTCATCCCTTTAATTACTGTACCGTTTCACAATCTCCCCGTTGCTGATGTAGTTCACTTTTGAAACAATTGCTAATTTGCTTAATTGCCTGCTTGAGCTATTATCTCTCTAGAAAGCACAGCTCCAGGTCTGAGTCTGCTCTGTACTGCTGTTGTTCTACCTGGCACGGTGCTGCGATACTCAGAGGGATGTGAGCATTATTTTTGGACCTCAACACCAGCCTAGTTGCCTTAGGACACTGCCCTGCCGGTGCTGGGGCATCCTGGAGTGCAGTTATCAGGCCCAGGGGTGACACTGTGCTAATGCAGACATGCAACTTCCCTGCCACGGGGACCATGCTGGGTCACACAGCTGGACCTGCACAAAAACCTGGCTTCTTTCTTTCACCGTCTGGTAACCTCATTATTTGATGGAAATTTTATTGTTTTAAATGCACATTAATGAAGACATTCGGATGACCCTGTGAAAGAAATTAGGTATATCAGCTGGGCCTCAAGAAATGGGTGTGTGCTGAAAATAGCTGGGAGTTTCTCGTGGTTAAGGATGATAATGCAAAGTCGAAGTAGCACAGAGTTCATCTTTCTCCTATCTGTAAAGTAAATAAATAAAGGCAATTCAGTCTCTACAAAATTCCATTCTAGTCTCTTATATTTACTGCAGTCATCTAATGAAGTTATTTATTATTCAGATCGAGCCAGAGTGCAGAAAGAGACATGTCAAAATAAGAGATTAAAAAGCAATTATAATAAGCGAAACACTTCCTTCACTTGTTTTGTTCATATAAACTTGGCTCCTGCACGCCTTGCATATCTGATAAATATCCTCTCATGTTTACCAACGGATTTAACTCTGAAATAAAATCATGTGGAGTGATTCTTCCAATGAATCTACTTACTTTTATATTATGAAGACAAAAGGATTTCCAAGAATTTCTCAGTCATGAAGCCATTTTGTAGGGAAAATCGAGGTCCTGGTGGGAATTTGGTATCAGTCATGTTAGTGACTGGGTGTGCTGCATGTGTAACCAACAGCAAAGTGTGAAAGGCTTAAACACAGGCATCGATCATGAATCTGGAACTATCGGCAAAGCTGATTGCAAGGGGACAAGGGCCGTGTATTGATCAGATTATAATGAAGATTTATTGTGAAGAAACTGGGGAAAGTAATAATCAGTTCTTAAACAGAGCAGGTAGTTCTGGGGTGAAGGAAAGACAATTAAATGCTGCTTAAAAACCTTGCACTTTCCCGTGCTCTGTGATTCCAGGCAGTTTAGTTCTCCCACTGGCACTGGAGGGTGTTTATGCAACAAGCTTTCTAGCGCGTACTTGTGGTAAATGGAAGGGTACTTAAAATTCTTCCAACACGAGTGCTCTGACTCCTCGAGGCCTGTGTGGTTCGGGTTACAGGACTAGAGGCACCCCAATTGCATCCCTGGCAGAACCAAAGCTGAGCTCCCTCGCTGTGGAGACCCTTCGGAGTCTCCAGGAACAGCAGTGCCCTCAGTAGAGAGGAAGTGCATGTCTGTCCTTGAGTGGCAGGCACCGAGCTGAGCATCAGGCTGAGCTGTTTTCTCTGAGACAATTGCCAGGACTGACTTAGACAAAATTTTCCTCCTGAGAAGACAAAAGCTGAGCTTCTCCAAAGCACATCAGCAGCTCCTTCAGAAGAGAGGTGGGCTGAACCTTCCTTGCAAATGCTAGTGATTGATTTCCAAGTGGTTGAAAATGGATTAATGATATTTCAACTCCCAGTGGGTTTCTCATGGGAATTTTAGTTCAGCTCAGTGCTATAACAGCTGTTCTCTGCTTCTGCTCTGTGTGTGCTCCTATAGCATCAGAGCTCACTCCTCCTATGGGACCAGAAGAAGAAAGGGTGGCAATGGAACTCCTTCTACCTCTCTTAATATCTCTGGGTGAGACTGAGCTGAATGTGCTTGCTGGGTAAAAAAATTAAGGGTAATTTTAAATAGAACTTTTAATTTACAGCAATACAGCTTGCAAATGCACAGGAACAGGTCTCTAGGCTACACTTGTGCATGTGTGTCTTACACTGCTTTCTTTCCAGCTGCTCCTGTGCAATTGTGTGCTGATTCCACCAAGTCACAGATCTAATTGAGACAGGCTGGAATCCCTTTTTGCCAGGAACTGTTACAAGATGCCAAGATCCCACGGGGGGATTTTAGAATTCACTACAACAGGTTAAGACACGAAGACTGAGGTAGGCAGGAAAAGAAAAATCGAAGATGACAGTTGTCAGATAGAATAGCTTGCCTGCCTGCACATCTGCATTGGTGTACTGTGGTGCACTCCCCAAATAAAAGCTGACACTGCAGCAAAGGATTGGTCATTCCTAGAGGAAAACAGGGGTTCTTGGCTGATCAGCTGCCACAAAAACACTGTTCTTCTGAAAAACCTTTTGATGAGTATTTACACTTCGCAAAATAGGATTATGGAATCAGGCTTGGCTGTCATCTTTAGCATCTCCCATGGAGAAAGTTGGAGACAATCTACCTCTAAACCAGCCTCAGCTCCGAGGGAGCAGCACTCATTTCATCCTTTTGTTACTTTCCTTTGCTGATTCCTGGATATATATATAAACATTAATTTAACTTGTAAACATGTTTCTGCAGATGTAACTGATTTTTCATTTTGGTTTGTTTGTTTGTTTTTCCAGTTGACACTTCTGTGAGTCTTATAAGTGCATCAGTTGACTGTCAGCCAAATGCAGACGTTGCTTTAGTTGTCCCAATGAGTTATTCCCGATTTTTAGAACTGCCAGTTATGTTTTGTGAAATGTGCAGTTTGCATGGGAGGAAGATAGAAAAGGCTTTAGACGGGAGCAGCCAAAAGTTGAAATGCAAGCTTTGCTATTTTTTTTTCCTTTTTTTTTTTCCTAAGTGAACAAGAATAGTTCTTCCTAGAATGTCTTGTTTCAGGGAGCAGCATTCCCTGTGGAAGGGAGAGGCCGTCCAGCACTGCTCAAAAGACAGATTTACTCCCAACTCTGCCATTTCCATCGCAAATGGAGGCAGATGGTGCAGTGGTACCTCTGGACCATATGTTCTTCGTTTGCTCAGTTGGTTCCTCCTTTGTCTGTTTGTGTAGGTTTGCACTGGTTTCTCCACCTGCTCATTTGTGAAAGATGAATGGGCTCTTTGCTGAGCCTTGCCTGTTGGTTTTTTTGCTTTATTTCCCCTGGACACACTTTTAAATGTCACTTTCTCGGAATTGCCAAGTAGTGACTTTTTGAGCATTTGAGTCAGAAAGACGTAACCAAAGCTGCACAAGTTATTAAGGATGCAGATGTCCAAGCAGTTGCACTGCAGTCCCTTCTGACTGCTGATTAGTACATATTTTCACTTATGCTGATTTAATTTCGGTGACTTTGCTGTAAGTGTTCCCAGTTTGTCACTTGTTAATGTTTCAAGCCTAACTGCTGATAGATTGAAAAGAATTGATTGTAATTGTTTCGGGTGGCATTTTGCTCAGCTACTGTAAGTTGAGTCTGCACAACTTAGACATCATTAAAAAAAAGAAATCCTGTGTTCCATAAATATTTCTATTAAGGCTTTATTCCCCAGCTGCAAGACAGAATTACCATTCTAAGATAACTGACAGGCACAGTGCTAAATCAACATTACACTGTCAGGATAGAGAGATAAATTTACTCTTAATAGGCTGTTGCTACTAAAACACTCCCATTCTATAACACAAAGTAATGTATTTTCCTACTAACATTGAGTGAGCTCTTAAGCAAGTAGTTTCTTTTAAAATTCCAATTAGAGTACATTGTTGCTGCTAAAGATGCCCTGTTTTATCCTGTAGCTGACAAGCAAAAGAGACACAGTTTATCACATAATGGAAGCAAGCCCCAAGATGGAGCAGTGGGTTTCTGGTGGCCTGCAGGATTCCCAAGTGCCTCTTTCTTTCTTCTTCTCTGCTAAGAGACATTAATAAACTGCAGTCCTGCCACAAGGCAAGTAATTCCTAATCATCCCGTTCATTTTAAGCAGGAAAGGAGATGTGAGAATTAGCTGTGGAAGTTATGCAAAAACTGAACCAGTTTGTTGTGTCTGGTGGCTTCTCTCCAGCACTGCTTTGGTACCTGCCGAAATTCAGCTCTGAGCTCCGTTTGTTAGGGTTTGGCTGCTGGTCTGTGGCAGGATGAAACATCTTTAGCAGCTCCTTTAGCTGCTTTAATCAATGTTAGGTTTGGACTTGGGCATTTGTTCTTGCTGGCACATCCTTGTTGGAGAGCACGTCCTGCTGCTGGTATTGGATCTGTCTCAAAAACTTCTCCTCAAAAACTTGGCCCTTGTCTCCGTCTCAAAAACTTCTCCCTTGTGACTTTGTTCTGTGTCCTCATACAAACATCAAAAGGTCGAGTTAGCAAACCTTTCCAAGTGCAGTCAGAGCTGGCTGCTGTAAATGTGCTTTCTGGCTGCTCTTCTGCCTCTGCCGAGCTGGAGGCAACCAGAGAGATTCACCAGCGAGGAGAAGCTGAGTGGAGCAAGCCTGGCCATGAACCTCCTTTTCCCTTCAGCTCACTTGGGGGTGTGACAGATGTTTACCTACAAAGATTTATGAGCAGGCTTATTTAGAAAGATTTGATCTGGCACTTGAACCACGTGCAGAACTGGGAACATTTTGGAGGACAAGCTGATGAATAGGCCTGTTTGCTCAGCCAGGTAGGATGAAAAGTAGTTTTAAGGGGCAGAAGATTCATCTAGAAGGAATTACAACCGTAAGAACTATCTATTTGAGCTAGCCAATGCTGTTGACAAAAAGAAAAAAAAATGCCCTAAATTATATATAAACTGTCTCTGGTTAAATTTAGATTGGATTTTGAAGGCTTACTATTATATCATGGTTTAAACTGAAAAAAAGTTTAGCAGGGTTTTTGACAAAATTGAATTTTAGAGAAAGAAGGCTGAAATGAGCCTACTTGACAGAGGAAAGCTCATGTGACACCAAAGAACAGGCTGCTGTTCTTTCCAGCAAGTCCTCCAGAACTTCCAAGACTGTCTCAAAACTCACTGGAAGGTGCTATTAAAACCAAAATTTTAAAGAGAATCAACTGAAAGCAGCAGAGAAATCAAGGTTCCAGTATCCCTATGATTTAATCAAATTATGCTTGTGTTGGGACAAACACTAATTCCTCCTTAGGTCTGTGATCTTTAACATGATTTCATTTAAGTGTATTCTTCTGGACAAAAATTATATCTTTTTGAATTTAAAAATCACAACCTGATGTTTGCTGAGCTTCCTTCCCACCCCAGTGAATTTTGGAAGGCACTGTTTTATAAGTTTCAACCACTTCAAAGTATCTCAGTTTTGCATTTTCCTACTGTCAAATCTAACGTGCAATCACATCTTTCCGAAGTTCAATTGTGTGTTAAAATGGACTTTCTAATGACTGCAAAAATCTAACTAGAGACTTTTATGGTAAAGCAAGCCTTTTGTCTCCAAAAAGTCATTTTCCCACATTTTCCATTTGGGGCTGTAGAGGTGGAAAGCATCAAGAAACAGCCAGCCAGTTCTCCCCACCATCACATGAATGGAAACCAGTGGAGAAAATTAGTCGGGTTTTATCAGCCCTTATGTACAGTGTGCAAAGTTAGGGCAAGTACTTTTCAAAGGAACACTCTTCACTGAGATATGTTTTTTGTAATCTTCATCCATCACCCCAAGAGATGAGGAACAAATAAAGGGTGAGATATGAATATCAAAATAATGTCGAGAGGATGTTCTTGCACGGCAGTCCAAGGGAGGCTTTAATACCCTCCATGTAGCTGGTGATGTATGTTGATTAATCCGTATCACTTCACTCACAGATGTGCAGAAATTCCATCAGATGCTTTATTGCCTACAGAGGGAGTTGCAGTTGGAGTTCACCTGTCGTCTCTTCACAATTTATTTAACGAGAGGAAACAACAACACTTCCCTGAAGAGCTGCAAAAGTTGAGGCAGGTTCCACGTTCCCCCTCGTTATGGGGAGCAGTCAGTCCCCTACCGACCATTAGCATCCGTTAAGCACGGTGCCACTGTCTCCTGTTTTCTTAAGGAGCAGATTTTCCGAGGCAGGAGATGCTGAATGGGGTATGGAAATATATGAAATATATGGAAATAGAAGCTGGGCTAAAGGGCAAGTTGAGATAGATCCTGGTGGGGAGGGAAGAGGGCATAGGGCAGGGAAGTTTCCAAAGGGGAGGGAGTGTGGAAGTCTACAAAAGGCATCGAGTAGTTCTGCATTTAGGTGCAGGCCTTGCAGATCACGCTGTGTGGGTGAATAAAACAATTCAAGTTGCACACAGTCATAAAACCAGAGGGAGGACACTCAGGTGAAGAATGGACTTTAGAGCCATCTGGGTTCACTTGGTGAAGCACTAGTTATGTTAGTGTTGAAGAGGGTGGGGGTATTCCAGGAGGACATTAATTTTAGGCATTCTCGTTCTACAGAAAATAATTCCTGTTGCTTTGCCGAAAAATTCAAGGATTCAACTTTTTGTAACCCATGTTCTACTTCCATAGTAGAGAACGGCCCACTTCCTTTGTTTAGGGAGACAAATAAATGCCAGAATAATGCAGGGAATTGAGCTCCTTGAGCAGCCCACTGTTTTCCTTTGTGCCTTCTGACATCTGTACGTACAGACCTTGCCTAGTGGGGAGTCAGACTGAGCCCTCTTAGACCTTCCAAGGAACTGTGGGGCTGAGAAGTTGCTCTGGGTGTTTTTTCTTCTCAGTCAGTCACCAATACTCATTAATAGAGCTTACCTAAGTGCCCATAGTATGGCAACCGAGCTAAGCTCATATGTTTATTACTTTCTCCACTTTCCTCTCTTCTGGAGGAAAAAGGGACTTTCATCAGAGTAATTGTCATGAAGGTGAATGTCTGAACTGGCAGTTTCCTTTAACAAGCTCTTTTCAGAAGATTTCCTTCTTGTAATAATGAGGAATCAATAAAGATGTTTTATGCAGGTTGAGCAATTCTGGCTGATGGTTTCCACTAGAACAAAATGACCAGCTTGTTAGTTGATGATCCCATTCCAGACGGACATAACTACAGATTATTATACTGAAGTGAGAGAGAAACAAGGCATGGTTCCCTGACACTCGTGAGTGGATAACCCAGAGAACTTGTAATTTCAGAAGCAATTCAGACACAAATCTTCCCCCTTTTCTCAGCTGAACCTTTTCCCGTGCTCTTATAGCTGGGGTGGGGATTTTCTGTTATATTTGGGGGGTTGGTTTGTTTTTCTTTTTTTGTCTAATCAGGGTTGCACTTATTCCTTGCAGGCAGAGAGAACCAAGTTTTTGTTCACAAATAACTTTCTTGTCATGCAGTGTCTAATGACCTCAAGTGGTCACGGGCTTCATTTATATTCTGTAAGACTGTCTACCCTAAAGCTAACTTCAGAATTAAAATAATTATCGTAAATGAAAAACAAATACAGCAAAGGCAAAACTTCAGGTGAGACGGGGAAAAAAGGGCAGTATGAAAAAAACCTGTGTGTAAATAAATGGCTTGTCATAGACATAAATAACAAGAAATTATTCTTCTCTTGCCAGCAGGGCAAGGAATTACTGAAGCTGCAGATATTCATATTCCTTCTTGGCACGCAAGGATTTATGTGAATGTGGGTGTGCATATGTATGTATGCAACTGAATTTACAGGCTGCCTTCCCATGGAGACTGGAGGATTAAATGATAGTTGCTCCAGTGAAGGTAGTGTTTGGTTGGGAATTGGTTGCATCAGGTCTGATTTGCTTGGGATTTTGTATTTGTTTCCCTTCCTCCTCCATTTCCATCTGTGAGCTCACTTGCATCCACCCTTTACTTTAAGTTGTAACCTGCTGAGAAAATACCAACTGACCAGCTTGCTATGGAAATGATGTTAAAATATCCCTGCCCTTTGCAGCTTCACGTTTGCTGTTGTGGTTCCCAGCCCTCGTGGTGCTGCTTGTGGTTTGTCACTGTGAGCTGTTTGGCTGGAAGGCAAAATGGGGCACGTGGACCCAACTGATCCAAGGCCAGGCGAGCCTCCTGACCAACTTGTTCCCAGTGCCATCCCTCAAATGCTCTTGCTGGCACGACTGTGCTTCATCCAGGAGCAGGAGTTGCTTCCAGAGGTTTCACTCCTCCTGTGGTACCCCTTTCCTGCAGCCCAGCGTGTCTTATTCCTGTTCATATGGAATCACATGGTTAGAAGCTTCTCTTTCCAGAGGGTCCCTGTGAAAGTCTCTGCCTTGTACAGCACCTGTGCTGTGGACATAGCAGAGCCATGTGTATGACAGTGTAGTACAGCTGGCTTAAGTTCTTCTGAGTCAGAGCTAACATTTCAGTCTCTCCTTTGGAATAAATCCTCAGCCCCACTACTTTTAATGTGTATCTTCCTGAACCAGTGTCTTCTCTCCTTTTGGGACTGTGGCACCTCATCCATGCAATTATGTCCCCAAGTGCATCCTCTTCCCATCACTTTCTGATGTAACTGGGCAGGGAAAGAGGCCACAGAACCACACGAGGCTGTTTGCAGTCGTGCCCCCAGGAACAGTTCAAGGTGTGCACGGAAGTGCATTGCTGTCATCTAGTGATGAACAATGACAGCTTGCCAGTTGCAAATTAATTGTATGGATCACAAGCACAGCTCAGGCAGCTGTTACCAGGTTTGCTGCCCAAATCTGTTATAAAAGAGCACTAGTGAGTACATGCTTTCAAACCCATCAGAGTAGTATCCTGACCTGTGACATAGTAGTCTAGAAGAAAACTTCCTTCCCCATGCTAGGAAGAGGAATAACCTGTACTGCCACTTCCCTGCCTTTAAAGCTTTTGTCCAAATGTCTACTCACAAAAAAATAAAATTGGCTTAAGACCAGCAGTGGAGATTTAGTGGTCCTTTGAAGCGTCAGGGTCATCTGCACTCATTGCATAACTGTCTGATGCCCACTCCCTCTTCAACTTTGATTGATGATTTCAGCCCTAATGAGCATCCAGTGGCCACTGAATTTCTCAGCCTCGTTATGTGCAGTCAGATGAAGTGCCTGTATGTAGGTTTTTAATTATTTTTTTTTTTTCACTCAGCCATCTTGTAGCTCAGATTAGTGCTGGCCACCACCACTGACTGTAGGATTGGTGTATGCCAGCCAGAGTCTCAGATACAGAGGGCTCTCTTTTGTTCTTCCCTGCATATCCAATTTTTGGAAGTGCAGTTATGGTACCACGCACAGGCTCTCAGGCAAAAGCCAACCTGCCTTGGATCCTGACTGCAGGAAAACCTCTGCACCCTGGACATCAACAGTGTAATACAAATCACATCCAGGAGCCCTAGAAAAGCTTTCCCTTGATTCATATTCTGATGTCTCCTGGCTTTCTGTTTGACAGGGGGATTATCCTTTTGTGACTGCAGCCTCATCATAGCTCTTTCTTGTCTATTAGCACTATTTCCCAAGGGGATGGGAAGAGAACTTTATCAGTTCTTTCATCTCTCCTCCAAGCATTATTGATTATCACTTCCACAGGGACTCTGAGATTTGCTTTCTGAGGAAGGTGACCCTCACAAAGAAAAACCTGGTGAGATTCTGATGTTGAGCAAGGTCCAGTTTGGTCACCAGCTACCTTTTAATTTTTTGGTTTTGCTGTGTGATGTGTCAGAGGAGAAGCTCCTGACCCTCCCAGTCAATCCCTGTGCTCACATATAAATTTTGTTCCACTGAAGTGGGGGTGTGTTTCTCCACAATTAGTAGCTGTAGAGCTCTGCGTGATTAGGTCTCTCCACTCAATCCGTGCCCCCAGATCTTAGCAATGAGCCCCTATAACAAATGCTGAACACTGCTAGGATCTGAATACCATCGTACTTCCTGCTTTTTGACCCATGGCTCAAATGATTGGTTGGGAGCCTAAATTGCAATACGTTGTTTATTAAGAATAAACACTTTATTTGCTCCTTTTTGCAAGTTAATTATATCAAGTTTAACAGTCTAGATACTGGCTGTGAGAATAGCTCTCAGTGCATTCTGCTGTGTTGTCCATTGTTCATTCTAAAGACACCTTGCAGTTTCCAGGTTCCTTATTTTCTTTTTTATTTTTTTTTTAATGTCATAGCTGACAGTATCTCCTGACTGAGTAACTTCAACAGCACTCCAGCTTCTGGAGCTTGAGATCTACAGCCTGGGAGTGGAGCCTAAAGGAGGGAATTGATTGCAGCACAGCCATACAAAAATAAATTTTAAAAAGCTACAAACATGAATCTGTCAGAGGAAAAAGTAATAATCTTCTTCCATCTCCTTGTGTGGAATCTTATGTTCTTTATTGAAATGAACAAAATATGCTTTGCTTCAAGGTCTTCTGTTTGATAACTTACCCTCTGTGATCTCTTATCTTGTCTAAGCTTTCTTTTCTCTCCGTTTTCCTTAGTTGTACATCAAGTTCTCGTGTTTATTTAACATGAAGACCTCAACGTGTCCCCTTGATCATTCTTAAAACTTCCCCTGCTGCATTTTAATGGAGACAAGTACCTACCTGCTGCAAATACCTCCCTGGGATAAAATGGTTTGGGGCAGTGTAAAAGGAAGGGATAGAATGTCTTGTCTAACCCACTTCCCCTTTTTAGCTTTAATTTTTGAGTTTCAGCAAGAAAAAAGTTGACATTTAGTCAACAGTTGACTTAAAATAACTGTTGCAATTATGTCCTCCTAGGGTATGTCGTGAAGCCAATTTTCCCACTTGAAAAATACTACCCAAAAGTCTTTTTAAAAATACTACACGGCCCATATTCTGATGGGAAAAGCGAAGTTTTATTTGTGGTCGATTTAATGTTGTTTATATCGGTAACACTGGTCTGCAGAAAGACGACAGTATGTTTATTTCAGGATTTCTCTCAATGAGCAGCAGTTGATAAATAAAAGACAAAGCTTATGGTTTGTGTTTACAGACTCTCAGCTCTGTGGGGAGGAGAACAGTGTTTCCATATGTTGTTGATTTAGACACGATATCTAGCAGGCACTTTAATCACCAGCTATTTATCTGGAGTCAGTGCTATCCACTTCAAGCTTCAGGTAGAGCTGTTTTGAATTCCTCAGATGAGAGATTTGAGTGTCATGTGATGATTTTACAGTTTGTAAGAAGTTCCCTGAACTTGAATACTATTTTTTTAGACCACCACATGAAACAAGGTCTTTGCAGTTGTTCATACCCTCTAACGCTTTAAAAGAGGACTTATGTCAACTGAAGCTTTTTCACTAAAAAAGTAAATTTTACTTTCTCATTTTAAAGTTTGTAAACGGACTTTAAAAATAATTTTTATAAGAGCTCAAGTGAAAAGTAATTTTATAAAAAGCTGAAAAGGGAACTTCAAAATTGACATTCAAGGCTGGCATCTGTGTCTGTACCTGTCTTTAATGAGAAAAGGTGAGGACAAAAGCAAGAGCTATGATATATCTTGAGAAAATTGGACCATCCAAGTGAATAATAGGATCAGAGGACAGAAAATGTTATACTTCGAGGTCTATAAGGGGAAAAAAGCCTTCAACTGATACTTGAAAAGTGGGGGGAAAAAAAAAGGAAACATGCAGCAGAATAAGTCTTGCCCTGAAATTTGATATTAAATGAAGGATGATAGTGTGGAAAATGGAAGAGGAGTGATGCAGTGTGATCCTCAGTGGAGGAGCCCCTCCAGAGCTTTGGCAAGCAAACCAATTTCAAGTTTTGGCCCTTGGCAGAACAGGAGGTTGATCGGAGAGATCCTGGGGGTTGCTGTGCAGGGGTGAGAAGGGAAGGCTGGAGCCTCTGGGGAAATTCGAACTTCAGCTGCAGGGAGGGTTCCAGAGCTCTCAGCTGGCTCTTCACTGCCTGCTGCAAACTGCAGAGCTCAGCCTCTGCTGCCCCAGGGTACTGCATGTTTACAGGGGAAAGGCTGCAGGAAGGGTGGCAGCCGTGATCCAACAGCCAAGATTGATCTGCCAGAGAAGATCTGCTGCCCCAGCACATGGGAGGAGGCGTGTAAAGAGCCTGAAACCCTTCATTATTGTTTTCAGAAGTTTCCCACATTGATCTCTGCTGTTTAGCACTGGTACCTACGCAGAGTTATCAGCTCTGTGGGAAGCCCTGATCGATAGCTCAGTGCAATGGCCTGACAGTTATTTACTCATCAGCTCATTAGGGTGGGAAGAGTAGATTACAATTCTCATAATTTCGCTATTGATTGGCACACTGCACTATGGTTTTGTTGCTGCTTTTTTAAAGCAACCCTGTAATGAAGATGCCTGAAGGAGAGGAGCAAAACCACAGCCTTTTAAAATGAGAGATGCTTGTAAAAGCTGAGCAGATTTTTCCAGGGCAAGACAAAAAGCTCCAGCCATAGCAAGGGACAAACAGGAGAAGGCAGGAGCATGGGCAGCTCAGCCCTGGGTAAAATGAAGTTGCTCATTTGCATTATGTTGTGCAAACCAGAATCCCTCCCTGTGCTGAGTGAGGGCTCGTCCAGTGCTATCGGCTGGGGTGGGAGGCAGTGAATTTGAGTTTGAAGTCAGTGGTGTGTGACAGTGACCAGCAGACTTGTACTGGTGCTTGTCTGGAAAGGCTCCAGCATGGAAAAGGTATTTCAGGGAGCCTTACTCAGCAAATGTGTTGCTTGCAGTCCCTGGTGAGTTTTACAAACTATTAAAAAGGGAAGTAAGACCACTTGCACTTCCCAGGAGTCTCCCACTAGTATGATCTCCCAGAAGTAGATACCAAATTTTTCCTGCCTTTTGGATAAACTTCACTCACTTCAAGTGAACTTGAAAGGCCCAAAAGCTAAAGAAGAAATTAAAATAAATTTAAAATGGGGTGTATGCACTTTTATTTTAAAAGGTGAGCATAAGGACCAATTAGAACAAGTTGTTAAATAATAGGTGACTTCTTTTCTCTCTTCAAGCCTTTGAGACACTGTGGCCTGTCTGGCCAATTTTAGTTTAGATTTAAGTGAACAGAAGTCATTTGACCACTAAAGGAGTAATTGAATAAAATTCTGTACCTGTGTCCTACTAGTAATTGGACAAAATAATGTCTTCTGGAATTACACTCTATTTCCATCATGCCATTTTTCAGGGAATCTGTCAAATTTTTAATGGAGTTTAGTCACACAGACCAGGTAGAACTGGGGGATGTGACTGGTAGATGTGACTTCTATGGGTGAACTTCTCCTCATCAGTTGTCAAATCTAAGTGGTGGTGTGGAAGGATTCCTTCATTAATTCATGATCTGAGAAGGAGAGATCCCTCACTGGTTTTGACACCTCTAGTTCTGCCACCCAGCAGTTGTTAGCAGAGGAACAGAAGCTGGTACGAGTGAAACAGAAAATGTGACATTTCCAAGGCTACCAACTACTGAATTTGCTCTAAACATTGAGCTTTTGCTCTAGTCCAGATCAATGATTTATGGAGTTGGAAACCACCCCCCAAAAAAAAAGTCTTGTTCACCTCCCTGACACCCTCGTGATGCAAAACATGTAAGCAAGGGCTGCATCCAGTCAGAAACCAGGGGATTCATGCCCACATTTCTGTACTCCGTGGAAGAGCAGCCTCATTCTTCTGCTGAGCCAGCTCAAGCAGACCTATAAACCAGGGCCTTTCTTGATTGCTTGCCAAGTTGCTGCTTCTTCAATTGCCTGTAAGGGAGTGTTTTCATAATTTTTGTACCTTTATGATTCGAGGCATTAATATTTGAGACCGACTCTCCTCGATTTGATACGATCTTGCCTTTTTTAATTGGCTTTCTATATAACTCTCCTTGGGACGAGCAGGTACATTGTCTTTTGGGGAGTGACTAGAATGTTGGATCCAGACAATGCTAAATCTTTTGTGAAGTAAAGCACTCCAGGAAGCTAAAAAGCTAATTTATGAGAGTCATTCAGAAAGGGAAAAGTGTCAAGAGAAGTGTTCAGCCCTTGCATTGATTTTTTTTTTTTTTCTGTAGCTGCTTGCATTCTGAACTGGTACTCATATGCACTGCCTGAAAAACTGTCTCCTTTGCAACTCTCCTCCAAGGGTGTATTTTTGATTGTAGTCTTATAAGATCCTTTTCTCTTCAGTTTTTCATTGCCAGGAAAGAACCAGTTTCCCCATTGTGAGAACTAAATGGCACTGAGGGTTTTTTTGTAAAGGCATTAACCACGAGTTTTGCTCGCTGGATTTTGTGAAGTGTTGAGGTTGGCTGATTACTGCTTGCCTCAAAAGCAGCCTTCCAAAATTAGACAGCAGGCTACGTAAATAGGCAGGTTCATTGTGAAAACAGCTGAAATGACCCAGCAAAAAGAAGCTGTCAGTGGCAACTTTGCCATGAGTTTCATTAAGCACTAATCATAACACAGCACTTGTGAAAGTCGCTGTTTCAGGAGCAGTTGTAGCTCATTTGTGGAGAGCTGGATAGCAAAGACTAATAAAAAGAGTTAATCTGTGAATCATTTATGCAAGAACATCTGTAAAGCAGCATGGTTTCTGTTCAGAGCCATTGCTTGCAGGAATTCTTGCCTGTTGATGCACTGTGGTCTTCTGACAGCTTAAAAAAAATAAAATATCCAAAGCAAACAGCCTTGCCCTGCTCTCCAGCCAGAGCACAGCTGGCTCTGCCTCGGCAGAACACTGCACAGCTACCCCACTTCAATTCACTGTGAGCTAAAGGCTGACAGCTTTATTTTATACAACGAGAGACCCTTTAAAACACAGGCAGCGTCAGGTTAAGCACTTCAAGTCATGTTTTAGCACCTAAAATGGAGCCAAGTTTGCTGGCTGTGCCTGAAACTAAACGGATGGAGGTTTGCTTTCGCAGCTGAGCAGTGTGGCTGGGGCTTCTGGTGGCTGGGTTTTTTGGGTTTGGGAAGAGCTCAGCAGTGCCAGCACTTGCATGGGGTAAAATGCACGGAGAGGGCTCCTGCCAGAACGTTCTGCTGATGAATGGCAAAGAGAGACTCTGTCCATCATTTCTACTCACTCTCCTTTAGCACTTTGAAATGCAAAACATCACTCTTCTTCACAGAGCCCTTGAGGAGTGTCCTGATTGACATCACAGAATAAATGTCGAATTCCAGGGCTAGTGACACGTTAGCAGCGAAGCTGAGGAGGCACAATTGGTGGTTAATAAATTATTAATGTGTTTTATGAGCCCTAGTTACTCTTTGATCCCAAGATCATCTTGCTAGGATGCTTTCAAGGAAAAAAAGAGCTTGAAAAGTAAACACAAATGGCAAGCAGGGCTATGTTTTTTTTTTAGAAAATGCGTGAAGAGAAAGATTGAGAGCATGAGTTCCCAAAAGGAGCGGCTGTGGGGCTGACAGCAACATGACTGTGTTTGTGTGGTTTGACTACTCTCTTGTACGTTAATTTTTGAGAAGCAATCTCTCTTCCTAACTTCCCTTTCCTATTATTTTTCTTCTGCTCTCTCCTTCTCTCTTCCAACAATTAAATGGAAATGGATGCCTGGAGCTTGCAGCTGAGCTGCTCTGCTTAGGACTGGTGACATTCACTAGCGAGAAAAGAAGCACATAAATTGAGCAGTCTTGAGCTGAAGAGTCCTTAGTGTGGTGGCCAGAATGCTGGGCTCTGTACCACTTCCCCACTCATCATCCCCGCTCATTTTTCTTCTTTAGCTCAGCATGACCTTTAGTTTAAATTAATATTGTGTGATACATTCTGGAGGAAGTGTCTTCTGAGCGTCAGTGCCACGGCAAATACGGTGCTTGCTCTGGGAAAGCTCCATAATTTAAGATCATCTCTGGGAGCATCAGACACTTTAATTTTTCGTGGGTTCTTTGTCTCTTCTGTGGATATAAATGTGAGACAACGACTGTAAATGCTCTGGGGTGGAATAACAGAACATTCCTGGAAAATGCAGTTGTGAACAAGAAGCACAGTGGGCCAGAGACTAAGAGTATAACCCAAGAAGGGCAAACCTCGTGCCAGGAGCCAGCTGCTCTTGCTGGATGAATTCACCTGAGCATGCAGGAACTGCAGAATCTGGTTGGAGGCGGAGGGAATTAAATTTAGGATCTAATCTAAATGTTGCTGCACTGCATGTCTCTGCCTGGAAGGGCTGTTGTAGTGCTAACTCATGGGAGCCCTCAGACACAACACTCAGCTCCACTGGTGGCAATACCTGTCACGTTCAGTTTACGAGACACAGTTCTGCCCACCTGTTCTACCCTGGGATAAGGCACTTGTACAGCATTTGGGATCCTGTTGTTAAGAACTTGTGATGGATTCCTCTTATTAGGTTATTTCTGTCATTTTCCCCTCAAATTTGAAATAAAAAGTAACAATTTAGCACCAGTCAGGTCGACAAACGTCACTCAAGAAGGTGGGGGCGTAGTAACTTTTTTCAAAAACTCCTCTGTGTGAGATGCTGCAAAGGAGTTTAAAAGATAAAAATAAGTTCCACTCCTTGTATGAAAGGGCGTGTAAATACATATTGCTGTATCCCTTCTTTGTGCCATGAATGTACAGTTTTAATGCTTGCAGGTTTAAAGTGCTTGAATTGTTCTCAATCTGCTGATGAAGTCAGGGCTTGTTCACTTTCATGCCCTTTGTAAGTGGCTGATAAGCACATTCACCAGAGGTCTACAGCTATGTTGCACTTATCATGTGTCCAGTCTCTAAAGAAATAATTTTTATTAGCCTTTCAAAGGAGGAGAAGCAGACAGCACGCTGATCAAATGGGTGACGCTTGCTCCAAAGCTTTCTCCCTGAAGGAAATATTATCCCTTTATTACCATTTTTCAGTTTTGAAAAAAAATTACTTTCCCAGTTGGACCTTGATTTGTAACTTCTCTTCTGGACCCTCAGCAATTTAGGTAGAGATTCTTCTAGTGACATGCTGAGAATGGGATGGTGACCTTGGCTTTGTGAATGTGTGGCATTTAACCATTTTCATACGAGTTCTTTACTACCCCAGGGGAAAAAATGGCTTGTTTTAAACCAAGGTTATTCTGAGCCTCCTGGATAAATACAGTCCAAAATCAGGTTGTCTTTTGACAAAAAATTGATTTGTCCTCACATAACCTGGAATCAGTTTGTCCAAGTAGATTTGAAGAAGCCAACACAAATGTGGAGGTCACGGTGCCCTTTCGAAGGTTTCCTTTTGAAAGCTGGGGAAACTAAATGAAGAGAGAGAAATTGTTTGCTCAAGGGGAGGACAAGGAAAGAGAAGAGAGCTGTAAACAAAGCAAACTTATACATAGCTGTTAAACAATCATTTTAGAAAAGGAAATGCTCAGCCCTTGGAGGGCAGGGCACTCATGGTTGGAGTGGGGACAAGGGGTTGCAAAGGATCTGCTTCTCCTGTATCTTTTGCTCTCTGCACACTGCAGATGAGAGGGGCACAGAGGCACTTCAGACAAAGTGCTGTCGTCCCCGAGTTCCTGTTTTGTAGGCAGAGTTTGTGTTCTGCACCTTTGCAGTGACCTGATGCCTCTGAGGTGCAGCTGACAGCGAGCACCACGAGAGGGCTTGTGAACGATTTCCAGCCATGGCTTAATGCAAAGGGGTTTTTTTCTGCTTCAGTTGTAACTTCCACAGGATAAAGAACAGTTCAGTTTGAGCAAAGGGAAAATGTAAGCCCCAAAGTATGATCCTTCTTGAGTTTGGCGCAAAGGGAACAAAACCCAGTTAATCTCGATGCAGATCTTACTCAAGGACACTGAACCTCCATCACTTTTGACTGATAAGCGTGAAGAGAATTCAAGGAGCAGATAGTGAGGCTGCAGTTCAACAGGCAATATTCTGTACTACCACTTAGGTAGCCGTAGGAAAACCAAACTATCCTAATTCCCTTAGCTCTTGAGCAGCTCCAGAGCTCCAAGGAAACTCCACCCTCTAAACA
>JAYRBT010000037.1:8287921-8403328 GCA_036023395.1 Myiotriccus ornatus
GCAAAGCAAAAGCAAAGTAAACTGCTATCTTGTGCTCCTATCACCTGGTCCAGAAAGCAGTATTTTTGTCCATAGCACGGGTTATATGTCTAGAAATTGGTAGATTGCGGAGATTTTATTAATGACAGCTGGTTAACACCTCGTGAATAACCACCCATAACCATTAACTGGGCAGCAGAATGTTCACCTCTGCTGAAGAGCCCCTGCAAAGCTTGTAGCCATACTGTTAGCTCTGTTAAATCACGACACCAAACGTGTCTCACAAAATGTGACAAATAAATAATTTAGGAGACAGTTCTGGGCTTGTGAGGTGTGGGGCTGGAGCTGCAGCTTTGTGCTGATGCACTGTCAGACAGGGCCCTGGGTTCTTCCAATACCTGCCTGCCTCCCAAGGAAAAAAGGCTCCATGCAAACAGTCGCTTTCGGTATCAGTTCACCAGGCAACAAAGATAAATAAGCTCAGAACATTGTTTTGTTTCTGTGTGCACACACTCTGTCTTGTTTTAGTTAAGCAAAATTGCATAGCACAAGTTTTACAGGCAGGAAAAGCCTTTTCCACCTGATGTAGTCAGCAACAGATTTTATAAAATAATAGAGGTGGGATGTTGTTTTTTTTTCAGTCTTCCACCAAACACATGAAAAGGCTGTGTAGTGGTTGCCTATATTTAATATTTTAGAGGTTGACTGTATTTTTGAAAGCATCCATCAAAACTGGGGGGAAGTTTCAAGCAAGGCTAAGCGTGATTTCCAAGACAAAATGGCTTTCAGCTGTCCTGTAATTTCTTTAACCATCTATATACTGATAAAACACGGCACCCAGCAGTAATACTGGTATTTAAATATGAGACTACCTGCTGTGGTAGCTGAAGAAGAATCAGACCTAGAGGTTTTTATCTGATGTGTGAATCAAATCGGTGAATTATTTGGTATTCAAATGTAAAAAAAGAACTCCTCACAAAAGTTGCTCAGATTCCCACTGGATCTCTGTGTGCTGGAAGAGAACTCTGAAATAGCAACCAAAATGGAATTACAAGTTGGATACCACCTCTGCTGCTGGGGTATCTATAATTCATGAACTCAGGAAAATTCGGTTCAGATACAGCATCTGATTCTCATTAAAGTTCTTCCCTTAACCTGGTTTTCTAGTGTGGCTACTCAGAGGTCAAATGTCTTCTTCAAGGTCAAGTAAAAAGCGGATCCTTCACTCTGGCTTCTGCCCCAGAAGACTGAGTTTGTCATAGGAGTTATGCCAAGGGGATTTGCTGTATGGTCTTTTTTTTTTCCAAAATAAACAATAGGCAAAGCCTGGAGCACCATGCCAGTACATCCATGGACAGACTCATAATCACCACGTAACTAGGGTCATCTCCTAAGGAATTCTGCAGTTTTAATCTGTGAAGGAGGCATGGATTAAAAACAATGGCCACAAATTACAATTGCATTCTGGATGTACCATGCATTCCTGGTTTGGAAAAGACGTATCTTGCAGAAACACGATCCCCTATGTAAATATTTCTTTTCAGCTGAGTAGAGGCTTAGATCTAAAGCCATGTTGTAGAGTGGAAATCTACATTTATAAGACCTGAAGAGCACTTCTCTCTGGTTTTCTGACAGCAGTTGGAAGCCCTGAACAATCATTCCTGAGACTGTAGTGACAATCTGTCATTTCCATCAACTCTGGAGAATTTTTGACACCAAACTTACTTCTCCCTTTTACAAAATTCAAAAAGGGCAAGTGTATGTATAAAGAGCAAGTCCTTATACTTCATTGCAAATCTGAAATCTTTGTTGCACTTCCATGAAGACCAAGTAGAGCAAGAATCAACAAATGCCAGCAAGGAATAGCATCAGTTTGCCACTCATGACTAGTGTTTTCTAAACTTACAGAGGACGGAGAGTGCTTTGTGCCAACTTTAGATGTTGCTCCCACTATTCTGTTCCATGCCTACTCAGTGCTGCTTCTCTTTCCCTGCCAGCTGGAATGATTCAGTGAGGATGATACCTGTGTAACTTGGCAAGAAGCATTAGAAAATTCAGGAATTCAGGACAAGTTCGCTGTTTCTAGAGGCTTGGAATGGGGCAAGACCAACACACTGCAATTTCTCCACACAGGATTAAGGAAAGATGAACTGAGGTTGTGAGTTGAACACTAAAATACCAGCTTGTGGGTACTAGAAATGCTATTCACCGGTTGCCAGAGTTTCAGCTGAAAGAGATTAAATGCTTTTGTGGTGCAAGGAATGGGATGAAGAATTTCAGACAGATAGTCCCGTGTGGAACACGGTAGCTTGGTCTCAGCTATAGAAGGATGAGCAGCTTTGATTTGAAGGCAATGAGACTGAGAATCAGCCACTTTCCCTCATAGTTTCAAAGGTTAATCACCAATTCATGGCTGAACATTCTGAAAAATGACTGCGTGTTGATTCATCTATTTCTGTCTGTACCAAAGCATCAGCTCTTCCAAGGCTTAGGTGACCTTGCAAAATAGCTAAACCACAATTTTTATTTGATAATTGCATCAGTTTCACCTTTGCCATCTCCACGAACAGTAAGAGACAAAAAGGAAGGAAGAAAAGAACATCATTGCAGTTTATAGTGTGGATAGTAAGGAAGTGCTAAAAATCTTTATTTCAAGTGAACTCTGAATCCTTTGGTTTTTTTCACATGTATGAGCTTGTCCAGGAAATGGGAGTCTGAGTGACATTGTGCCCTCCCACCTTTCTGGGGAAATTAGAAAGGATGAAAAGGAAAGAAGTTGTATCTACTAAAATAAATACTCCTGTTTCCCTGGCAAAGAGAGAATTTCCTCCAAAGTGAGATGATTTACTTAGGTGTGGATTCTTGCTGCTTCCTTGTATGGGTAATCCATGCTGGGATATGGGAGAGATTTAGCACCTGAAGACACAAGTTCAATTCACTTTCAAGGTCTGTCTTTGTGTCTCCTCAGTGCTAAACACAATGAACTCTGCAAGAATTATCAACATGAAAAATAAATATTTGTACTCTTTAGAGCTCTGTTCTTATTCTAAGGGCTGAATTAAAGGGATAGAGGCTGAAAATGTTAGTTTTCTTTTGTCTTCTTGGCTTTATTTGTCCTGTTTTTGAAAACCTCTGGGCATTTTAAGATGTCTTTCTCCTGAAGGTGGTTATAGGGTTGTGCAATGAGGAAAATGAAAATATGGCTTCATTTAGCTTCAGAGTGAGGACTTGAGCTTCAGCTCCTGAAACTGTAAGACTGATTTGAGCAAGACAGTACTGTAAAATAATACTCTACATGCAAGGCCAGTCATAATATCTGGGAGCTAATATAAAAAAAGGAGGGGTGGGGGTTTTGACAGCAGAAAAGCAAAAAGCTCCCCCACTTACATGACTAGATGATAGTAGATTGAAATTCTGTTCATTAATGACTGCAGTACTTCTTAAGATGCTCAGCATAAACCGAACAAAACAACACACACACTGGAAAGTTGTGAGCTGCAGCTACTTGTGTTCTGAGCAAGGTTATCAAAACAGAGAGACTGAGCCAAGACAGCCCTGCTGAGGGAAGAACAAGGATTAGGTTTTCATCAAAGTAAACAGTGAGATAGCTGAACTGCAATTCTGTAGTGGGACTGTTCTTGCCTAATCAAGTGCACACATCATTTTTAAGTGTCCTAGATGGTTTTTCACAAGCTGGGCTGTAGCTTTTTTGGGGGATGGGGAGGGAACTGTCCTGCTGTAATGCTCAAGTGAGAAGAGAAGCACTGTGGACGGCTGGATGATCCCACAGTCCAGAACTTGCAGGTGCAATTCTTTGGAGTCTTACAATGGGCCGGGGCAACAAGGCTCCTGAGATTTGTGCAGACAGAATGAGTGACCTTCAGAAAGTCACTTCATAAAATCTCATCTTGCTGCTGAGTTCCTCAGGTTTTACCTCACCTGTTAGAACCCCTTCCCAGTCACGTTTTCCAGTCGTTCTTGCCCAGTGCAGCAGAGGTTCTGCAGTGTGAGCACAAGGCACCTGGGCTCACCCTGCCCTTGAGCCAGCACTGACAGTGTGAGTGCAAGCCCTGCTTCCCAAAACCAGGGGGATTTCAGTTCTCCTGCAGGCACTTTTTTTTTTTTTTTTAAATTATTTTTCTTCAGATTATGCTGCTGGAGGAAAGAGCCTGAGCAGAGTTTATGGATGCTTGGAGTGCAGATGTTAATCAGATTAATTGACATTGTAATAAAAGCCAGCTGGGGTGGGGTGTGGGCAGTGCTGTCACACCTCCCTGCTGACTGCTTGAACAAAAACCCCTTTAGTCCCAGTGCATTTGGAGGCACAAGGGGATGTGGATTACGATGCAGCATTAGTGTGCAGAATAGGAATCAAATTCAGGATTTAATTATTCCCTTTTCTGCTCATTACTCCTCACTTGCTGAGAAGCAGGAGAATGCATGCAAGCCATTTCCATAACTGGGCTGGCAGGCAGGAGCTGTGGTGTGTGCTGGAGCCAACAGTGAGCTTCTGCAAATCTTTTGAGACCGAGTGATCGAGTTTCTCCTGTCAGAAAAGCACAAAAGGCTTCCATATTTTCAAGGAAAATACATTTGGGACAGCTCAATCCACTGGGACCCACAGAGCTGCATTGTACTGAATAAAATACCATGTTATGCCAAGGAGCCTTATGGAAGAGTTGGGACTTTCACAGACATAGTAGTTCGCTATTATGCAAATTACTACTTTGTTTGACAACTGAACAGTATTAAAACTGTCTGGAAGTTTATTTCTTGGAGCAGAGAGCTCCTAAGAGCTACATCCGACATCATTTAAATTACAGTGGTGCTGTGTGGTATGTAAAATAACTGTTCAGAAAGGTGCATGCTCCTCTTCTTGCCTCCTCTCCCCCTGCAATTATTTCAAACCCAGGCAAGACCTTTTCCCATAAAACTCAGTGTTGAGCAGACAGGGGAGTATTACAGAGTTTTTAAAGAGCTTGATAACAACACGAAGAGCCTCAGTGAGGAGCCGTGTGGCAGCCTGGCTTTACCTGCCTCGGGGGGGAACTTAAAGCTCCTCTTGGGAGAGGAGTTGCGTGCAGGAAGAATGTCAATGGATCTGAAGCTCAGCAGGGAGGAGAGTGCTGCAAGGCCAGGAGAGGGGTCCTGGTCCCCCTGTGCCTGCTGGGGGAACACAAACAGCTCCTGGGAATTTGGCACACTTGGTTTTGTTCCTGCAGCAGTTCTCCGTGGTGTAACTCTGGAATAGCAAGAAGAGGGTCAGACCTGAGGCATCCCACTTGCCAGCTTCTTCCAGGGGAGTGGAGAGAACTTGTCTACTGCTCAAGTGTTTTCCTATCCAGCATCCTGGCATTAAAAATGAGTCACTTAATCATAGGACCGACCAGCCTCTGGTCTGCTCAGGAGGATGCTTTTGCTTCCTCACTCATATTAAGGACACTGAGGGTTGAGAACCAGTCACCTCCTCATTGGGCCTTTAGAAATCCTACAGTTCCTCTAGAAATTGCCTGGCTCTGCATTTTCCTCAGAGGACAATACTTACCTGGTAGGAAAAGATGGGTTCTTATCAAAATCTTCAGAGGCAAAGACAAATGCAGCAATCTCCTGGATCTGAGTGACTGCCCAGACCCTGACAAGCTCCATGTGCTGGCAAACAGGAGGTTCAAAGCCAGCACTGAGAGCAATCTTCTGTCAAAACTCAGAGGCAAAGAGCGAGATCCTTTCCTAGACCCATGGGGGCTTTTTGAGTCATCTTGCTGGCCCATAGCTTGATTCTCCTGCTCTCTCTGCTGAGAGAGCAGCAAAGAAAGACTGTCTGGCATCTGTGAAAGCCCCAAGTCTCAGATGTGAATACAACTCCCTGTGAGGAAGCTGGGTTTTCTCAGGAGCCCAGTTTCAGTGCTCCTGCGGGGCCCACTGAGCTTGGTTCTTGGTTCCCCCCCTCCCCAATCTGGGAAGTTTTGTGACTTGCAGGTTCAAAAGGGGAAACTTAGCAGCCATTTTCTCGGAAATAGCTTTATTTAAACCTCCTGTCTTTCTCTGAGTGCCCCAGAAGCATAAAACCGTGCAACCAGGGACCGAAAGAAATATTCAGCCTTTCCATTCTCCCGCAGCTTTTCCTGCCTGCCTGGCATATGGAAGCACTAGATATGCTTGCCAATAAAGAACTCCCCTGGAAGAAATCATTTAACAAGGGATGAAAATGTGATAAATGTTTAATAATCAAGGTCCCATAAGCAAAAGTGAGTGTGAGGTGGCTCTTATCCGAGTGGGAACTGGCTGGAAGTTTTAATATTCACTTGGCACTGGATTTTTCTGGGTTTTGATGTGAACAGACTTCTTCTGGTAGGCTCATTTTTACAGGCATTCATCTCTGCTGCAGCTGTTCCTGCTGTAATTTATACAGATGCTATTACTCACAAGCAGTCTTGTCCCCAGTACTTTTGATGTTAAAATCTTTTTGTTGCTGTTGTATTCCAAATCAAAGGATCTACTTCTACAAAGTGTAGGTAATTCATGCAGTTCCACTTATCTGCTTGCTGATGCTAAGGAGCCTCATCTAATTAAAAAGCTGTTATCGAAGGTCTCTTCACCCCACAGAGAGCAGATAAAGTTGGTTTACCAGCTTCATTTCTAAACTGCAGGCTAATGAATATAATTTTACTGAAGAGGGATTTCTGTATGATTCCCCATATGAACTGCACGTGTAATCTAACAGAGGACAAGCTGAGCTTGCAGTGACAGTCAAGTCGTTTTTCATACTGGGGCAAACCAATATCTTCAGAATCAAATTGTTAGTCTCTATTAATTACTGCAATGTATTTATCTGAGACATAATAATTGGAGTGACAATGCTTATTAACAGCCAGGCAGTTGTAAGTGTGGTGGAGAGATCATAAATGGGAATTGTGAGGAGCGCTAATGAGAGGCAGGGGGATATTCGGTTATTTTCAGCAAGGGCTTTCAGTGTGCAGCTCCCTGGCTGCTGAAGCCAACATCTGTCAGCAGCCACGGCCCTGGATCAGCTCACAGTGTGTCTCTGGAGGCCTCGTGCCAGTGATGTACTGAGGATGCTGCCACAGCACAGACTTGCCATTCACCTCCTCATCCAGGGATCCTCAGGGCTGGACTGATCAAGACGTTTTTTCTCCTTAGAGAAAGCAGGAAAGTTGCAGCAGCTGATGAGGGGGGGTGTGCCAGTCTGTGTGTGGAGTTGGGCTCACACTCAGAGGAGGGTTGCACGTGTTGCACGTGGGGGTGTGGCAGCCTTTTCACCCTGACCTTTGAGGAAGGATCAGGCTGGTTTTATGTGATGATAACTGCCTGAAAACTTGGCTTGGGAGGTGACATGGACTGAAATAGCAGACATTGTTTTTTTATTATAAAGAACTCAAGGCTTGTAGAAAGGTATTTTCCTCCAAATGCTGGGAAGAGCAGAAATCTTGGCCAAGCCTACCAGGCACACTGTCATTCTAGGAGAGGCTTCTGTTTTGGAGAGAGTGTTAAGATTTGAGGGGGGGGAAAAAATGTCCATAGAGTTTCCCAGTCTTGCAGTGCATCACAGTTTTCCTGGTGCTTCATTACTCAAACGAAGGTTCACATAAATCCAGTCATCTAAACCACCTCCTCTGCTTTCTAATCAGAAAATCAGCATGGCCATGAGCCCTTAATCTGCTCCTTATTTACTTCCCCCGGCTAATGCCCACAGAAATTGTTACTGCTGCTGAAAAGTCAGCAGACTTATCTGAGCCAGGGTCTGTTCCCTTACTACAGCTGTTAAATATCTGGGGTGAAGGAAGAAAAATATTGTTCTGTGTCTCAGCAGTTAAATTCTGCACTGCACGGCCGTTCAGTCAGGTCACAGAGAACAGTCAGTTTTCAAAAAGCAGACGGTTACAAACCTCTGTAAAATCTGCATGTGTTCAAATGTCAACAGCAGCACCTTTCTGAGAAGCCAGGTTAATTAATCCCTGTGATTTTGTGGGAAATGAAATGCAGGAAGTGTTCCCTTATACCTTGCTTCTGACTGGATGGCTGGAACGGCAGTAATTACCTTGTATCAGGAATGTCATTTTTCATTTCTAGCAGGTCTGCTTTAACCAGACAGGTTCCTAAATTACTGTTCATTGTCTGCTCTGTAGCGAAACAAACCTTTCAGAAGTGTTTTTCATACGTGGGAGCAGGAATTCAGGAGGTGGCTGACATGGACTTTGCAAAGGCACGTGCTGGGCAAAGCCCTTGCAGACTGTGAAGCTCCATCAAAGGATTGTTGTCTGGCAACAGGGGGCTGCTTTCTGACTGATCTCGGCAGGAAGGAGAACATGAAAAACATTCTGCTGTTTAACAGACTTCAGAGATGTTTGTGGTTCTGTTTAAACCTGTTGCTTGAGTCCGTGGATAGTTTGTGACTGGGTAAAGAGGGCAGAAGTCACTGATACTCACCTTGTGCTCTTGCTATAAAACCTCATGGGGGCTTGGTTTAAGTTTTTGTCCTAGAATCTGACTCATTAACCTGTTAATGAGGGGTATTTTTCAGGGACCAGCAATTATCAGGAAACAAATCCAAGGAGACTGGGAAAAGAATATAACAAGTCCAATTCTTAGGCCAGGATAATTCCTTGGCCTTAAGGGGGTTGCCTTTTCCCAAAAAGTAATTCTTAAATTTCCATTTTGGCTGAACTGAGCACTAACCAAATGTCCAGGTGTACCCAGCTTTGGGCATATAGGATTTTCATGGCACTTTAATAAGTTGTGGGCTGGTCTCCCTGAAAAAATATTATTCTTCCTCTCTTTTCAAGGTGAATAAATCCTTTATACATACATTTCCTTGTACATTTTTCATTAATTTTCCTTTCTGATCCTTATGTTCTTTGTATCCTGTGGATAGTCTGTAGACCAGGTATGTTTTTCTTCACCATCACTGGTGTGAGCTCTGCTGTGCAGTTCATACATTTAAAACTCCTTAATCTGCGTGCAAAAAATGTGCCCTTATGTTCCATGCAGGCAAGGTTGGGCTCTTTATTGTTATTAAAGTCTAACATAATTCTCATTAAAATTTTAAAGCCTGCTAATGCAGATGACTAATGTGTGACAGATTCTCATCAAATATGCTTTATTCATTTACAGATGTTTAAAGGGATGATGTGCTAAGAGCACTGAACTGATTCAATTCAGTGCTAAGCCCTCTGACAACAATGTGAATGGATAATTCTTGTGGTGAGAACTCAGCAGAAAAGTGCTGCCTTTAATATCTGTCCCTGGCATCAGCGGGGCTTAAGAAATAGGAAACTGGCATATTTATTCACCTCCTAAATTTTTAAACAGCAAAGGTTTTTAAAGCACTTGCTGAAATATTTAAGCCAAGCAAATAACAAGTAGATGATGTATGACAGGGAGAATAAATGTCCTGATTTATCGAAGGAAAGGGAATTTAAGAACTTAGTGTGAAGAACATTCTAGTTAAACTGACTGGAGATGATTCTCTGATTGAATTGTTCGTAGTGGGTTATTGAATTTGAGAATCTTTAGAGGGGTTCCAGCCCAAGGTTGTAATCTGAGCCAGCTAACCCTTGTGAATGTCATTCACTGGCAGAGATTAGTCTAGAAAGGTTTACAGAGCTGTCAGCAAGTTCACCCAAAATCAGCTGCTTGGCAAGAATAGATTAAGAAGGCACTTTAATGTGCTAACACTGCAACCTGCCATCTCCTTCACTTTGTGCTGGGAGTGGGAGAGAGAAGTCAGGTTTCAGACTAGTGAACTGTCAGGCTCACAGTACTCTATCAGAACGAGTTCAGAACCTATGTTTCTGATTTAAAGCTCTTTATTCGCATCTCTCCCTGCTCCTTTCCTTTTTCTACAAGAAGGAACCATCTGAATGGCATCCAGAAAGGATGGAAGGGAAAAAGAGAAGCAGCAGATGTACAATTCTTATAAACAGTCACTCTTCCTTGGCATTTATGGGCTGCATCATTTTAACAGCTGGATATATATTCCTTTATTTGCAGTTGATCTCTTAAAGTGGCACTTGTTCAGTGACTTTTATGACCCTCAGACTTCAGATGCCTGTATGTATTTCGAACAAAAGGCAGAAATGAATAAACTACATCACTTCTGCTCAGAAGTTCCCAAATTTCCTAACTCTGCATTTCAGAGCAGTAGTCCCAGGGTTTTGTTAGTGGAGGATTCTGTGGCTCTCCCCAGAATGCTGTGAAAGGAGCAGGTTACACTGATTTCCATTCTGGTTTCTTATCCCATGGAGACTAAACTGAGAGATACACTGGGGCTTTTCCTGCCAGCAGCCGAGCTGCTAATGAAGCTGTTTTCATTTCACCTTGCAACCCCAGTGCTCAGGGCACTGGAATTCATTGCATCTGTGGCAGGGGCTGGAAGCCAGGGAGAGACATGAATCTGAAACACTTTGCAAACTTAATTTGCCTTTTCTGTTTCTCTTTGTATCTGGGACGAGCTAGCAGATGCTAGTTCTAGGATAAACAAGTGCTTTGAATTCTCCTGGGAAGGAAGGGTGTATCTGTAAGGAACCCTAAGGAGCAGTTGGCTGGTTGGCTCTGAGCAGCTCTAGAGCAATTAGATTTAGCCTGCTCTTTGCTGTTCAGCATCACATTGTAGCTGATGAGAAGGAGGGTTTAGTGAATTTGGGAATAATCCAGAAAAATTCAGGTTGGTTCTTTATGCTGCAATTTCAAGCTGTGCTTGAGGCAGGTTGTAAGGCTGGTGATAAGTTAATGATACTCCAGGATCTAATCACAGAGCAGCTCAGATGAACTGTGGCAGAACTAGAAGACGATGGAAATTTTACTTCAATGATTTGGAACTAATTAGGCAGATGACTCAATATCTTTGTGATAGAAACTGTAACATCATATGCTTACATGAGCATCCATGTAAGAGTGAGGGGGCTTTTTTGCTTCATGACTCTTCCTTAGTCACGTATATTTGGAAGGAGAGGACAAGTAAGATATAACATGCTATTTATTAGGCTGTGAGCCAGAAGCTTTGCTTCTAATTGGTAGATTATATTACTATTTTTCACTTTGGGTATTCAGAAATGCCCTGTCAGAGTTATGAGTAATTTTGCAGTGAGACCCAGAAGTCACTGTGCTTGCTGCCCAAAACACCTCTCCAGTAAACCAGCAAATGGAGGAGCTCACAAAGCAAGAGGATAACACCTCAGTGGTTTAATACTTATCAGCTGTCGACCCTGAATATCTGAGGTTGTCTTTTCAAGTGCATGACTGCACTGACCTTGCTGTGTCAGGAAACTTTGTGTCCAATCCTGTAATTATGCATTAGGCGCCCTGGCAGGAGAAAGGCAATGGAGTTTCTTTGCTGAACTCCAAGTGCAGCCTTGTCGTTATTTATTAAAGAGCAAGCAGCTGAAAATTCAGCTATTCTTGACACTGCAGCCTCTCCCAGCCTTATCTGTGCAAAGTGGTAAAGTCATTTGCAGAGAAAGACGCCTCCATCCATTTCTGAGGGAGCTGAAACGATGCGGTTTTTCCTTAGGAGGGGCATCTGGTTTTATTCTTGTTTTAGAGGTGGGACGGCGGGGTCAGTTCCCCGAATGCTTTGCAGGCGTCATCTCAGCACGCCTGGAAAAGGAGGGTCCCAGCAGAAATCTTGAGAGCAAGGTGTAATTAATTGAAGCAAGCAGATGGCTCCAGCTCCGTGTGCCTTCGCAATGTGACAGCGTCTGATGGAGGAGCTGTGGCAGCAGAGGACGCGTGGAGGAGAGGGGTGGGCTGGAAGCTCTCCCTGTGCATCTGCAGCAGGCCCAAGCAGTGTCTTTATTCAGCCAAGTGTTATCTCCCCCCTCACTGAATTATCTCTCTCTCGTGGCCTCGGATGAGGGAGGGCTGTAAGGGAAGGAGAAAGAGGTGAACCAAGATTTACACTTATGCTCAAGGAAGTGGAGGATAAGATGCAAAATTTGAATGTCAAGCCATAATTGGCTCCTAATTTGGTCTGTGGGTTGTTTCTCTTATTTTGGAAGAGGTGTGCCTTTTCTGAATAAGACTCCCTTCTAAAGGGATTAAACAAATTCAATTAAAAATCTGACAGTGTTGTTGAAGGATTAGCACATTCTCATATGGAATCAGAGTCCAAAGTAACTTCCAGCATAAATATGTCCTTACAAGCAGTTTTGTGCCTTTTCTGAAGGCTGGGTTTGGTATTTGAGTCAGGGCTAGCACTGTGGTTTTGAGCACAGAAATTCAAGAGTGTCTTTTCTTTAGAGGTTTCCCTATGGATACCTATAGGGTGACAGATGAAGCAACTTGCTGACTCCTGCATAAGTTACTGAGATGCTGCAGAGCTGCTGTAAATACTGTAGGACCTCATGACAGTCAAAGGAGATGAAAAATGACATCTACCCAGACGGGCTGCAAGTGATTGCCTGCATCTGCCTACAGTTTTGGGTCCTAAGACCACAGTCCTCTAAGGAGAGTTCCCAGCTGTGGAAGGATCAGACCTCTTATTGTGTTGTTGCTGATAATTGCAGCTAAAGTCTTCCATCAAAACTTCTTCTAAGTTCAGCATAAACATGACTGGTGTAATCAAAACCAGTTCCCTGCTAGTGCTAAATTAATGCTCATCTCTTCTCTTCTGATTCCAAAGAGATTGCTGCATAAACCTTACATGTCCCTTGGTGCAAATATTTTCCAACTTTCTTTCTCCTACATGTTTTCTGCTTTTTGTAAATGCACACACTTCTCAGGAAAAAAACTAGCTTATGTGCCAAAAAAATTTCTATTGCTGCTTTTTCTTTGTTCCACGGTTTTCTCTTTCTAAATTGCCTCACAGCAGTTCCTTTTCATTCACATGTGTTTATCAATTTTTAACAATTTCCAGTCACCATATTCATTTCTAGAATTTGCAGAAGTGGTGTTGCTGATAGAAGCCTTATATTTATTTACTGCCTCGCTTCTAGCCTGCCTGAAAAACAGTGAAAACAAGGGTGCTGTTTGCAAAGATGCACAAGCTTTGGGTCAACAGTGATCCAAACCAAGTCCTTCCACACTGACATCGTTGTGACCTGAAGGAACCTGAACTGGCCCTTACTTTGTAGTCTGCAACCTGAAAGTTTTTTCTGGGAAGGGTTAACATCAGTTACCTGAGGGGTCACACTCTCAGTTTTCAGAATGTAGCATCTCATCCATGTTCTGTGCTCACTGCTATAAAACAAAATATCTCAAGCCCGAAGAAAATATCTGAAATTGTGGAAAACTCGACCTGCACACAGTTTTACTTTCAAACTCTCCTTTGATTTTTTAAAAAGGTCAAGCCAGTTGGAACAATAATTAGCAGAACAAACATTACTGTCCTCAGAGGAGACTTTGTCTGCCAAACTACTGACTCAAAAGAATGGCTACAGCTGGGTTACAGCCCAGACCTCCTTCCTGCTCTGGAAAACAGACCTGACTTAGACTGGAAAATGCTGACAGACCCTGCACTGCATCTGTGCAGGTGGGTGGCATGCTGTAATAAAATAAAGCACACCTCTGTCAAGCACATAAACCCAGGATTTAACTCAGAATCTGATGCTTAACTTTGCATCATCACTCTTCCCTTTACTGTATTAATCACACCAAAACACACACTGTTTTGCATCTGTTAATACTTCAGAGCCTATCTGACAACTGAATGCAGCTGAGAGCTCTTAATTCTTAGTTTGTATTTCATTTTTTTTGGGGGGATGGGCCTTTTCTTTCCACACATGGCAGTTAGGACAGCAATGCTACATGCTAAGAGCTGGCCTGTCTTCCACTGAAGTTGGTCCAGATCAGAAACCCAGTTCTGAAGAGCAGGTTTTACTCAAGAGATTTTCAATAGATTTTGAGTGTACTGACATTGTTTGAGGCTGATGTCTATTTAAAAAGTACCCTTGGTGAATATTTAGGAAACGCTAATTTTCAATAAACAAGGAAATTGGCAATATTATGCAGATGCTAATGAATGGAAATTCAGCTCTGTCAGAATTAGTCAAACCTTTTGGATAAGGAGGTTTCCATTAAAAAATAAAAAAAAAAAGGCTGGCATTTCTGCACAGCAGCAAAGGTTTTCTCAACTGTAAAATTCCTTCATTTCCCTTGCAGTTGCTTCCCTTCCAGCTGAATCCAGCGGACAAACCAACCACTCTCCCTGTTTTTGAGGGTACCTGTGCTTCACCTCCTCCTGAATCATTGCGTTATTTTGTAGGCTGAAAGACTGCAGCCCCCAGAGGAGCAGTGCTCTCTGATGGCTGCTGGGGGAGGCAGGACACCCAGCTGGATGGACCCGTGGTGCACCACAGGTCATCTGTTCCTCAGCGACGTCCGCTCGGGGAAACGCAGCTGGACCAGTTCTGTGTGAGAGCACAAACAGAGCAGAAATCCCATCTGTGGGCTGCAGGACCATGCAACGGATGAGAAAATCTGGTTATGCTAAAAATTCTCTTGCTCTCTGTCTTCTGACCTTTTGTGGTACCTGATAGCTCATTTGTCTTGCAGCGCTAAGAGAAATAGGAAGAAGGAGGCAGATTAAAGCCAGAGCACTCACAAAATTCAACACGGATGAGACTAACAAAGCTGATTTTTCTTGTGGAGATGTCCCTTATCACTCTTTACTCATCTGAGGCAGGTCAAACTTCTCGAATTGGGAAAATATTTTTTATTGTCTGTTGAACCCAATCAAGGCACGATTCAATTAACTGGATGGGGAGAGATGCTAGTGAGTTATTTGTGCACCTGGCAGTGTGTGCTGAATACTAATAGTCTGGGTAATGTTCTGCAAGTTCTTGATCAGCAGCAGCTGGAGGAAATTTTTTACTTTGATGAGTAGGGAGAAAGAAGAAATCTATTTCAGTGCAGCGACAGTAGTAAATTTACATTACAAACACGGCAATTGCTAAGCATTACTGGAATTCAGCTGTCAGAAGAAAGGCAGTGGCATTCATTTAGTTTCATTTCCAATTATAAGAGATCCTGATGGGTTTTTTCCTCCAAAATAAAAACCTTGCAAACCTAGCTTAATTACAAAACTACACGGGCCACTACCCTTCTTGTCTGGTGATGGCTGTTGTCAGCTGTCATCCCAAGCCTTTTGAACTCATCCAGCTTTGGGGAGGGGAAAGGCACTTTTTGGCCCTGTGATCAGTGTAAAACTTCCTTTATTTCGTAGCTGAGCATGGAAGTGGGCAGCCTGGAGCTGCGAGGGATGGCCCTCCAGGGGAAGCTCAGAACATCCTTCAGCCCCTTGTTCACCACGGGAGCTGCATTTTTGGGAAGCAGCTCCTCTTGCCAGAGTAAACGCTGACATTTGTTAAATTCTTTCACACTGGGCGCTCTGTGAATTTTTGATGCACCTACCTGGAGTCTGATCCAGCTGCCACTGAAGCAAAGTCAGTGGGAGAGTTTCTAGCTTCGGTGTAAGAAAGTCAGTCACCTGCTGTATGGTTTGTACAGGCAGAGGGGTGTTGGGATATTTACTGGTGGCTGGGGGATTTCTCACAGCAATAGCATTGCAGGGAGGGCCAGTGAGAACACAGGTTATAGGACATCAGTGCTCTAGGACAGCAATCAGTGTGGTCAGTGCATTGCCTGCAGCTCCCATTTCAAGGCAGGTGACACAGTAATAAACTTTATTCAAGGAGATTTGACAGGAACAGATATTTGAAAAAATGAGGCATGTTGAAAGGAATCCTGCTGACAGCACAGGAGTGATTTCACTGGAAGGACAGGGTGGAGGGAGTCTTTCTTTTCAAGTTCTGCTCCAAAGACATTGCTGAGACTCTCCCTTTTCTTCCACACTTAGGCAGAACATCCCCAAGCCCTGCCTGAGACCCCAGCCCCTTGACCTGCTTGCAGAGGTTTTGGGAAGCAAAGGAAACTAAGACATTGCAATAGGGTGCAATGTCTAAAATCTCCTGCCTGGGGCCTGAATTGCCTCTCCTCAGTTCAAGGAGAATGAAACATTTCAGCTGTGGCATAAAGCTTCTCGTGTTTGTTGAGCAGAGCGATGCAGGCATTGGATCTGATTAATTAATACACTTTTGTGTGTGGTAGCTCAGTTGTTTCTTCAGGCTCCTGCTACTGTACAATGAAGTACATGATTAAACCCAGCAACGTCAGCTCAGCATCAATCTGGTTTGAGCAGGTGCTTTTAAATACAAGTTACTTCAGTGGCATTTTCAGTTGCCACTTGCTGAACAGTTGGAAGGTATTGGTTATGTTACAATCCTCAGGAAAAATTAATTCCTGTTCAGGCCTAGTGCAAGCAAATTTTATTGTGCATGCAGCTGCTCAAGATTAAGTAATTATATGGTGAAGCTTTGGAGGCAATGAATTTTAGATGAAGCATGTACACATTTTTATTATGCATACATTTTTCTTGATCAGTTTTCTCTTCATTTGGTCACTCGCTTGTGTGGAAGCAATGAGCAAAATCTGCATATTTCACTCTTTAGAAAGAAAATTTCCATTTACATAGCCTTGATGCTTTCAGCCCACACATCCTTTAGCGAATTTTCAAAACCCACTGATCTATTACACTCCACATAGCAACTTCAATAAACAGGTCAGCTCAACAAGACCAAGCTTAGACCCTGAGCTGGGTCAACAGTCTTTTCTGTTTTGAGATTTTTTTGAGCTCATCTGGAACCATTCCCTCTCCAGTTGAGCAGGCATTATGACTCAGGTCTCGTAAGGGGATGTTCTGCATGCCCTGAAACGCCAGCCAGGATTGCCATCACTGGCAGACCCCTTCTCTGTCGATGAATGAGGACACCACAAACAGGTGCTTTTTAATGGTGCTATAAAGAAGCTCTGTGTGCTCAGAAGTGCACATTGGTCAGGCAGGGATGAGAATGTTCCATAAGACCTTGCTGTGAAAAAAGAGCCTGGTCTGTAATGCAGCAGTTTTGAGCCAAGATCTTTCTATCCCCATGTAAGAGAACACCAATGAGAAACACAGGTGAGCCTGACACACGCTGCATTAATCTCCTTCTAATGTTGTTTTCTGTCAACAGCTCCTAAGAAAACACATGATATCGCTCAGAACAAAGGATATGAAAAGTGACTTGTCTTTGTGACCCCATGCACCTCAGTCCTGCATACTTAAAAAAGGACAGATTTAGACTATATTTTATATTGCTTGGGCTGTCTTATCTGTTCAGACTGATGCCTCTTGTTCTGTATTTTATCTAAATGTGTGTTATAAACTGCCTCATATGAGGGCAAGAGCTGTGTGGTGCCAGAGGAGCTGAGGGGCTTTGCTTAAATCAGTGCTTTGTTGACTTTAGTGGAGCAGGGTGTTGACCCCCTAACAGGACTTCTGATGGTACATCTAAAGCCATTATTTGTACAGCAGTTGCCAGTAAATGAAACCAGCAAATTCTTCATCAGATGGGCCTTCAGAAGTGAGAGGAGTTTTGCAATGATGAGAAATGGGGTCAGAACTGTTCAAAGCTCAGCTGTGCTCACTTTTTCTTGGTCTGTCACAGCCATGGGTAATGACAAGTACATTGCTTGTCCCTATTTCATATGCAGGCAAAACATATGAATAGCTGGAGATACTGTTTTTTACTTGCAGACATTGTAAAATGAGGAGGGGGGAGAGGAAAGAATCTTGTTTTTGTGAACCAGGGTCATAAAAACTGTAACTGGAAAGAATAGCAGAACTCAGGACAAAAACGTTTCATTTTAGATTTTGGCATCTTGTAAAAAAAAAACCTTTTAATGAACAACTTCTCTGAATCAGAAAACAAAATAGCGAAATGAAATGTTTTGGCTCCCTTTCATTGCTCTCTTAATGGAGCTAAATGAAGTCCAGAAAGTTGTACAAAACAATTCCATGGTGCCCCCATGCCAGTATTTCTCACTTTTGGTGTTCCAAAAGCATAAGGAAAAACCAAAAATAACCTGGTTTTCCTCTGAGGTTTGCCAGTTTAGGACCAAAGGGTGTGCTTCAGGTTTGTCAAGACTAGAACCTCCTAATTCCTCAGTAGCAGAACTCTGCTTTTGCCTACAAGGTGTGAGGGAAAGAAAACCTCAGAACGATGACTTCCATGGCATCTGCCAATTTTTTCATTTTAGCTTAACGGGGGATTTAAATTATTATTGAGTCCTATTTTCTGAAGAGAGCAAATGCTCTCTTTGAGAAATTTGATTATATTGAGCCTCTAACTGCATAAACACAATACCAGCCCCAGTGGACTAATTCCATTAAGACTTGAACTATCCACCTTGAAGTTGCTCATGAATACCAAGTGCCAGAGCTGCTGGCATTGCTGGGCTTGCAAAACAACTTGTACTTTTACATGTCAGATTATAAAAGCCAGATGTATGTAGGGAGATCATAAAATAAACAAGTTCAACAATATATTAAAAAACCTCATTGTTGCTCATATGGTTGTTTTTTTTTTCTCTGCTTGAATAATGTTCTTTATTACAACTGTATAATACCTTCAAAATGCTTCTTGCTCTGGACCTTGCAAGGTGCTGGATCTGTGATCTGTAGCATAGGCAGGTGGAGAATTTTAATTGTCACAGCAGAAAGGTCCGTTTCAGTATTTTGCCTCTCCAAACTGTGCTCTGTCTTGCCAGTTTTTTAATTCTACCTATCTTTTAGATAACTCTTTTCTATCTAAATAACATATTACTGCTGAGGTTTGGGAGTCATTAGGGAAGATCTGCCCAATTAGCATGTTAATTAGGACCTACCCAATTCGGGGATAGGGAGGTGATTGTTTTATTAGCATTCTGTGAGATGAAAGAAAGATTAATGACTGTGCCTGCACCCCTTGAGGGGTATAGAAGTCACACTTCTTATTTGAGATATCTGCGTGTGCGAGGAGGTGTTTGAAATGACTGGGCTTACTGAGGGAGTTGCCTGCTGATTAGTTATGCCTGGAGCAGAGAAAAGTATAATTGAGTTTGTTTCTTGATGAGAAGAAAATGATAGTACAAAGCAAACATAACAGGGCAGGGATGTCTGCTGTTGTAAAGTGAAGTCCCATGGATAGATTGGTATCAGCTAAAGCTTTGGTGCCTTGAATTTGGGCTGGCAGCACGAGATCCTTGGCTGTTCTAAGCACTGTGGCTCAGGGAGATGCTGAGATGCTCGTGGCTATGGATGGAAAACTTTGGTTTAAACGCAGCCTCTGGAAGAGATGTTTGTTATTCTCACAGCCACGTGCTGCCATACAGCCACAGACCATGACCCACAGATATCGTGGGCAGGTTATGCCCAGGGCATGAAAATTCAAAGGTCCTAAAATAAAGTCACTTAGAGAAAAAAAAAATTAAAAAAAAAGAAAGGAAGGAAATGCAGGCAGGAATCATATTGAAATGAAGAAAGAAATAATAAAACTAAGCAAAAAAAAGAGCTCTGCGCAACATTATCTGAGACAAACATAATCTTTCTTAGAACTTTTTGTTCCTTCTCACAGCATTTTACATTAAACTAATGAATTCTGCTGCAAGAGAAAATTCTATGTGCTCATAATATGCTGAAGAAAGAAGCAAAGTGGTGTCATCATTGATCTTTGCACCAAGCTCTTTAATCATTTTTGTCTTGTGCTTGATTTAAGGCTTGTCCTCTCCTTCTTTAGGCAATGAGCTGAGTTCTGGGAGCAGTCAATAGCAGGAGGGTTTTTTTACTTTTGCTTCTCATGACAGCACCTCCAAACTCCAGGTTTAGCCCTTTGCACGCTGCTTGGGGCTGCATGCAGAGGTTGAAAGCCCTCAATTAAAATATGAAATCATGTAAATAGAGGTGAAGATGTGGTCTTTTTTGAGTCCTGATGTGAAGCTGTCCGTGCTGCTCTTCCACCCTCCCCATGGAAGGTCCTGCTGCCAGGATCCAGCCTTCCAGTAAGCATTGAAAGCTGAGAGGGGTTTGAAGTATTCCAAGGCCCAATGAAGAGTAGGAAGAAACAGCTCTGACTAAATTCTTATAACTGACTGAGTTCTCTATGAGAATTTGATCTCATGTAACATATAAGGTTGCCTAGACAACCATCTTACTTCTGGGATTTGGGATGTAAAGACATTTTCTATTTTGTAGTTTTAGCTTGAAGTTGTAGTTTAAGCAAAGCTACATGTGATAGTGTGTAATAATATCAATGAATCCATAGGGAGAATTGTTTTCCAGAAGCTCATCTGGGTCTTTGGATCTGGACTGGTGGGTCAGAATACATATGCAGACAAAATAATATAAATTTATAGTTGTTGTCAGTTATTATTAATTCAGAAAAAATTAAGAAAAAATAAAAATAAAAAAGTCAGGTCTTCTCTCACTGTACCCCATAGATATTAAACTTAACAGTCACAGAGGGAAGCAGATACTGTGAAGCTGGCTCCAGGAACCTTGGGGGATGTGTTCCTGTCTGAATGGCAGTTGGTACCATACAGATTTGCTCCTCTCCTCCACCATAATACTGTGAAACCCATGCATTCCAAGATTCTTTGGCAAACACAACCCCTGCCTGTCATTTTGTTGCAAAACTCCAGCACTAATTTATTCCGAGCCTCTCAAATATTCAAGTACCGAGGGGAAACACCAGAATGTTGTGTTCTTTGTTTCCTGTGAGTTCTCCATAGACAACAGCTATTTTAATGCAGTTCTTTCTGATGCAAAAACTTTGCTCTTTGTTAACTTCTTCATTAGTGAGTGCTAGCTTCTCAAAATTTAGAGGGCTGTCAGTGTGGTCTCATCCACAAATGCACAGGAAATTGTATAACTGGCTTTTGGATTTGAGCATATATTCATTGTAAAACAAAGCATACCTTCTTCCTAAGATTATCCTCAACAGCACAGAAGAGATCCCTGTGGACATTATTAGTTTAGCATAACTTGATTTTGTAACAAATGAAGGCCGTTCTTTAAGCCTTTGTCCTGTTGTTGTCTGTGGAGCTCTCACACAGATCTCCATTTGTATGTCACTCACGCCAATCTTAAAATTTCCTTTATAAATTGATGCAGCTCCAGGTAGACTTGCTGGGGAAAATTCTATTCTATTTCAGTGTTTCTGTTGGCCCTGGATGTCTCCACTGTTAGATGATCACAAAGTACCATTTGATGTGGTGGATTCCCAGTGCAGGAGCACAGGCCTTTCGCTTTCAACATTTCAGTTGGCTTAATGATAGCATTTTTTTTTTAAATCAAGCAAAGCTGGGATGAATTGCTTTATTCATAGATTCCCCCCCCCCCCTTTTGTGATGTGTCCTCCTTATCCATGTGACTATTTCTGGATCTGGGTTGTAAATTAATCGCTTGCTGAATTTTAAATCGGGGTGTGAGCAGCTCATTCATCTCCCCACGAATGCAGAGCCCACGAGATAAGGGTCTCCAAGCCCACGTGAGTTACAGCCAGGCTGCTCAACAAACAGCTGCACGCAGCAACAGGCTGTGATAGCAGTGTGGCTTTTAAAGTCACCCTGAGATGGAGTTTGCTGTTTGTCAAGCGACAGCATTTTGATAAAATAAGAGTGAAAGCCGCGTAAGTTATCCTTCGATACAACCCACAGTACCTGGGGGAGACACAGCTCTGTATAAAACAGTTGATTCCACTGATACAAGCAAATTAGGTTTTTGTGACACAGGGAGGAGTTTTCCTTTTAGTCTGAAATGCTCCCCACTGAGAACTCCCACCAGGTGTGCTATGCTTTCTGAAGTCATTAATGTAGAACAAAGAATAATTAGGCTTTGGCAAGCATAAGGGGGTTTGATTAATCAGACTGAACAGCATCCTTTTATCTCATAATACCAACTGTTGAATCACTGTGGCGTGGCCAGGCTTCAAAAGAAAGTGCTTGCACGATTGTTTTCCTCTTGCACAAAGGCATGGCATTAAGATGAAGCAGAATCCATCCTTTCGTTTCTTCCCTTCCTCAAAACCAAGAGCCAGGGACGAGTGTTCTTAGCAAGTAGCACACCCAGTGTGGAAGTAGCAAAAGGCTGTGATGAATTTGAATCTGTTTTTCCTGGTGGTTGACATGTTGCTGTTCTCCAGGAGATAGCAAGGGGGCTTTTTTTTTTTAATTTTCTGATACTGGCAGCTGACTCATGACAAATGCTGAAGGGTAGTGGAGTCAAGTGCATGAATCCAGAAGGTGCCAAATCTTCCAACGTATGGGATGGAATCACCGAGACTTTCACAATCCCCATGTCCTCATTGCACTTTGAGGTTTGTGCAACCAGAAAATTTGAGATTTTTTTTCCTCATGAACCAGTTCTTTGTGAGAAAGAAATCCAATAAGTCTCCTTTATTGTTCACTCTACCCACGAGGTATTTCTTGGAATCTGCAGTTAGAGATCAGGTCCGTGACCTTCAATGAAAAATGGAATAATCTGGGAGTTAGCCTTGCATCAGACAGGTAGGACCAAAGCTAGAAGTACCTGGATACAAGGGAGGTTTTTAAATTTTTCTTTTTTTTTAATGATAAGATGTTAAAATGTCTTTTGAAGCCCAAATTGAACAATGATTCAGACAGAACACTGGACAGATAATGAACCTGAACACCTAATTCTTCGTGACTGATAAGCAACCATCTCAGCACACAGAAGTGAAAAATACATGTGGTAGATTCGTTTCTTAAGGACATCCTGTGCCATCAGAGACTGGTTCTTACCCTGTGTGTGTCAGAGAAAAGACTGGTACTTTCTTGCTCCATTAGAGGAGTTTGATTTACTTTTTGAGAGCTCTGTTTGCTCTTCATTTTTCCAAAGATTCCAGTGCTCCTTGAAGACACCTATGCCAGAGCTTGGTAAAAAGGGCATGCTCTGCTCCCTCTGCTTGCAGATGGCCTGGGATATAAATGTTTATTTCAGATGAGTGAAGAGGGGCAGAAAGTCAAGGATGTTAACATGATCTTGTGTCTGTAGAGCATTGGTAAGACTGTCAGGTATAAATATGATCAGGTTTTGGCCTAGAGGCTCCCTCTGGCTTAATTACCCGGCAAAGCCCTAGAAATCTGCTATCAGCACTTAAAAATACATTTATTAGGTTAGTCAAGAGGCAAAGAGTCTGACCAGTTGTTTTAAACTGAGTTCACATGCTCCTGTTAAATAAGAGTATAGAGTCCTTCAGGGAGAAGGCATCTACTCAGGTCTCTTTGTTGGGCAGCCCTGGAGAGAGAAGGGAAGAACAGGTTTTCTTCTTAAAACTTGAGGTGACTAATGACCATTCATTGGGCAAAGAGAAAAGGGGAAGGCTCTTCTCTTTCTTCTGAAGTGATGCTTCTGAGAGAGCACCAAGGTGCAGGGTGGAGAGTCTGGACCAGCAGCTCCTGCCCAGCAGATCCATTCCAGCTGCTGTCAGAGCTCCTTCCAGAGACACAAGGAAAGAAAATGTTACAGCAGGTAGACAGCATTTTCCTAATGATATTATACTGTTTGTCTTCTTCACTTACATCAACGTTTCAGTGAGGAAAAAACAAAGTATTTCCTTTCAAATAAAAGGGGGGGCAGTAATGCTTTTATTACCGAAGTATCTGTGGAACAAAGGGCTTCTTTTCTCCTGTTTATTTCTAAATCATATTCACACTAACTGTTGCATCAGTTTTCTGCATCTCTGACTGTGTGAAAGAAACTTGGGGAGAAATTACCTCAATAATGTCTTTCTAATCTTCCTTGTTTACAGCACACTTTTTGTTCAAAGTCATTATGACAGTCATGGAAGATTCTGAGTATGATGCAGTTATTGAATTTTAAATGAAAACTAAATTGGCTGTGGTAGAGGGGAAAAATATCTCATAACACGGTAATTTTTCCTCAGGGTACAGTTGCTACATTTTATTAGAAATAAGCAATTTTCACCATGTCTCCAAAATGTATAGTGCAGATAAACGTGAGATATTAATCTAAGGGAAAAAAGGCTTTTACAAGTATTTAATACCAAATGGTGGTTTAAAGTTTGCATGTTTTCCACATTTTTCTGGTGTGCTGGAGAAACTGTTTACTCATTTCACTGAAGTAAAACGTACCTCAGTTCTCTGCATCTTGTGGTGTCAGTTAGATGGGATTTAATTGAAATGTTGGGGGGGGGGTTTCTTCTGCTTGATTTGTGCATTTGGGAGGCGAGGAGCAGTGTCTGTGTGTGGAGGGTGTTCAGGTGGCTGCCAAACCAAGCTGTCTGCTCAGCAGCCACCGCTTTTTCCATTGGGATCCGCCAGCATCTCCCACCGCCCTGTCCCCTCCAGCCCCATGCAACGCCCCAAGGCTGCCTCCAGGGGCTTCTCCCAGCAAGGCAGAGGGGGGAGGAGTTTGAGAAGATAAATACTGGGACAGAATAAATGCACTTTGATCCCAGTGTTCATGGTATTAATTGCATAGCCTGGCTCTGTCAGCTGGCAGGTCTCCGAAGGGAATGAATGGCTCTCACCTCCCAGCAGGGATGGGGAGGCTGCCAGGAGGGAGCTGGGAGCAGCCCCCTGAGCCCTGGCCCTGCGGGCACCTCCCTGGCAGGGCCTGTGGAGAGCAGATCTCTCTGCAGCTGCCCCAGCTGCTCCTGCAGCATCGTCCGTTCAGAGCGGCGCTGATGCCCGGGGTTCACCTTCATTAGATTTGCTCCATCCCTTCGGCAGCTCCCAGGCTCCAGTTAGGCTGCAAATGAGAGCAACATCCCAGTCAGTGTTTAGAGAACCCTCATTAACCAGTATTAGCTCTTGTTCAGCGTCGGCTCCAATGGCAGTTTGTCAGGCAGGACGCAGAGGTGAATGAACAGTTGCGGAGCAAGGAGGGCATTTTATGTGGTTTCAAAGTACACAAATTAGCGAGGAAGATGCATCTACATATGGGTAGTGGAGTTAGAGGCATGTTCAGAAGGGCGTGGATAGAGGATTTTGTTACAGCCTCACAAACTGGGGCCGTTTTCAGAAAATCTGGTTTAGGGTTCGATTTTTCGCCCTTCTGCCGGGATGCTAAAATAGAAATTCAGGGGAGGTTTACAAGCAAGCTCCCAGCAAACCTCACACTAGGTAAGCTAATTCCATTTATCAGTCCTTCTCTGGTGCTGGGATGAGAGAACATTTAGAACTGAGTATGTTACTGTCTCCCTCCAGATTAATCACAAGCAGTTATATTTTTATGATTTAGCAGCGTTGTTTATGACTAACATTTACAGAAGATTACTAGTGTATTTTCAATAAAAGCTTTTCAGCTAAAACTAAGATTATAACAATTTTAGGGATAATTGGGTAACCGTTGAATTCAAAAGCTGATAAATATAGGGAGTTTTCCAAAACTGTATATTGCCTACTGACTTAATGGCAGGTTGGACTTCCAGATGCATCACTCTCTGATGAATGTATAACTTGCTAAAAATGACATGGCTCATCAGTTGAAATATATCACAGCCTATAAGGAAATGAAAGGGGTCCCCCCCTTCAAATTAAATCATTTCCTACTTAACAAGTCTCTTCATTTTAGAGAAAATACCGAAGTTCCTCATAGTGGATTTTTCACTCCTCTGAATTTTCTCTTTGTAAATACGTCAGCATGTTACCACTGGTTGCTTTGCTTCCCATGTTGTCTGCCTGGGCCTCACAGACTGAAAGAGGAGAGAGCTGTGTGTTAAGAAAAACTAAGAAAAGATCATTTCAAAACTTGGAGGAAAACTTACAGGCCCTACGTAATTTCTGATAGTAGCATTTGTGCCTTCTTTCGTGCTAACATGTGATATACAGTTACTGGTGTCCCGTGGGGGTTCTGGAGCACAATTTTAGGTGGAGTGGCTGGGTAGGAGCAAGGCTAAAGTAACCACGAGCTGGATTTCCCCATCCCCACAGGATAATTGTGTGCCTCTCAATGTGACCTGGGAGCTGCCTACAAAGGCAGGAAAGGAAGGCAACCTTATAGGCTAAATAAGTTCATCATATAGTCTAAATAAATTTACAATAATCTGCATCAGGCTTGAAAAATATTTGTAGTTAATAGGTTGAGAAAGGTCAAAAATCTCTGTTTTAGGGGGAAATTTTTATCCCCCGCTCCTTCCCAAAGGGATTTTTATGGCCTTTACATTTTGCTCTCAGATTTGCCATTAAAGTGCTTGAATTTTACTGCAGCTGCTGCTTGCATTCACTTCACACAAAAGCACTCTTCAGAATGTAGAACACATGTATGGGTGGATCTTTGCTCAGACAGTGTTGTGTAAGTGTATCCTCCATTGAATGATATTTTAATTAATTGTTTCCTGGTTTTCAGCTCTGCATTGACTGCCACCCATTCAATCTTAGTTTTATATTTTGGACAAACCTCGCTGTAAATAGGGTTTCAATTTCTACACAAGGAATGTAAATGTTGTTCTCATTTCCAGCATCATTCAAATGCCCACATAACGGTTATCCCTGTGAAAGCAAATAGAATCTGTCACGTCATCTTCCATGGCAGCCTCATTCTTGGTAACAAAAGATATTGCAGCTGACAGATGGAGCCACACACTACATAATTAAGTCTCCAGTGTGTGTCAGCTGTAGCCTTTCAGACACAATTAGAGTCTGACCAGTTCACCCTTTAGGTGCTCTAAACGAAACCAAGAAATACCCCTTAGGTGGATGTGGAGGTTTCTGTGAAAAATAAACTCAAAACTGCGCTAAACACAAGAAAATAGGATCGTGCTCATTGCCAGAACTTCCAGTGATAAAATTTGACACAAGTCTTTGATACAAGTCTTTAAATCCTCACTTCACCTCCTTTTGTATTGCATTTATTATGTCCTGAGTGTAGCTAAGCATAAACTCTTCTCGGTAGGGAGGCTCATGGAGGCAATGGATAGAAAATACATTTTCTTTAGGAAACTAGCTTCAGGAACCCCCAGCTGTGCAGGAGATACAATCACGTTAGGTTTGTAACAGAAGATTGTAAAACTTAGGGAAAACTATGAAACAACAGAAAACTTTAGGGAAAGACAAAAGGGATTTAGTGGTGTGTGATGCATCCAGAATTAAAGATAAGCCTGATGCAAGACCCTGTAGTCTGGTCTCAGTGTCTGCCATGCTCAGGGATCTCCAGATTTTTATGGCTTTTCTTCACAGAGATAACGACTGATAAATGATTAGACATCTTACAGTGATCACCTCTGCATACACGAGGTGCTTTGGTTTATAAGAACACCTGAGCAATACCAGTTCTCAGTGATTTCCCTGTATACCTGTATCTTTAACCCTCCAAAGCTGATTCCATTGTTTCTGACACGCACTCCTTTTTCAATCTTTTTTTTCCCCTCACTAAAACACACACAGCAGTTGCCTGATAGTCATTATGATGATGCACCAACAGCAGCAAAAGCAGCTCTCAGAGTACAACTGCTTTCCGCCATTCCTCTTCGCATCTCAGGTGTGTTTTGTTTCAGTACAGGGAAGTTCCATGCTGCTTTTATTACTCTGACTACTAATGAAGGATAAGCTTATTAATTCAGAAGTTTTAATTAAATCACTTGCAGAGGGACCTGCTTGGCATGAAAATATATTCAGTGCCTGACTGTAAGGAGTCCCCAGCGACACAACCTTCCTTGCTGACCACCCGCGTCATCGGTGCTGGTGAGGAGCTTTAAGGCTTATATCAGATAGACTTGATTTTAAGAAATAAATCTTTCCTTGGGAAAAAGAAAAGAATTAATCTGTCTAATTCTGGGGACTGTAATTGGTGGGGAACACGGCCTTTGGCTTACCTCTTTCATGTTCCCTGCCCCACTCTGGCACAGATTTACAAAACTGATTTAAAGACTCATATTTCTTATCCCATTTCCATGCTCTCCCCCAAAGTAACCAAGTTACAAAGCTTTCCTCAGACAAAATGTATTATTGAGAATGCAATTACCACGGGTGGGGTCAGGCAGGAAATATCTTTCCTTGCAGCCATCTAAAGAACAGGAAAAGATGGAGAGAGTGTCTTGATTTCATCTCCCTGTTGCTCCCCCTTGAGCCTGCGCCTCTCAGATCTGCACTGTAGTTTGGGTCATTCAAGTCCTGGCCCTGGCAGGGCTGCAGTGCCAGGAAGGTCTGATTAGGATCTTTCCCCCTGGTGTAAGGCAGGAGAATCCCCAGGGACAGGACTCGTCCCTGTGAATCCAACTAAGAGCCGTAACAGCCACAGTACATCAGGTGGAGGACCTGAGGAGAGCAAATGCTCTTATCTCAAACACTGAATTTACAGTAATTAACAATTGTAAATGTGATTGCAGTCTTTTATAGGTTGTCCTTTCCACGATTGTGGGGAATAGAAGTTAATGGAAATACACTTGGTAATACTTGTCGGCTGAAGGGCTTCCATTAGCTGATCCAGTACCTCCAAATGTGCACTTAGGTAATAATGGAGTAAATGAATCTGGGAGAAATGAGCTGGGGTTTTTGGTGGGGTTTTTTTTGAGAAATAATAATAAAGATGTTTCTCACTAGGCTCAGCTGGGATATTACTGCTGTTCATATAGCCAAGTGTTTTGTTGGAGAGATGAAGTGCTGTGTATAAACTTGTTCATTACCAGAAGCCTGACAAATACTGAGCTAATATCATGTCAACAATAAACTGGGGATAGTGCATTTCCTCTCCTTCTAATAGATTTTCCCTTACATAGAATCATAAGCATTATTAAAAAAAAAAAAATACAATGGGAAAAAACCCAACCTCTGGAAGATGTCTGTTCTCTGTGATACACCGTGGGTCTGATTTGAAGTACTGGGGGCAGAGAGGATGAAAATAATTTGTTTGGGGATTATCTACACGCAGAAAGAAACTTGATAATCGCTCGAGTGACCAACTGCTGCATTTGTTTGCTGTCCTTTTGCCTGCTGATCGCTGTTTAATCCCATGAAATTATTGTTCTCAGGGTTGGGGAGTGAAGGAGCGTTCACTGAGGTGCCTCTGCTTCCCTGTTGCAGCAGAGTTGGCAGCCACTTAGCAGGGATTGCACTTAAGGAAGGATGTTATTCTGCTCTACCATCACTGACCAATTAATGTTGTTTGGTTGTTTTTTTTTCCTTAGGGAAACACAAACACATTAACACAAACAGAGAGGTTTAATACACAGACCGCCTTAGTTCCCAGAAAAGGCTTAGTGCATTTCCAGCACAACATAGCACATGTATAATTATGTTTTATAAAGATTTTATAAGAATGGCCAGAATAATATTAACGATGTGTGAACATAGGTGGCAAGGCTAAATTTATGTTTCAAGCAATTACATTTTACAAGCTGAAGGAGAGGACAGAGGTAATTAACAAGAATAATGAAAGCACTACCTTCCCATAAATCACCGTTAAAAAAGAGTAAATAATAGAAGACAAAGGGATTATGACTCAAGTTGCATCGTTCTTCATCAATTTTAGAGAAGAAGGGTGGGTTTAATTAGTGAGATGGCAGAGCACTTGTGTGGTGCTTTTCAAGCAGTCTTGATGCTCTTCTGTGGGGGGGACAAACATCTGACTGAAAGCAACTGGTGGTGATTGCCTTCTCCACATCCCTGATCAGGGCAGGAAATTTGCTTTTGTGCTCCCTTTAGTGAAGCAAAGAGAGCGATTCGGGGGACTTTGCAGCCCCCATTTCAGATGAGGGTGACAGCCCCCCAAATCCGCGAAGGATAAAAGCGCCCACTTCTCCAGCGCTTTCAGCCTTCTGTGAATTGTTTCGTTCCCTTTTTTAATCTGCAGCGCTTCGTGCAGCAGAAAGCAGATCGGTCTCCACTGGGAGGACCCTTATCTATTAATTAATTTTGCCTCGTCTTATCCTTGGAGAAGACGTTTCTCGTGCCGAGCCACGGGCGGCCGATGCTGAATTGCAGCAGCACGAGCACCGGGACGTGATGATGGTGAGCACAGCGTGGCTGCTGGCAAAGCACGGGGGAAGAGCTGCCACAGCCCGAGGTCGGGCTCACACTTGACATGGCCACAACAGGGCAGTGGGAAGGGCTCAGCCATCCCTGAGCAGGGACGGATCTTTTCCAAACTAGGACAGGCCACTTGCTTCTAACTTCATGTGCCCACTGCTGAATAACGTTGGAAGAGCCCCATCAAATTCTCTTTCGCCTCCAGCGTTCCAGCAGAGACAAGGCACCTTTTCAATCTGAACCCTTGTGGGTTGGGCTGAGGGGAAAAAAAAAAAAAAGAAAGAAATAATGTGGCAGGTGTTTGCTCTCAGCCCAGAGAGGATGGAGGTGCCTGTGTCTGTGCCGTCATCACCTGAATCAAAAAATAACAGTGTGCATTTGGGGACTAAGCCCCCTCCCCTGGAAATGTGGAGCTGGGAAGAGAGATCCCAGGGGAAGCAGCGAGTCACAGCGTAAATACAGATTTTCCCACGGATGAACAAAACATAGAGCAAAGTTTCTAAACAACCTGTCCCGGTATTTTAGTTGATACAAGGGCTGTTCCTTTGAAAGTTGTTTTGTATTCTATTTATTCCTCTCAGGGCTGAGCAAATACAGACTGAAAACATGACTGACTGGAGAGAGGGCTTTTTCACCCTGATCAGTTTGGGCTCTGATTTTGACTGGCTTTGCAGACTGAGGGATAAGACAGTTGCTACTCGTAGATGCATTTGATCTCTCGCTGCCAAGAGGACACGCTGCCTTTCTGATAAGGAAAAGTAACGTCGAGTTCTCTCTCCATTCAGATCTGGTTCTGCAAGCAGTTTCAGACTGATATAAATCAGCATAGCTGCTTCACTAATCCCGAGCTGAGGGCTGTCTCAGTGTTCCCGGTGTCTGTGTAGTCTAGTCCGAGGTGAGGGGGGGTTTGTTTGCACTGCTGATGATTTGTTACAAGGCATCATGAGATGACTGCTTCACAGCTGGGTGAAAAAACCCCAAACATATGCAAGATGTTTTGTGGAGCATTAAGGCATCCTTCGACTGAAAAGTAACAAGAAATGGACTATTATCTATTATTCATTATTGCACATGCAAAGCTTGTGAGCCAATTTTAATTAAATTCGATAAAGGCATATGCACTAAAAATGAACAATTAACAGCAGTGAGGGATTCTGATCTGCATCTGTGAAGACTTCTTTCATCCCTATTAGCATGGTGGGAATTAAAAAGACTGTGAAACCTCAACTTTGACACAAATAGAGAGGGAAAGCTCTGCATTTTCCTGTATTGCAAGTGTGTAAATTCAGTTTTACCTGCATTTGTCCTTGATTACACTGTGCTTTCTCCCCTGACTACAGACCTCAGCATAAATGTCTGGCCTGCTAAGTCACCTCCAGATAGTGACAAAATGCTCCGTGTCACACAGAGAACACACCTACTAAATATAAGAGGTTGCAACACAACTGCAGGGAATACTTACAGGATGTTTGCAGGTCTGTACGGAGTCTTTAGTGACAGGCCAGGACTGCAGCTGCTCCGCCCTGCAGGCCACAGGGAGAGTGATAAATGATGCTGGAAGGATGGAGAGCTGAGCTGAGGGAGGAGATTCTCTGTGCCATCACCTCTAGAGATGCCAAGATGAGGGTAACGCAGCAGATCCAGTATGAAAAGGCTCAATATTTTCTTGGGCACTGAGTCTGGGAAAAAAAATCTCTGTGTTTCAGAAGCTGCACTGACTGATCAGGATTATGTTGCAGCTCTTTGTGTTGAAGGCCTCAAGAAATTTGACTTTCCAAACTCTGATAGATCTGAATTGGAAACGTAGCTTGGGAAAGATATTTCATGATGGTCGAATTAAAGAATAAACAAAACCAACCAACCAAACAAAACCCCCCCAACACAGCAAGAGGGATTATTCCCATCAAGGTCCGCTGTGCTTCTCAGAGCCTTGTCCTTGGCATTCCATGGGCTCCGTTTTTCCTGCCCAGGGATGCAGTGGGCTCTGCAGCACCACGGGTGGAGTCCGGCCTGCGACTTGCTTAGGCTGGCACGGGCTCAGTGCAAACCTGAACTGCTCCAGGGGTGTGCTGCCCGTGTGTGGCACGGAGTCAGAGCTCAGGAGGGCACAGCAGCTTCCTCTGGTGACCTGCCTGCTCCAGAGGAGAGCTGGGGCTGCTTGGAAACTGGCCAAGAGAAGCAGCTCCCCTGGCAGAATCCTGCCTCGCTGAAAGCAAAGCACGTTATGAAAATGCCTGTTTTGAAGAAACAGGAGGATAACTTTCAGGTCTGAGCTCCTTGGAAAGTAACATGACAATTTTTTATTCAAAAAAACACCCCATTTTCTTGTTTTTTATTACTTGTACTTAGTATGAAGGTGTATATAATACAGAATGTAGGAAACTTGAAATCTGTGATTTCAGTGATAGATTTTTTTTTTTCTTCATTGAAATAAAATGTTTCAGTGGTCTGAAAACAAACCTGAAGCATTTTAACTTATGGCAAATATGCTTCCTTACAAATCATAGAGGAAAAGAACATGAAAATGTGACGGTTTCATGGAAAACAGAAAATACTGATTTCAGCTCAGCTTTGCAGACAGCACTGCTCACAGATCTGTAGCTTTGGAAGGTATCTTCACATGAAAATAGTCATGCAAAACCGATGTTGTTGTATCCTTTTCTCTAAAGATGAGTCTCTGGCTACTGGTGCATTGATTACTCCACATTTCAGACCTAATGGATAAAGGCATTATAGGAGCTATCCAGGAAATCTTTAGAATTTCCAGTTTATTGGAGGCAGATTCTTGTTCTTCATGTTCACCTCCCTTCTTGTCTGTGTTTAGGCTTGGTGAGGAAAGCAGAGCTACCTTTAAGGATGCCACTGAAAATCAGGGGAGGGAAGAAGTGTCTCAAGGCTAGTTGTGGGTGTGTGGGAGGGAGGGGGGAATTTTAAGCAGGATTTAATGGAACTGGGAGATGGGTTATTTAAAACTGGTGCAAAGATCCTTTGTATTGACAATTCACTGTATGAGCCATAAACTCTTCACTGTGTGCATATAAAAGATGAAAGGACCAATTACTTATTGAGGCATTAAACACCCAGGGGACAAAGATGCCTGTCTAGCAATAGTAAACATATTGACTGAAACCTATTTGAATTTCAAATTGCCAAATGTCCCAATTTTTTAAAAGCTTCCTATGATAACCAAGGTCTGGAAAGTCAATTGAAACTTAATTCTCCTGGATATCTCGTGGGGGAAAAAGTACATGAATCCGGACAGATTCAATTATTTAATTTTAATGAAAAAATAGATAGCTGCTTTATGATTTCCTTATAGAGCAGTAGATGGGAATTCAGCTCCTTTTTCTAAGATGTTATCCTAGCATAAGTGACAACAGTGATCTGCCAAACACAGGTTGCCAGGAGGTTTATGTCCAAGGGTTTTCTGCTTCCTTTTGTCCCAAGATCTTTTTTCCCCTCCACCTGGGATCAGGACTTTCTGATGTGCCAGCCAAGTGCATGGGAGTGTTTCATCTCTGCCCACAGATAGTGCAGATGGTATTTATAAAGCATTGCACAGGGGATCTGTTACAGGCTGCTGTACATCCACAAGCTGCAGAATGACATGTTTACTGTCTTGTCTGTTGGAAAAACTCTCACAAAGCAAATCAGCCACAGGTCACTGCTGCTGCCACCAGCTTCGTGCCAGGAAGATATCCTGTGACTGCCACGAGGACAGGGTGAGTCCTGACAGCAACTGGCGAAAAATAGCCACTGACCCTCTTCTCAGGGTGTTTGGAATCCCCCCACCATCAGATGCTCTTGGGACTTGTCATGATCATCAGCTTGATCGACTTGCCATCAGCTACTTGCCACGAGGCAGTTGGGCAGCCCTCTGCTGAATTAAAAGTTACAACTAACTCTCCCTGACTTGCACTGCTCTCACCACATTCATTAGTAGAAGAGTTCATTGTATTTAAGTGCCATTAGTCTGAATACCAATGGAGTTAATTACTTGCTCTGTATGGCCAGCATTGTGGACTCCACGTAAACCGTGAAAACAATTAGTGCAGTGCCATTGTGGGTATTTACTGTTGAATTACTTTTCCTTTTGTGTTTGCTCTAATGTCATATACAGAGCAAAGGTCCACAGCAGCAGCAGGGCTGTTATCAAAATCTCAGGGGAGTTTATCCTCCCTTTATATGCTCTGCACACACAGAGGGAGCATCCACAATCGTAACAGCTGGCTGTGTTCTGTACTGCCAGGCAGAGGAGACACCTACGACTGCACAGCTGTCCTTGACCTTGGCATAGTAAGGCTTTTATCAGATACCATCCACAAGAACACACTCAGTGCTCCTGTCTGAGAAAAGCTGGTGTTTGCTGTTGCTCCTGTTCTGACAGAACTCGTTACAGGAGGACGAGTGGCTGCGTACCAGCTGCGTTCAGCTGATCGCGGAAGAGATTCCGCATCTCCGCCTTTGTCTCGGGTGGTTTCTGTTGGGATTCCCATCATGCAGTCATGTTTCTGTATTCCATTTTCGCTCTGTCTTGGTGTACAACCATAAGTGAAGGCAGGCATTTATCACCGCAGCAGCTTTAAATATCAAACGCTTGATGAATTTACCCTCAGCTGGCCGGAAGCAACACTGTGATTGCAGCATTTTATAATCATCAGGACTTGTTTCTCTAAGCTGAATTAATTTGCATGAGCAATGTGTTATTAGCAAAGTTGCTGGTAACCAGCATGTACAAGCAAACTGTGGGAGAAGGCTCTTTCTGTCTGTGCTGTTCCTTGGGGAAACTTGACCTTGTGTTTTAACTCCCTAAACCTAGTATTCACATTTAGGTGGGCTGGTAGCATATAGATCTGGAGGGATGCTCCAGATATTTGCTTCAATATCTGATCCATGATCAGCATTTGTCCTGACTGCCTCAGATGGGTTTTTTTTTAAGATGGGGGAAGGTTTCTCCATCAGGTCTGGGGGTAGATTTTTGTATCTGCAGCAGAAGCCTCGGCTTTTCCTTTCCATGGAGGTTCTTAAATGTTTCTAAAGATTATTTTAAGTGGAAGGCAGTGTTTCCACTTCCCAGCCTCAATGAGGTTTCTCCAGCTCATTGTGGTATTTATTGCTGTATTAATTGCTCAGGTACAAAAGCTTGTGGTGGTGTGCAAAATGCTAATGATGGATCTTAATGACTGTGCACCTCCCTCTCCTTCTCCCATCCGTGCCTTATTGATGTGTTCATTAAACTGTCCAAACAGCAAGGCTGGATGCACATACCAAAATATTTCCTTTTCATGGGAGAAAGAGACAGACCCTATGAGAAATTGGTGGTTGGAGGATGCCAGACAGTTATCTGTGAAGGATGAACAAAAGCACTCTGAATAATCGTGCGGGAGATGACAGCCAGGAGGGATGGCAGAGCAAGAGGCTGTGCCTCACAGAGACAAGCAGGTGGTGGCAGGGTGTTAAAAGGCAATTTTTGCATTTATGAGAAACTTGTCTCCAAACGGGTCCTGATCTTGCAGGAGACATTCATAAGGGCATGTGGCACACTGTGTTTGAGGGAAAATGCTTGTGGAAAAATCTAGGGGTTTAGATGCTTCTGTGTAATTGTAAAGGACATGGAAACGAAATAACTGGTATTGATGTACACCCTTAGGAGAGTCCCCTCATTGCTTTGGGAGGAAGACACTGGACAGTAAGAGCTGTTATTGGAATTTCCAAGAAATTCTTCCCTAGGTATGCTGAGAGGAAGGTAATGAGGGAAGTCTCTGGGCATCTTTGTGTGCATCCTTGTCCTTCTGTAGTTTTCTGTAGTTTTCCTTGTCCTTCTCTGTTTTCCATCAGACACATTTCAAAGCTCCTTACAATGGAGGTATCACAATCTCCACATACCAAAGGAGAAATCAAGGCACAAAGCTGTGCAGGAGATGAGAAAAGACATCCAGGTCCCCCAAGACTTCAGCGCTTTGTCAACTACATTCAGTGTTGACCTTCAATTGTGTCTTGCTGTTATTCCACCCCTTCTCTCTTCAGTCTAGGGAAGTACTGGGGAGAAGGCAGTGATTTCATATCTTCTTTGTCACTGTCTTAAAACACATTTTATGAAATAACATTTATAACACTCTAACAGTGTCCTTTTAATTCCTGATAAGAGTTTACGTTAGAGCTCTGTGGAAATAATTGATTAAGTTTCAATTTATACTCAGAATGGTAGCTGACATGGCAGTAAATGTGCTCATTGATATCTAATTTGGTGTGGCTAATTTCCTCAATGCCAGCTAAATGCCTGGGTATTTCTTATCACATTAATGTATTATCTGAATCTTGTTGCACATTTGTTCGGTGCTTCTGGAACTCCGGTTTAATTACATGGCAACTGAGTTTGTACCCTGGTATGGAAGGGATTGCTCCTCAGACAGTTTCCTCAGATAAACAATAGATAATTGCCATGTTCCTGATTTAATTAATGTGAATTATAAGATTATTTGAATGATCTTGGGTCCAGCCTTGGTAAGACACAGATCACTTCTGCAGTCCCGCTGAGCTCCCACAGCGCCTGCTGAAGTCAGTGCAGTCCATCAATATGGGCTTTCTTCCAGCCCTACAGAAATTAGGGTTTTTGCATAGGAAAATACTCTCCCTCGGTTATGAGGGAATGGCACATACATAGCAATGTCTAAAATTTTTCTCCTTGTGGCAAGAGTTCCCTCTCCCCAAGCCTCAGAGGACGAGCAACACGATCCTGCTCTGCGTGACCTACTTAAAGCAAGTGGGAGTCAATATCTATTAACTTCCCTCTGTTCTGTCTGTCAATACTTTGTCCTTAAAGCAGTTGTTTCCCCCTCCCTGCTGCACAGCTCGTGACCAGAGGGAAAAAAGGAACTTTCCTCACCTTCATCCCCCCAACACTTTTTCCCGTTCATACGGTCAAGTGCGCCCTGATTTCCCGAAACACCCAGGAAAAAGCAGACAAAGCAGGAGGGGGACACGGACGCTCTTGCCCTCTGAGTGAACAGCTCCAGTTTTCTGGTGGGTCAGGGGAGGTGTGCAGAAAACCTGTGCCAGGACTCAGCTGTAGGTGTGTGGTACAGCCCAGGAGCACTCAGAGGGATGGCAAGTGCCGCTGATTCCTGAGACGACGGAGGGAACGCCCGTGGAATCGGAAATACTGGGGAAAAAAAAACCTGAGTGATCCTTCAAGATACTTAAATAACGTTTCGTGACTCAAGTGAAATGCTCTCGTTAGGCCCTCTGGAGGAGAATTTGACATTTTCTGTGCCACCTGCAATATTAAAAGAAAATGCTGTTGGCTTCTGCATTGTCTCCTGAAAGGCACAGGGGCTGACAGAAATGTAATTAAATTACCTGCAGCATTCATCTGTTGTCATAGCAGCCCTTGCAATGAATATAACAATAATTTCATCTATAGGTTAGCTTAATGTAGCTTTGCCTACACCAGCCAGAAAACAATTTTCTGTTCTGTGTCTGACAGAGAGAGTTCAAGAGTTTCCATTTCAGTCCCACCAACCGTGGTCTACAATGGTGTAAAATCACAGGCTGTGTCTGTGCTGAACTTCTCCAACATCAGACAGCACCCACTACCTGTGGGTGATCTCATGTGGTTCAGAAGGTCAGATTAGATGATTTTATTTTCTCCTAGCCTTAAAAGTCCTGGAATCACTGCATCAATTTATATGCACATAATAGAAGTGCAGTGCTGTGTTCTTCCCATCTTGATCAAGTCCACCAGGAAGTTCTGACTGTGCCATAAACACATGCCCTCAATTTTCCTGGAGCTGTGTTTGAGTTTGGATATGTGGAGCATGGGGAGGACACAGCAGTTTTGGCACTGATGGAGTGCACAGGAGACAGGCCAGAATTCATCTTTTTTCTTTTATTTTAACCTGCCAAGGAATATGTTTCAAACTGAGATGTTATTGATGGCCCCAGGTGGCTCCAAGCGTCTCCTGACTCTGTTAAATGTGGAATGAGCTCTCTGGCTCAGTTCAATATCCCGAGGGTGAGGGATCCCTATCGCTGTGCTTGTCAGCCAGGGGACAGCAGACTGTCTCTGCCCCAAGGCTAAAGGAGTGAATGATCCTGAACACCTGGATAATGTCTAACACCTAAAGCTGGATCATCCATTAAATCTAAGAAAGGCTAAGGAGCGACTCCTAATTTTCACGACTTACCCTTCTTTGGATATGAAGGACTTTGTCATTGATTTATCACCATAAAGCATTTCAGAAAACCTCGCTTTTCTTGCTGATATTCAATTTTATTTTACTTTTGCTGCTATTTATCTACTACTTTCTTCTAGAAAATGACTGCTATTTGCTACCTTTCTCAATTAAACAACCCCGGGATTCGGATATGTAGGAATAATATTTCAAGAGAACAATTAAAAACAAGTCAAGAATAGAAGAATATGATAAATGAGACATAAAACATCTGCAAGAAATATGTGGCTCCACCTAATACACCTGGGAAATATCTCCTCCTTTTTGCTTCTACCCATTCCTGTTTGGGAGATTCAGGGAAGCGAGGTTCGTCCTGTAGTGACTTGTTTTTATCTCGTACATTCAGGAATGCACAAGTTGAAGGGTGTTTAAATACCGTGTGAAAAAAGGGTAACTTGTGCATGGCCAAGATAAGCTGATTTGTAAGCTGAGTCTTGCCTGAGCCTGGTGTATGGAGCATTCCTCCTCTGGGCATGCTCTGCTCAGAGCAGTGGAGTTTTCTCTCTCTGGAGCAACTGTGCACAGTGACCTTCCCAGGCTGAGCAGTGCCGAGAGGAGTCGCTGCAAATTGCCTGTGTGTTGTCATTTCACTTTGCCGCGTATGAACAGACCTAATAACACAGCCACGTGCACGGTTCCTTTCCTGTGACGCTCTCAAATGCTTTACACAGGTGCAGAAAGAGCATTTATTCCTGTTTTTCAGATGAGGCAAGAGGGATGGCAGCAGCAGCAGGGCTAGCAAGAGTCAGATGTGCCTTTGCTGTGCAGGATCATACCAAACAGGACTGTCTGAGATTTTGGTGGGTATCAAATTAATATCAAAGGCAGGTCTTGCATCAGTTTCTAGTCTGGAAATGTCCATCCCTTTGGACTGACCCAGAGGCAGGTAGAGAACATCTGTATTTCTTGAGCTCGAGAGCAAGGGAGAAACGTGCCACTGAAAAAGAGCTAAAGTACCTTCCAGAAAGACAGTGGGAGATGAAGAATCCATCATTTTCCTCAGTGCTGTTTCCCCCTGGTTTTCCCCTCATTTCCTCATGGTTTGAAATCTGGGAAGCACAGTCATGGAACTCACACCCCCTCCTACCAAAGGAGAAAATGAGCTGAAGGGATAGACATGAGCACTCCTCTGTCCTTTGTCCCCTGATGGAATTGCTGTTCATACACAAAATTTTCCTTTATTGGGTTCAGATATGGTCATTGGACAACTCCAGTTCCCATTTGGGCAAAATACGGTCACTTCAGAACTATAAACGATTTTGAGATGCCCTCAAGTGAGCTTGGATCTGGCTTTGCTCACTGGGAAACCCTGCTGGGTACCATCAATCAGTGCCCTCAGTACAGGGCCGTGAAACTCAACCTCTGGCACACAGCTCTGCAGTCAGCAAAGGGTTTGCTCTGAGTTGTGTTGTAGAGGCTGCAGGAAATAATGAAAATATCGAGTGGCTGAGCCATCACAGCCTGGCTCACCTACAGATGTTCCTTTGAAAAAGCTCCAGTTTATCCTTCAGAGAATATTACAGCTTTAAATCAATTAAATTTGACTTCAGTAACCTAGCCCTGAGAGGCACCAGCAGCACGTTTGTTCCACAGCTCGCAGGAGCTGCTCTCAGTGACTCCCGGGTTCGTGTCCCGTGGGGCTGCAACCACGATGCCTTGGAGCATCACTCCACGCCGGGGAACGTGGGGAAAGGAAGGAGCTGGCTTCCCACATCTCCTTCCCAAGTCCCAGGGTTCCTTGGCTGTTGGGTTTATAATCTGTTAGGGAGCGCTGGAAACCGAGAGGGTGTTTCAGGGTTTAACGAGAGATGCTGCTGATGGAAATCGAGACCTGGAAAAGGACTGAATGCCACCAGCATTTCTTATCTGACACAAAAACGAGGTCGGTTGTGAAGGAGTAAATTAAAGAAAGACACAGTTTTAAAGATCCAACAGTAAATAGGCTGAAGGTCATGGGACATAACAAGTTAATAAACTCCACTGGATAATTTAATTCAGCACAAAGAATGCATCTGTGTGCACTGAATAGTAGGTAAGAGTTTGACATGACGAGATGGAAAAGCTTTGTTATCCTCTTGTCTTGCCGGGATTTGCTTCAATTACGCCAAGGAATGTTACTTCATTTTTGCCCTAATAACACGGTGGAGGAAATTAAATTACTCACATACAACAAAAGTGAACTGATTTTGACATCTCTTCTAGGCAAACCTCCTGCTGTATTAGCTCCTAAGCACATTCTCCCTCACTTAAGGTCTCATGAATATGTATGATTATCACTCATAGTAAATATAAGCACTTTGTGAGAACGCAAATTAACTGCAGGATGTAATGGAGGTTGCCAAGGGTGGTTTTTATTGTTGACTGTATTGTGAAATCTATAGTACAGGTGTGATAATGGATGGATTGTGAGGTGTGGAGAAAGAATCCCATCACAGGGTGCTCTGACATCAGAAGCCACAACAGCAAACCCACTGTCACTCGAACCTTGGGTTACTTTATTATGCCTGTATTTCATTTCATTTTTAAAAGGACCTCTGGTTTAACTTGAAATTTTTTCTTTCTATTTTTTAACTCCTTGATTGGTGAAAATAATTAAAGGCTGTAGAGATAAGGAATTATTTTTATTTTTAAGGTTGACAGCCCTTAGCCTTTGATTTTAGCTGGATTAATAATGGTGGGTTTTCTCTGGTGTGATGGCTCTTCCTTAGAATTTGATTTCTTTTTCATTACATTAGCTAGGTTTTGGAAAGTTTTTATATGGTAAATTTAGCCTCCAGAAACAAACATCACAACCTGGAAACTAAGGTTGAGCCCTGCAAGGCACAGACTGTTGCATCAGTGATTGGCTCTTGCAGGTTTTTGTTAGGGGGAAGATGGCACATCCCAAACAGCACAGCATCGAAAACAGTGGAGCCTTATTTTTAAAACCCATTACTCGTCCCAGCCCACTCCAAATGCTGCTCACAACCTTTGTTCCCTCAGGAAAGCAGCCTTATTTGACCTTGAATTGGGCTCCATCACCCAGCCCAGCAGCTCCTGCATGTCCAGAGCCTGCCCATGCCAGGAGGGGGTTCTGCAGCAGCAGTTTTGGGGTGGATGCACGTGGCTTTCATCACCCATAAACAGATGTCCTGGGCAGTGAGAGCCTGTTTGGAGATGGACAGTCCTGCAGCGTTTTCCTTGACTTCTATCTTGGCCTCAGGCTCTTCCTGTGAAGTGGGGATGGAGTTTTTAGGGGCATCACCAGGCTTTTTGTTTTAAACTCAGTAAAGAACAAAGACTTAGAGCAGAGGAGGAAAGAGGCCAGTGGGAATAGCTCTGCCTGCCTTTCCCTAAGGATGGCCACACAGCTGTCCAAGGGAGCCAGAGACAAGTCCTCCTTAGGATATGATGGATGTCCCTGTGCACAGGGATGCACTGCTGCTGTCAGGTGTGCCAGATGAACAGAGCAGAGAAAAGCAGGCAACACATATACTGGAGTCACGGGAGGAGGAGGAGGAGGAAGGGAGTTCAACTTCCACTGAAAATGGCAACGTTTTTTCCATCCCTGATTGAGTAGGTGAGAGAAATGTGGGGGAAAATGGCAACAGATGTCCCTGGGTTAACTGCAACCTCTCTTTGCTGCGGTTCAGCATCACAGGCTGCTCTGCAGAGCACATTGCACAGGTCAGCCCTCCTGTGCTGAGCAATTCCACATGGAGAAAGCGGGATCATCCCAGCAGAGCCTGCAGTTGGGTCAGCCTGCTGCCCCCGGAGCAAGGCACAACCAAGGGCTAAATCATCCCCCTGCCGCCTTCGAGCCGGAATTCCAAACACCAAGCATTATAGAAGACAGTTACAAAATAAATGAAATATAGAAACTAATAGAGAATGAAATTTCTGCTTAATTTACCCATCATTATTTTTGTTTCTAAAGTGAAATGATTCTGGCACGGGGATGAAGGGAAACACGGTGTTTTAATGGCACTTACAGCATCCCAGAGGACCACTCCAAGCAACAAAAAAACTGGTATGTCCTTAAAGACGGCAGATGGTTTCTTCAAGGTGAATAATTTTATTGTTTATTGCCTGCTCTGTGTACTGCAAGGAGTGACATTTAAGAAACTGCTCAAAGATGGGGTTTTTTTCCAAGCACAAAGCAAACATTTAGGAGCCAAATTATCTATACCAGTGACTGTGTCATCTCCAGAGCTTGGAGCTTGACTTAGAGGCACATTATAGATTTAGGGCTGGGAACTTTCAGAGAACATTGAACATGGGTCAGATTTGGGCTTCTGCACACGTCACTGTCTTTGCAGTGACCCCTGGAATGGGCTTAAAATCTAAAGAAGAGGCTGTCAGTCCCTTTGGTGTCACTCAGTGGAATCCAGCTTGGCTGAAGAAGCATTTTAAAGGGCTGTGACAAGGCCCTTGTCCGTGGAGGGCGCAGTGGCTGTGCTGATGTGTGTCACACTGGCCTCTGCTGGGACATGCACGATGGGCTCACTCAGGTGGGGTGCTCCTTCCCAGCTGTTGGAACGTGGTGGGGTGCTCCAAAATGCATCCAGGTGTAAGTCCATCATCTGGGTTTAAACGAAAATGAGCCCTGAGATTTAGGGAGTGATAAAAAAAAAGCCAAGGCTTCAGAGAAAATGTTTGAGCTGGAATGCTTTTACATGGCATATGAAAATACAGCCTGTGGGGGGAAAAGAGTGCTGTTCTAAAAGCAGGAAGCTTTTATCATACAAGTTTTTTTTGTTTTTTTTTTTTTAGGAGAATGAAATACCATTCACAAGCTTGCCTTATTCAAGACATTTCAAAGCTTCCTGATCTGACCAAAAAGACATTATACAGTGCAATAACACCTGAAAAGTGTCCTTAAATCTCCTGTAAGCTTGCATTCAAAATTTCATCAGTAGTGATTTTAATACATTTTTATTTGGCCAAACATTCCACTTCATTTTTAGGGTTTGGCTGTTTAATTTTTATTCATTTTTCCTCTTCATATTCATACTCTCCCTTCGAATCCTGTCCCAGCAGATGTTTGTCACTTCTCCAGGGACTATTAACACCAAATAGAAACTCAAGTGCGACCTTTTCCACTGGTAAAAAAACCTACTGCTCATTGGTGCAAACAGGTTTGAGACTGCACCTCCCTGGTTCTCAGTCCAGAGCTGTCTGCTGCCATGGCTCTGACCATTTGTTCTGATTCAGTTTGATTTGAACCCTGCAAAGCAAGCACCTGTTTTGTAAGGTAAAAAAAAAAAACACAAACCGCTATCTGAAGGAAGAAGAAAGAAAATATCAGTTTTGTTTGGCTTTGGGGCTTTTTTTCTTCTTTTTTTTTTTCCCCAGTTCTTTCTGGAAGGGTGGTGAAAAGGTCACAGCAGAATTACAGGAGGAAGCTGTCCGCGGATCAGCTGTGCAAGCTGCTTTCAAAGCAACTCTTCGGGACAAAAAGATAAAACATAATCAAAGCAACAACTTTCCTTTTCTTTCACCTGAAAGGCCATGTAAAATTTCAGCCTTTAGAAGGATTGAGGGAGAGACAGGCCCTTGGACCAGGCAGAGCATCCAGACCCCTCCCGTGTGCGGCCACAGCGACGCACTTTGGGAGACTTGAGTGCATTGTTGTTCCATTTGGAGATAATTTTTTTTAAATTTAGACCTGTCTTTTTGGTTTTCCAACACGAAGAGAGAGCTTCTCTTGGAGCCAAAAGTCTGGGGCAGTGGCCAGGTGCTCAGAGAAATCTGGGAGTGGCTAAACGAAGAAGCCGCAGCAGGAAGGCAGAGAAGATGTGGGTTTTGGGGCTGTTGTTTTCCTTCTTACTCCTTGTGCTGGAGGCCTGGAGCAGGGGATTGGCAGCTGGAAATGAGTCAAGCAGAAGGTGGCCCTGTACAGCCTGATGGTGAAAATTAGTTGGGGAAACACTGTTAAATCCAATCAGCAGACACACAAAATCTAAGCTGCAAACATCTCACTGTAAGAGTTATGTGCGAATTAAAAGACAGTGAAGAGAGGAAACTTCGGGCTCAAAGTCAGGAAACACTGTCAGGAATGGTTGGATTCCCTCGGTGCAGACAGAGCTGGGATCACTTCTCCGCTGCTGTGAGGGCTCAGCTCTTCCTTCACATCCATGCTGTCCTGCCCTGGCACTCAGCAGTGTGTGGAGTGTATGACCAAACCTGCCAAGGCATGTTTGATTGTGTGGTTGGCTTTTTTTTTTTGTTTTTAATACAAATTTCAGGGCTTTAGCAGTGAGAAGCAAAGGAGCTGGGAACACTGTTTAGAGATATTAAAATACCGAAGAGAGAGAAAAACTCCTTTCACATAATGAGAAGCTCTTCCAACTAGGACTTGTAAGATAATTAAGAAGATTTTGGTGTGTGTCTGACTGGTGTGGTTTAACAGGCTGCAGAAAAAGTAGCCATGGAAGATAGAACCCCATCGGATTGTGGTGTAATTGTGTTATGGTGTTCTCGTCTCCCACCTATCTCCCAGGTTTGGGATCCCATATCCCAGGGGAAGGAAGGCAGCAGCTTTCCTTCATGGTTCATCTTCCAGATTAAGATGCTGGTCCTCAGCAGAGCTGTGAAGCCAGAGCTCCCTTCACCTGAGCACGTATAGTCTGGAAAAGCACACGTTACCTTTGCCTTCTTTAAACCTTCAAAAAGCCATTTTCCTAATTGATTACCACTGTTGTAATGTAGTTTTAGCACTGTGAATAAAGATTACACATGATTAGATAAGCAGTTTAAAAGCTCAGAGAGCTGAACAGTTGCATTTATTAATTGTGCTCACCCGTTCATCCTTGTGCTTTATTTATGATACAGTCCCTGAAACCTTAATAAAACTGAATCACAAAGAAAAGCTCATTACTTGGGGAAAAAAAAAAATGTACCTCACACTTTTAATGAGCTCAGTTTCTGTGACCCTGCATGGAGGGCTCTTGCTGTCACCCAGGAGTGGGGCAAAGGTTCTGAGCTGTCTGTGTGCACCCGACCCTCTGAATGCAGCAGATGGGTCATCTCAGAGAGGATCTCAGGTGTAACTGGATAATTAAAACTGGCAATGATCAAATCTGTTAATTTTTTATTTTTTTTTTTAGACAGTTTCTAGTTTCAAAACACTGAAAAGCACTAGCCTAAGCAGAAGCATGGCAGTCTGGCTTTAAATCCAAGGCTAAATCTTCATGTCCTCCCTCTGTGGGAAGGGAAGGGTGGAGTTTTATGCTTCGGTTTGTTCCCCTGGCCAAGAGACCACACTGAACTGTAAAGACAGACTCAGGTTTTAGCCTTGTATATACATATTTTTAAAGAAGTGGCAAATTAAAAGCAATGACTTAGGCATGTTGTGTTTGCTCTTTCAGCTGGCCATAATAAATCTTTACACAGAACTGTCAGAAGTATCAAATCACTACAGAGCCTCTCGTCCTTGTTCTTCACTGCAGCCACAATAGGATTTTAATAAACAATATCTTTGATTAGGTGCAGCAGAAAAGCCAAGGATAACGAGGTATTTGTACCTGTCAGGGATCCAGCAAGAATCCTTGTAATTCACCTTGACTGCGAAAGCTCTGGCAGTCTCCAGCAAGACTTGATAATAGGTTTTGGGTGTTGGTGAGAGGGGGGTTCTCTGAGTCTCCACATTCCTAATGCTGGAAAGTCACCTGTGTGGTGGCAAAGCCTTTTTTTTTTTATTTTCCCTAGCACGCTGTAGAAAACACAGAAATGATATCCCACCCAAAGTCTGTGAGCTGTAGAATGAAAGTGTCTTTCTGAAAATAGCGTCAGCTCACCATCGGTGCACTAAAGCAAAGCAGTTGTAAGTTGCCAAAGCAGGAACAAATACGACACTGCAGCTTTTCAGTGCTGTTACAATTTGGGACTATTTAGGCCACAGAGTTGGCTTGGTTTGAGGCTGGCTTCCCACTGGATACTAATGCTGCAAAAGTCTCAAGCAGCTGATGTGAGTCAGCCTGCATCCTGAAAAACATTTAGCTTGTAGGAGCGAGGGCAGGACCCAGGGCTGGGAACTCCTCCCCTGGCTGTGTGGGATCACTGCCTGCAGAGCCTGGTGCTCACAGTGCACTGATTTTCCTGCTGCCAGGCCAGCCCCAACATCCCTGTTTGTTCCCCTGTCCTTTCTCTCGTAGATGCCAGACAGTGATTTAAGCCGTGGGAGGGGTTGCTGTATTCAAAGCCTCTTGCCAACTGCTCCAGGGCCTGACTCCCAAGGCTCGGGTGCAGAAGTTAAATACAGGGATACATCATGTACAGCAAGGCCATCCCCTTTGGAAAAACAAAGAATTCCTGTCTTAAAGACAATGCTTGAGCCTGAGTAGAGAATAAAACGACAATAAATGTTTGTTGTGATAAATGGAGTCATGTTCTCAGAAGAAGTAACTCACCAAAAAAAAAAATAGCCAAGGAAAATGAGAGTTGATGGGCTGAAATGGCTTGATGAACAGTAGTGATATATAGCCATCAATACAGATTTGCAAAAAAATGCACTTTGACTTAATTTTAAAGTTGCTTAATATTCCTGTGATGTCTGCAAAAGGTTCCAAGACAGACTTCACACTGGTTTAAACATATTATTAATGTTCCAGACACAGTGAAAAGGGATGGAATATGTGGCCAGTACTTAAAATGAAAGAAATGCCCAAAATGAAAGTGGGCAAAGAAAATGGAGAGCTTTTGTTTCAGAATAATGACTGTCCCAATGGGATAATTAATTTCCCTTAGAGCAGATTGTTATTTTTCAAAGATATTATACTTATGCAGATTTAACTATAGAAACATTATATTGTTGTAATTTCTCCAGTGTGATGCAGCTCTAATTACTCACTGCTCAGAGCACGAGAAGAAAATGAAAGATGAGCAGCAAGTTAATTTTTATTTTAAAAACAAAGTTTTAAAAGAAGAAAAACAGACCAGTGCATATCAGACTGGATACATTTCATGGAAAGAGGAGCTGCAGTAGTTCCTAGGAGAGGATGTTGCCAAAGGTGGGCCACAGCCTGGAAAGGGCTCGAGGTTATTTACACCAGTGGCAGTGGGATGAAAGCAGCACACCCTGAAGTACATGCCACCAAGTGCAGGAGCTAATGCTCTGTGCTTCTGTCACCTGTTCCTTTGGATTTACCCCTAATCTGGCTGTATACATTAATTCTGACAAATCTTCAAAACTAAGGATGCTGTGGTGCCTGTGGGGGTGTTTGGCTTGAGGCTGTTGGATCAAATGTGCTCCCAGGACACACCACTCAGGCACTTCAGACAGCAAACCCGTGTGCACAGGCTGCTCTTTGTCTGTCACGCCTCTGCTTTGTGTCTGGGGCTTATGCTCTACCCTTTCAGTGATCCAATCATTTTTCCCAGCCTGTGAAAGCCCTTTTCTGCCTCATTTTTCCTTGCCTTTCCACGGCCTGATGCGATAGAGTGCTCAGTCAGTCCCCGCGGACACGCGACGCTCCTGATCCCTCTGTGGACTAAAGCAACAATGCTCAGTGCAAACAAACTCCCAAGAGCTTCAATACACGTGGTGAACAGCTCAGACACTGCCTGCTGCCAAAGCACAGTCCCAAATGCATGGGGGTGTGAGCGTGGAGCAGCGTGAGAGCTCCACACCTCCCACGAGATTCCACAGTTCTCCTCCCGGTTCGCTCCCCCGGGACTGCAGGCACATCACTTGTGTTCCTACAGCAAACCCCCGGAGCAGGAGGAGCAAACCAGCAGGTCTGACCCTCGAAAGCACCCCTGCCCATCGATGGCTGCAGTCTGGAGCAGCTCTGAAACATCCATCACCAGAGCTGCTGCTGCTGAGGCAGCCTTAGGGAGGGTTGTTCAAGCACTGGCCGTCCACCGGGGTGTCACAGGACACTGACAGCTCCCTGCTTTGACGGGAAGTCACGGCATATGATCATCAGGAGTATCTTTAAAGTGGGTACGAGAATGGAAATCTGCTGTTCCTGATGAACAGTGCATCAAGGTTATGGTTCACACTGCAATTTAACTTCGTTCAGAGCCCACGGTCAGCTGGGTGCTCCCACCAGCTGGCCAATGACTGAAATGTTGGCCAGAAATCTCTCCTGGCTCCAAACAGCCCTGCACTGGTGGGCTTGCCAATGCCACCCACCTGGGAGAGGAGGCTTTTCCAGGGAGCTGCTGCACAGAGCTGGTTTTTGAGGTGCCGCTAATAGGTCAAGGATGTGGCTGCTGCACGAAGGCAGCTAATTAAACGTACAAATCCAATAAAAATAAACATGCCACTTTAATATGCAGTTCCTGCTGTTCCCGAAGATAACAGGATGTGAGGTGGTGGCTGTAGCTACCCTGATAACAGCAGCAATTCCCCAGGATAGCCCGGGGAACAAACAGCATCACCACCGAATCCTGCTCCAGCCTGTGCCGCAGTCGCTCCCCCAGGCTGCTGCCTTGGCTCTGGCTCTGTGGGCTGAGTGAGGACAGGCAGCACTCCCCTGGCCATTGGCTGTCCCTTCTCCTGTTTCCTTCTGTCCTCTTCCAGCACTGTTCTATTCACAAGGGCGGATGGCTTTGCCCCGGGGGTGCCGAGGGGCTCGCTGTGCAGCAGGACTGATGCTCCCACCGCTCCATCCTGTTGGCCACCACTGCTGTCACTCTCATTTACAAATGACAAGGGGCTGGGGCACTGCAGACCCAGAGAGGGACCTGCAGAGCACCCATCTACCCTCTGCTTCACACCAGCCCAGCCTGCCCCCACAGCAGCCCTTGCCTACCCCAGCCTCGCCTGCCTGGGGAGGGGAGATGGCAGCTGGGGGTTTGTCTGCTGTGTTAGGAGTCAATACAGAGGAAAAAATCCCTTAGGACTCAATACAGAGGAAAAAAATCCCATCAGGTGGGCTTTGCCATTTGGGGTTACTGTGCATAGCAAACAAGAGAAAAAAAAAAAAGGCACTAAGTGGCAACTGCACCCAAAATGAAGTTTTTCAAACCAAAGAGATAAAATTATCACCTTTTGGGCTTTCTAACACTCCAGGCCAAACTGTACTGAGCAGGGGTGCTTAAGGAAAACAGCAAAAACGTCATCCTGATGGCAAAGGTGGGGATGAAGCAGGAAGGAGCAGAGCCCTGAAGATGTGCCTGCCCAGCAACCAAAGCGACATGAGCTGCAAACACGTGTCCTGCTCCTGGTTTCTGAATTCCAAGTTTGGGGGGATTGACACAAACCACTACTTCCACCTTATTTTTTTTGGTAAACAAAGTCCATTTCTGAAGATGACCCGTTGCTGTTGCCCAGTGAAGCACAGACCTGCCAGGCAGCAGCCCTGGTGTCGTGCAGAGCTGGCGGTGCAGCTGGTACTCCACATGCTCTGGCGTTTGTCCTGGTCACTTGGATGCTTGTGAGCCAAGAATAGCCCCAGCCCTCATCAGCAAGCTCACAGGGAAGCAAAGGCTGCTAAGCCCTGTCAGCTAATCAGAATGAAGCCTCAGACACAGTTTAAAAGAATAAATAAGCAAACACTTTAAAAAGGAGACAGAGTACAGAGGTTGCCTGTGGGCAAGGTTGATGCTGCAGAGTGTGAGCGCTGACTCATGGGCATGTTGGCACAGATAAAAGGTCTGGCTTGGCCCTGCCTCCCCAGTCAGCTCAGACATTGCCTTTGCAGCTACAGGGTTAGTTAGCAGGGCTGCAGCAGCAGGTTCTGAGAGCAAAGGCCCTCTGGGAGCACCGAAAATTTTGGGGACAAGTCACACACCTTGACCCATCCCAGTGCTCCCAGGCTCCAGCTGCATCCTTCACCCCTGACAGACAGAGCTGGCTCAGGTTGTTATGTGACACCCCCTCAACTCAGGCATGGTCCTGGTCTACTGCTGCTGGTGTCAGGAAGTGCATTAAAAGCTCATTTACAGTTCTCAAAATCAAGTAGCTGAATTCTCTGGTTGTTCACTTTGTCATCATGGTAATGTCACCATCAGGAGAATAAAAGAAACCAACAAAAAATAAACAAACAAACAAAAGGCGAAACAACACAGACCCTTTCCTCGGAAGTGTTTGGAAAAACCCCTTCAGATGCAGCAAGATGCCAAGTGTTCACGTTTACAGCACCTGAATCAAGGGCAGGGCATGAAATCGAGCACATCCACAGCACAGACAGAAATTAAACGGCAAACTGAATGCCATGATCCAACCCTCACCTAACAGGGGCTGCGACAAAGGCAGGAAAAGGAATTCCTTGACTCAGTTGTCATGACAATACTCTAGAAAAATACCTGCCATAGGACAAACCCTCGCTGCCTCTGTGTGACTCCAGCACACATTTCTGCTCCTCTCATCTCCATTAACGCAGCACTTCATTCAGATCACTTCCAGGGTGGAACAATTGCACTCAGCTGCTGGATGTGGAGACAGCAGATACCAACCGTGCAGTTCATAATGCAGTTGCCATAATTAGTTTTTGAAATGAGCACTGCATGGGGAACTCCTCAAGCCACCTCATTATACATAAAATGGGCGACATGGTCGCATTGTATTTCTTTTTTACTCACATTTTTCATTGCTAATATACTTGTTAAATAGTGACAAGTAGAAATGTTCACAGCAAAAAAAATTAAATGCAAATGTTATTGCCATGCTGAACAAAAGAGGAAAAGAAAACCCCAACAAAACCCTACTGTTTTGGGTTTTTTTCCCAGTTACCACCACTTCTGTGCTGGTCTTTAGGAATTACACTATTAGGATGAAAGTGCAGCATGTTCATTGGAAAATGAACTTTGACTAGAGTGTAACAATAGTTTTGGCCTTGTTCTAATGATATAGTTTATATATGTATATACATACACATATATCTATATAAATATTAACCATATGTTATTATACATACATATTGCACTTATATTGATTCTATATATATAATAAAGAGAAGGAGGAGAAGACAGAAACTGGGTGTCCCCACTGTTCAGTGTCAACTTAATTTTAAGAAAAATTTAAGAACTAACTAGGCAGCAAGGGAAAAAAACCTGCACTTTCATCCATGAGCTAATATAATTCCCCTCATTGACTTCATAGCAAATATGTTACTAATATCTCTTCCAAACTACTGATAAAGTTCACCAGTGTGTGATTTGGCTGTTACTGGTATATTTATTTCTGAAAACAAATAGAGGGAAGGAAAGAGAGAAAAAAAAGTAAAGTGGAAGCACAAGAAAGAGCCTTGTGGGGTTACCGAGATTTTGTCCTGGAAAGAACAGGACTGAGGAGTCCCCGAGAGCAGAGTGTGGCCCAAAGTGTTTAGCAGGCACATTTTCTCCTTGGATCAGCATTTCAAGGGCAAAATGAGACAGAAAAGCCTCACTGAGTTCAGTTCTGGAAGCACAACTGAAGTTAATCTGAGGCAAAGCAGCAGCTTTAACATACAGGTCCCCACGCTGTGCTCAGAGCAGTCCATTATCCTTTGCAATAGATGCCCTTGCCCTTTCCCCACTTTTACAAGCCATTTTACACCCACCCAGAGTTCACCTTCACTGCTGTCCCCCAACCCAGCAGCAAACAAATTACTCTGGAAGAGGGGGCTGCCTGGGTTACAGATGCAGGTACCTGGAAAACTTTGGAACTAAGCAGATTTATTTCTGTTTGCACTAGACTAGACTGAAGCAAGTTTTGGACCAGACAAATGATATATGCAAGCAGCAGGATGCCACGCTTTTTCCATCTCAAAATCCTGAGAGCCACTTAATTCCTGCTTAAGCCATGCCCACTCCCTGATGGAGTTTCATCAGTGTGCTTTGGAGATAAGAACAGATAGTACCTCAGTTGGTCCAAATATGTTCCATACAGTAAGCTGAAAGTTCAAAATAAAAATTAAACTGAGACCTAAACAAACAAACAAACAACCTAAAAAATAATTTTGCCCTTGTCTAGGATGAGCTGAAACAACCTGGAGGAAAAATGATACCATGCAGTGGCAGTGGCAGGTACTGTGAGGATGTTCTCATGGTTTGGCAATACCCCCTGGGTTTCTTTCCTTGCTTTAAATGAGTTGGGAAGAGCAGTAACCTGAGAGCAAAGCCTTTGCTTCAAATCTAACCAGGACAGGGTTAATGTGGGAATGCTTTCCAAAGATACAGGAAGAAAAACCCACCAGGTTACAACAGGTGATAATTTTTTTCTCCGAGAAACCTCTGGTTTGACTAAGTACAAATTACAAGACGCAGGGCACTGACCTGCTGCTCCTCAAGGTCTATTTGCCATCCTCTGGTCCAGCTGGGATGGGCAGGAGCTGCTGCTCAGGGAGAGCCTGAGAGAGCTGCAGTTACTGGGCACTCTGGAGCAGGAGCAGAAGGCTCTCAGAGAAGCACTGCTGCACTAAATGACGTGTTTCTGTTCCAGCTGAAAGGCAGCCCCAGCACAGCTCCGGGCAGGGAAGCTCCTGGCCGAAATCCGGCCCGCGGATCAACGCAGTGACACCTGGAAGAGAGCGCAGGGCAAGAACCAGCCTGGCCAGACACAACCCACAGCTGCAGCTCCAGCAGGACCCAGCTGGCAGCTGTGCAGGCTGCAGAACACCCCAAGGGGCACACAGGATCGGGGGGACAGCCAGCACATGTGCCATCACATCAGCGCTAGCCAGGCCCTCTCCAAGGTCACCAGCACCGTGTTCAGAGGGAAGCGTGAGCTGGCCCAGGACGGTGCTCTTGATATTAAAAGTAACCAATTAATTAAATGTGCCTCTTGATGTCCTCCAAACCTTGCTGGTGATCTGAGGTGATCGAGGCCCACCTCTGCCAGCTCAGGGAATTAGTCATGGGAGTGGGGCAATGTGACCTACGAGCGGTCGTCAGGGACAGCAGGTACCCGCAACCCTGCAATTTGCTGGCCATCAAATAGATGTGGATGGCTCGGCAGATCCAAAATTACAGTGCAAGTAGGAACTGAAAGTTTTAGAGGGGAAATTATTATTGTCAGGGTTTTATGGAGAAAATAACCCTGTAGAATGTATTTTAAGGTAGTAGTTTAGACAGGAGCATGATAACATCATAAACCATAAGAGGAAAACTTGAAGCATTTAAAAACATCAGAGGAAAAACGAGAGTGAATTACTGCTGCCTCTTCTTTCCTTGTCATTTGTTGTCTTAAATGATATGTGTGTGCCTGTGTGTGCATTTGTAAATATATTTCTTTTTTTCTCTTTAGATGGGTTTTACAAATGGAACAACTCACAGTGTTGCTGTATTAAGGAGCAAAAATAAAAATCTATGGTATTTATAAACATCAGCCAGAGAGAACAGGTAAATAACCACATCCCTCCACAAGATGAAAGATGCTATCACACAGCCACAGATCTGTCTGACTGCACCCACCAAAGCCAGCAAACTCCCTTTGGATCCCTCCCACCCCTCCTCCCTTGTGCTTCAGAAGCTGCCAGAGCCCTGCCAGAGCAGGCACATGCCCCAAAGAGTAGGTTTGGGTTGTTGTAGGAGTTGCAGGGAGTTGTCCTCCCTGCATCAGAGATGCATCAGCTCTGCCTCCAGAGTGAGGTGCAGGTGCCAGGTTGGAGCTCAGGGTGTGCAGTGAGGTCAGGAGGCACCAACTTGGTGGCTTCTGCTGCCTCTGTGGAGTAACCCAAGTGCTCAGAGTGTGCAGGCAGAGCCTGAAGTTCACCTTAAATTGCCCAGCCCTGTGCCATCCCACACAGATATGGTCCTGCCCGTGGAGCAGCATTCCTAGAAAGTGGGAGAGGCAGACCAGGGCTGTGAGATATTCATTATGCATTTCAGCATCAGGCAGCCACGTGCTCCACTGAGCCAACAGGGGTTACACTCCATATGTCTTCCATTTATCATAATTGAATGTCATAAACAAATGTCCTCCAGAAAGGAACTAAACGTCAGCATTTCCTGAGCCTTGGTAACCAGACACTCACGCTGTGCCAAGGATTTCTAAAGGAAAGCAGGAGGTCTAACTGCATGGAGAAAGGCAGTGGGATGGGAATCACCTCATCTTTCCGAGGTGGGAGCCTGGAAGGTGGCGGAGCAGTTTATTTTGGGAGCTGTTAGCTGAGCTCTCAGCTCTGCCTACTGGTGTATCACTGAGAGCTGCTGGTGTCTGATGAAAGAAGGCGTGAATGAAAGGCTAAAACATATTTAAGCAACTTTCTAGGAAGGTTTTTCTCTCTTTTTCAAAAACATAATGAGGATCACTCTGTTTCGAGACTAGTTAAACATTTTCACTGCAAATCACCAACGAAGTGGGAAGCTGATGAATGAAGCGTCTGATTGACATAGAGAGGCACAAAGTGATTTCATCCTTCAGGGAGCTCTCGCAGCTTTCTCCCAGAGTTCAGCTTTGTAACTTCTGGAAGTTCTGAATTACAAAATCCTGCTTGCTAGTGCAGGATATGAGGACAAGGCAGAGCTGGACATCTCCCAAGGGTGTGAGGAGCTGTCCCCCATGGATAGGCCGGCTGTACAGGATGCTCTGCCTGCATCCCATCCCCAGCAGGCTGTGGCAGAGCGGGGTGTGAGCAGCAGGAGCTGCATGGCACAAGGTGCCAGCCTGGGAGGGTGAAGCTGGAAAGGCTGCAAAAGCCCCCACATCCAGCTCACCATCCTCTCCTCCTCTGCCTCCTGCTGAATCCACAGCTCATGGGCTCTGCAAAGAACTGAGCAGCTTTCACAGTCTGGTCCCTCTCAGACTCACAAGCAAACCCCACTGACATGTTGTGGACTGGCTGTCACACATGTCACATGTAAATAAACACAGCACAGCTGACTGCAGGCACAGCCTGAGAGCAGGCATTTCTAAGTGTAAGAGAAAAATAGTTTCTTCACGGTGAACAGATTCCCAGGTGGTGTAAACCAGTCTGGATGCTGCTTTCAGTGGGACAGTGCTGGTTTCTATCATTTCAAGATATGTCCCAGACTATTTAGAAAGTGGGTCTCTGTTAAAGCAGCTCCCGGGGTACCTTCATGTCATAGCACCCCCTTCCTAGGAAATCATCAGCCAGGAGCATGAGCTATTTCAACGGCTACATCACTTCAGACAAAACCTCACCATCTGCTCTACCCTCTAATTACAAATGCAGAAAACATAATTCACAACCAAATCACATATAAAAGGAAAGAAAATGAGCAATTAAAATGCACATTCTGCCAGGCAAATCAACCTTCCCTTCCCAGCCACGCTGTACCCACCACTGCTCTGGCCTGTTCCAGGCAGGGTCAGGATTAGTCCCGGACCACTGGAGACCCTGGGCCTGCTGGTTTCTCTGATAGCTGCCTTCAGGCTTGATCTTCTCGTCCACTGGGAACTCTCTCCAGCTCTAGCCTGCTGCTGTACTTACTGGTGACTTGATAACCCTCAGGATCATTTTTTCTGAGGTAGAAATTTACCTTTCCAGTGTACAGACATATCTTTGTTATTTCCCACTCCCTGCCTCTATTCTGGAGTCCTCCTGGCTCACAAGTCAACACAAACTTGAGGGCTTGGGGGGAATAAGCAGGGATTGATGGTGGTGTGTCTGCCAGCAAACACCCCGGGCTGAATTCATCTCTGGTGCAGCGTGGCTGCACTTAGTGAAGTTATCATCCCCTCCGGAATGTGCTGAAATGTACATTAACATTCAGGCATCATTTATACTCTATAAGTAATTCAAGCCTACTGAGGCAATTTCTTGCATGCTCAAAATTCAAAGTCTCCTTCTCTAACACGAGCCACTTTGGAAGGGCTGAAATGCAGCTCTGAGGCCAGAGAGAAGGGGGGTCCTTGGAGAGGGATGTTCCACTGTGCCTTACCCTCACATACCTGACCCACGAGACTGGATGACAGGCAGCTCTGTCCATCAGTCTGTCCATCATTGATGCAGGGGCTTTTAGGAGCAGCCCACCAGGTCCATCCCAGAGGATCAGGGTCAGGGCTCTGCAGAGCAAGGGGAACAAAACTCAGCTCTATTAACGTCACTCAAGGAATTCAAAGCTCTGCACCTGACATGTCTACAGAGCCCTTTCTAGTGGCACATCCTCCCTCTCCTGGCTTGGGTGAAGAAAAACCCCCTTGTGAGCCAGCACTGCAGTCTGATCCTCCCTTCTGCCCCCACCCAAAGCCTGCACAAGGCTCATGCTCATTTTTTGGCAACGCTCAGGTTTCCACGTTGGGCCCCAAGGAACACACAGCGATGGTCCCTGCTGTACAGATGCCATGGAATGGGAAAGGGATGGGGCTTAGCATGACAGACTTGCAGCCAGCACTGCCAGCCCTGCTCTCAGATTGGGAGAACCCCACCAAGTGCTGTGACACTTTGCCATTGCAGGCGCTTGTCGAGCAAAACTCCAGCAACAAGAGAGCTGCCATGGACCCAGGCTGGGGGGGATTCCTGACTGGATCAAATTGCTAAATAATCTCTACTTTTCCTTTTAAAAGCCTGCTCCAGGGCACTTCCTCCACTCCTCTCTCCAGGGCTGCTCTGTGAGATGCTCACTGGCACAGAGAGCACGAGGCTCTGATATTATTTCGGAAATGTTTCAGGGCTTCAGAACAGTTTTACAATATCTTGCAGCAAAGTGGCAGATGGGATTGTAGACTAATCAATACACTAACAGAGCCAAGTGCCGGATCACTGATCTGAACTGAAAGAATAAACAGTAAATCCAAAGAACACAAGAATACCTTCGGTTCTGTAAAGCCAGATGATCTGTAACTTGTTCAGCGAGGAATTCAGTTCCCAGCTTTGCAAGTCTGTACCAAGAGCTCAGCAGATGAAAGGAGGAGGCATCTCTCCTCCTGCATCAGATGCTGTGCCCAAGGAGGAGCCACAGCCCGCATTGCTGCTGTGGGGAATCAGAACTGCAGCTCTTTTGTAAGGCTGAGCACAGGCAGCCTGAGCTGAGCCCCAAGGCCTGGGCAGCTCCTGGTTCCCAACTCTGTGTTCACCTTCCCTGGCCTGAATCTCTTCTTGATGAACCAAAACCATACAATGCTAAATGAGAGCAGCTGGATGAAAGCAGCAAGCCAAGGGCCCTGCAGCTGGTCAGTGCATCACTCCAGAGGCAGCTCCATGGCCTCCTCCCTCACAGCAAACTGGGCTGTTTCTCTCACAGCTCTTTCTCAAGTGCCCTCAGAGCCAAACTGCAGCTGAACTCCAGTTATGATTATTATACCTAAACACACACAAAGCTCTAATGTGGATCAACACATTTTATCACAGTCATTCACTGAATACTGAGTCCATGCAGCTTAGCTATTACCTTTCTACAGCTCTGAAAGATTTACCATAGTTTCAGATTAATCTGGAATTTTATTATGTAGTTATTTTAATCTCACTTTATTTCATCCCTGCTTGGAGTCCTATTATCAAAGTAAGATCCTGTTAAGATATAGCAATGATGAATAGTGTTAGAACCAGCTAAGACAGAAACAGAATCCAAATCTGCTTTGCCGTACATGGAAAAAAAACCCTGGTGCAGTGCCCTGCAATCCCCCTACCCCACAGCACAGCGGGCTGCTCCGAGATTCCTGGGTTACCCTCCTCTCTTTTCATCGTCCTCAGCCCTGCAAAGCCACCCTGCCCAAGCAGGGCCACCACAGGTTCCGTAACCCCCTCGGCGCTTTGGTTCTCCGCGGGGTTTGCCCTCCTACGTGGTCACCCATCCCCGCCGGCGATGCTGCAGGGGGATGCTCCACCCGTATTCCCAGGGGAGCTGCAGGAGGAGGTGGATTCGATGGGATCTAGGGAAGCAGGCGGCGGCAGAGCCGCGGCAGCACAGCGGGCGCAGCCGCCCGGTCTGCACCGTCCTCTAGTGGCCACCGGCCCCGGCTCAGTGGCCCCGGGGCAGGCGGAGCGGGCAGAGCCCCCGGGCAGAGCTGCCCGCAGGACCCTGCCTGCAGCCCCCTCCTCCATCGCACGGTCCCCTCTTCTCCCCCGCCTCCCCACCAAGGTAAGCCCGGGACTGTCATCCTTGCCACACTGACCACCGGCACGGCTGCCTCCTGCTCGCCATCTGCAGTGCTTGGCCATCGAGCCAAGTGCTCAGAGAGCTCAGGGTTGCTGCTGGGCGGGTGATGTTCTCACCTAACAGCTCAAGTTCTGCCCCTCTCATTCATACAGGAGATGGTGGCTTGGAAGATTACAGGAGGCCAAGACAGCTCTTTCTGACACTGAACACAAACTCATTGCAGGTACCTTCCACGAGCTCTGCAGAGAAGTTTCCCTCTGTTTTTATCTCTTTTGGCTCTATCCACCTAACTCCAGAACTGTCTTTTTAGAGATGCAACCATGACCCAGGTGCAGGGCAAAGAAACTGCAGAAAAGCAATTCTTTTTATTAACAGGTCTCAAACTTCCTTCATAAACTACACAAAGATAGACTCTTGGCTTATTAATAGCAGTAAATCTCCAAGTCCAATAGGCTTCAGTTAATGAATATTGATTATGATAGTGCTGGAAAAGGCTGGTCTCAGTCCAACTGAGATCCTGTAGCCCTCTCTGCCTGAGCTGGGCTGTAAATTAACCGAGAGCTTGTTTGTTTTTCAAAATTAGGTAGTGGAAAACACAGGGGGTTATGGCTGCACTGCAGCTTTCACTATCTCAGGGCTGTGAAACCACCTTGATGCAGCTGGTCAGACTGGCTAAGCATTTTTCACTGTTCATTTAAGCACCTGGGAGCCTGTGGACCTGATCCCTTTGGAGCCAAGACAGGATCCCGTACACTGAGAGGAGCTTACACGCAATCCAGAGGAGCAGGAATGGACTCCTGGGTGGTTAAAACAACAGGCAGGGGATGTGTGTCAGGTAGCTTCTAACACCCCCTCGAGACACCTGAATGGGTGGTGTGAAAAGTGAGTTATTTTAGACTCACACACCTCATTTCTTGAAGGACCACTGCCAGCCTGCAGCCAAGTGGGATTTATGTCCCACTGTGCTGGAAGAGGACAGGTACTGAGCAGAGATCCTTTCACTTGAGGAAGCAAACCTGCTTTCACTCAAGCAAACCTGATGGTGTTTGTACTTTCCCATCTATTTACAGATGTAAATTTATACTTCCCTCTATCCCCCAAAGAGTATCTTAAAAGTTACAATCTAAGCTGATTAACACAAACACCATGGTCACTTCAACCTTCGACTCCCCAGATAAATCTCATTGTGCTCTTGATGAGCAGCTCTATCTTTTACAACTAGTCTGGGATGACTTTGAATGGCCTTTAAATGAATGGAAGCTCGAGAAAATAAACCAAGGGCAGTCCACTGCAACAGAGACCTTATCGCTGTCCTCTGGTGGGGAACCATGGCAGTGATGGGTGGGGAGGCTGGGGGGCTATGTCAATGTTTTCATAAAACTATCATTTATGCTCACTGAAATAACCCAACAACAACAACCCCCACAACAGCCCTCTCCCTCCTCCCCACATCTGATAAAAATCAAATAATAACAGCAGTGACTTATGCACTCTCTGCCTGGTACTTCTATCTGGCCTTCCAGTTAATACACCCCATGATTAAAGCATCTATAATCTACACTCTGTGGAGACCTGTAGAGCAGGAGCAGCAGCAGGTGTGCAGCCTGATAAGGGCTGTTCACTCTGTGCAGATGAAACTTTTAATATTTATAACTGCTGATTCTTTTTCCTGATGCCTCCCTATTGAGGGGAAAGGGGTGAAAGTTTAAAGATAAAAGCTTGATGAAAGACCAGGTGGAATGTTTTTCCCAAGGACAGGCAGGGGCTTAAAGCTATCTCCACCAAAGAGCTGGTTTAAGAATGCTGCTCAGGCAAGTGCAGCATCAGAGATGGGGGATGAAGTCTCTGGAAGACCTTCAAGGCTTGTCTGAAGTGCACCCAGGCTTTAAGCTCCTCTGAGTTGTCGGGTTTGCTTGTCTGCACCAAGCACAGTGGGACTGTGCTGGGACTGCCAGGCATCACCACAAAATAATTAAGTCACTCCAGGTCAGCTGCACATACTTCAGAAAGTGAAGTGCTACGAGCATTTCCAGCTCAGCACTGGAATATGCTGAGGGATCTGAGAACCCACTGTGTCAGCAGGAGCTGCCGTGGGCAGCACGTGGGGGCACTGGGAATGAACTGGAAAACATAAATTGCATCCTGCTCCAATCAAGTCACCAACTGCAGTGTGGTACTTGGGATCCATGGCTGGTGAAACACTGGAGATGCCGGTGCCTTCGCAGCCTTCCTCTTGGGAAAGCATTTCCAGTGGCATCCCTTCTCCAACTGCATGGATCTTCTAGTCTGGAGTGATTTGGACCCCATGGGACAGCAGCAGAGGAATGCTGCTTGCCAGTACTCCCAACTCAATCTGCCCCACATGCAGGGTATCCCTGTTTGGTGTCAGGAGACCCCAGGATGGCAGGCAGGCCCCCAGCTCACTCAGTCCTGTGGATGCCTTGCTGACAGACTCTGCTTACCCTCTGTCCAGATTTAAGAACCCAACCGAACACCCTCGTTTTCAGCACCAGGAGAGCCAGAGCTGCCCCGTGCCCAAATGGTGTAATATTTGCACATTCAGAAGAAACCAAACAGAGTATACCGTGACAGATATGAATGGTACTACCCCCCAGTAACTACAGACAGATATTCCTGGGCTAACCTGAGCAAAATCAAAATACGCACAGAAAGGTATTCATTCATTTAAATATATTCATTCATTTCATCTGAAAGATGATACACTGACATACTTCTTTCAAAGCAAGCCATGTGGTCCTCATACCTATAGCAGAGCCCTTCAAAATGTTTGCCAAACCCATACATACAACACACCCTGACAAAGGACATACATCTTAGAGTTGAAATACAAGGCTTGGCTGAACCTGAACTGAGGTCTCTCAAGTTGAAAGCTACATCTCAACCATTCTGCCTTCCTACCTCAGATACCAAAAGTCAAAGAAAAAAAGAAAAGCAGGCTGGCCAGGGAGGAGGCAGGGTTGCCTTTTCACCACAGAACAAAGAGTGGGACTTCTAAAAAATCAAAAGAAAAAAAAAAAAGAGAAAAAATGTCAGTCCTCAAAAACACCCCACCTGAATTCAAAAGCATCAAAAAGAAAGGAAAAAAAAAAAAGAGGTAGAGCTCTACACTCTAAAGACACATTTCACTGTTTGGAAAGCAGAAAGAAAACTGGATGAAGAAAATGTGACACTTCAGTGTCTCTAAGACAGCTGCAGTTTTCCTTGACTTAAACAGACTTCTCTGCCAGAAATTGGATTTCTTGGTCTCCACTTCCTTGACTCCTCCACAAAATATGGTTTCAAGTTATGTAAGCAAAGTTTAAATCTAAAGAGGTAAAATTAAGTTGTTGAAAATGAGTTTAAAAAAATTCCTGAGTTTGTTAATAAGTAGTTTATCTCAAACTTAAAACCTTGGTGGGGGGAAATCCTATCAGATGGAATTTCTGCATGAATTCTGGAAGAAAAATCCAAATTAACAAAAGTACCCAGTATCGGTGGACTAGTTAAAACTGGATACACACTGGCCAGAGCTCCTACAGCACATGCAGGCTTGCAAGAAAAACCACACCAAGCTGCTTATCATTCTGAAGCAAAGCTCAAGGATTAGCCTCCCACTGCACATCAGCTGGCCTCCCTGGCTACAGCAGTCACCAGGATTATGCTCATTTCCAAAGCTCATGAGCATTTGGAATTAATCAACCTTAGAGCATGAGATGGATGTACATGCAGGAACACCAGCAACACTCCACAGATGGAATTACTGAGCATCATCTGAGTTGTTTGACAAAGCAGAGCTTTCAGTGCCTCGAACGTGGGAGTAGGAAGACAAGTGCAAGGAAGCTAAACACCCCTCTGAGGACTTGAGCTTAAAAATGCATATAAAAATATAATCAGAATATCATCAGGTGTTTACAGCTATGTGCTGAAGTCACTTGCTACAAACAGGTTGTCAACTCTAGTATAAAAAGCAACACATCTGAAAAATAAGAGTAGGCAGAGACTGCAGTTCCTCTCAGTGACATGGAACAGCAGTGAGATGTCTGTCCACGCAGCCACCGCTCACAGCACCAGCAGCTCTGGAGGAAGGGCTGGAACCCCAGCCATGAACAAGTCCAGGAAAGCTTGGTCCCAGGAAAAATCCCTCCCAAATACCAGGTGGCAGCAGTCTGCAAGTGTGAGAAATGTGGGCAAGTCCATCCAGGGGCAGTGGCAAAGGTCACTGAGGAAGGCTGCACCTCTGCCACGCAGTCCAGCTCCATCTCACGGAAGGATTGCAGAGCTTTGGGCGTGTCCCCAAGATCAGTCAGTGGCACAGGTGTGTTTGTAAGAGATGGCATCAATCTAAACTAAAGTGCTCTGCAAAAATGTCATTTTTCTTCCCAAACAAACCTCGTACTCGCTCAAACTCCAGGGGCACATCAGTAGCCTTTTTCTTTACTTCTTTATCAAAAAGCTACAAAATAAAGAATAGAAAATGTTGTCAAAACTCAGAACAAGCTCTTCACCCTGATTCCACTGCTCACTCTAACCTCTAATCCAGCAAATAAGGCTTTTTAAAAAAGCCAGCCCTGTCACCACTGCTGCTCATGCTCTGTTATTTAGCAGACATTTTCCTGGTTTTCCCTGGTTCTGGGTAACCAAAAGTCACTTTAGCTCCCTCCCAGCAGCAAGGCAGATAAACAGGACATGGCTACTGCATCCAGAATCTCCTTCTACCTGGTACCCAGAGGTACAGCAACATTACCTCATAACCTGAGAGCTCCAGGAGCCCTGATATGTCATCCTCCATCTCAGACAGCGACTGGTTCAGGACAGCAGCTGCTTTGGCCACATCTGGGTGATAATGGTTCTGGAGAGACTGAAAAAGCAAGACAAATAGGAGGCAGATTCATTCACAGGCCATGCTTACAATGCATAACCCAATTCCACTACCCCACATGGCTCTTGTGCCACATCTGAACTCTGGCTCTCTGGGATTCCTGCTCCTGCACATCATTCCTGTTGCTGCCTCAGCCCCCTACACAAAACCCTTATTCATTTCTACAGGATAACCTGGCTGTAAGCCAATTAACTTCCATCAGTGCTCAGCAAGTTCCTCTCTCCCCTCCAAAGCAAATGAAAAGCCTGGTAGATCTGCAGCTATTTAGACTGTTTGAGCTGCTAGCTACCCACTTTTCAGCTGCAAGGTCAGGTATGTGCTCACAAGCCACCTACTAAATAGCAGGTACAGTTTCTCCAGTGTATGGAATCATTTTCTAGGGCAGAAAAGGATGCAGACCAAAAGATCAGCCAGGAACTCAACTTATTTGCAGGACATGTCAGTGCGTTCTTTTGAGTGGAGCTGCCCACTGCCAACGTGTGTCAAGGAAGCAGCACGGGTGGAAGAGACCCACACCAGATGCAGATGCTCGTTTTTGGATAACATACCTGAATCTCCCAGAGGGAGCTCTCCAAAGCCCTGCTTTCAGATGGCTCCTCCTCCTCCATAATATATGGATCTTCTGACATATCTGAGAAACAGGATATACAGAGCTAATGTTTCCTGTTAAACCCAAAGGGAACACAAGAGGCCCAGAGCAGTGCTGCAGTCAGGGTTGCTCATTCCCAAGACATTTATGGTCCAGAAACAAGTTGGCACATCCCAGCACTACAGAATCATGTTACTTTTAGGGAGCACAGGGGGCATTTGGAATACTCTTGAACTCACAGGGGCAGGCCTGCTGACTTCCTACAAACTCGAGGGACAGAGGGATCCTTCCAAACCTCCGAACTGGGATCTCCCTTCTTCCTCCGCGGGAATCGTGCTCTTTTTGTTGTCTAAAGGCACGACACAAACCTCCCCTCTTACCTGCTGGCCCACCAGGTCTGTGCACCAGCACTCTGCAGGCGGGGTGTCTGCGGAAGAGGTTGCAGATGAAGGGAACGATCATGAGGAGGGACTCGGGAGGAGCCGTGAGGGCCAGCCGGGAGAGCCGCTTTATGAACGCTGCCACCAGGTACGCTGGCAAGTGGCTGTGGGGGAGAGGGCAGAGGGGAGCAGCTGAGTAAAGTCCTGGCAAGGGAAACAGCAGCTTCACCCCCCTCAAACAGCATGGCAGCCTAAAGATCAGTGGGGCTCTTCAGATTTTTTTGGGCTATGGAGTGAAGAGAAGCTGTAACAATCCTGGTTTCAAGTGGCAATACAGGGTCTTGTGTGCTCTCTGGAACAAATTTGGGGGCACTTACATTCAGTGCATGAATAATCTCAGACCACTCTGAGACTCAATCCAGACACATGGCACCACTCCAGGCACTGGCCAAGCACAGCTCCTGTACCCAGTCATTCCCACAGCAAACTTTATTCAGTCTTTTTATAAACTTCCGAGTGCTTGGCCAGGCAACCTCAATCATATTCTTCTAATGTCGTTTTGTGGATTTAATTAATGCACAGGCCACGGTGTTAAATTTATGTAACACTTCCAGGACTACAGCAAGCACAGCAGCTGTTAATGGGAACATAAAGCTGCTGTAATGTAAATGTGCAGGATAATTCTTTTTTTCTTTTATGGTAAAAATGCAAATTTCTAACAGCAATCAGCTCATCTAGGCGCCTTCTTCAGGTCAGAAGAACTGGGATGAAAGATGACAATTTTCAGCCACTCAGCCTTCAGCCCAAGGGCTCACTACATCAGCAAAGCCACCCCACAGGTCTTGTCACTCTCTCCAAAGCACACCATGAATACAAGGGGTTGGATATTAAGTGCCTAGTGCTGAACTGTAAAGTGTTACTCTTGATTTGTTTTATAACATATGATGGCAACTATATGACCAGTTGCTTATCTAGTTTCTTCCCTGTGTACAGTGAACTGACAGCATCAAGACAGACTGTCAAACACTTTATATCTCAATGTTCTGTGTCTGCAAAAGGCCATCAATTTATGAACAGCTTTATAATCTATAAAAAGCCTGCAAATTTTACTTTTCCACATTCACAAAGACAGAGCACTCATCACTTTCAGCCGAAGTGGAACACAGATCAAAATAGATCCATAAGCACTTGCAGCTCAAACTCTGGTAACTAACTGTAATTTTTCCTTTCTGAAACTCTATGGCTGCGTGGTAAATATTCAGAAACAGCACGTGAAAAATTACACAACACTACAATAACACTCTTGGATCCAGTTTTCTTGGTAAAAATGAGTCTGGTCCAGCAGGCACATTGAATACATTCTATCCAGACATGTGGGGGACTGCTCAAAAACAGTCTCTGGCCAAGAGAAAAGCAGGAGGAAAATATGTGAGCATACATAATGAAGATGCTACTTACGACGAAGACAAAAACAGATCAGTCAGATGGAAGAAGCGAGCTCGGTACTTCACATGATATATGGAAGGGTCTAAGAGACTGTACAGCTTTTTGTAAAAGTCAGGATACTCCCTGTTAAAAAACAGGAAAATCCAACATCCATGAGTGGTGTACAGGGGGACTACACGGTGTCTAAGTGTTTCTGTGCTTTCTTTAATGAAACATTCCAGACCACTGCTGTGCTCTGTTCAGCTCTCTTAGGCTTCTCTCTACAGTCTCATGAAAACAAGCTGGAAGGTGAATTTATGGCAGTGCCCAGCCATTTTTGGGCCGTGAATTCATGTCCACTGACTGCAAATGGTACAGGATCCAGTGAAAGGGACACCAAAGACATGGCTTCACTATGTAATCAAATCAATGGAAATTGATTTTACAGTGCTGAGCAACCACAGTCTGGAGAAGAGGATATTTAGGCTCAGTTGTAAAAGGAGTTAGACTACCAAAAGAGCTCAGCATCCAAACAGCTGAGCCTCTTGGGCAGAGTTTGGCTTTCTCACTGGGGAATTTCTAAGCCTGAAGGTGTGGCGAATCCATTTCAGTTCCTCTTACACAAAGGTATAAATGCAAAACCCCATGTTCCTTTAAACAGCATGCTCTTTTTACTTACAGATTATGCTGATGAATCAGAATAAATAATCCATTTAGGGCTAGAAGACTGATTGCTCCACCTGTAAGAAGGCAAGCAGGAATCAACACAATAAAAACAATTAGAAAAAAAAATCAGCTTCAAATTGTTTGTACAATAAAACCTTCCCAGAAGGAACACAAAACTGAGTACCTGAAATTAGAGCCAGCGTGATGGCTGAAAGGTGAAACAATTTCATCTACAGCCTTCCAAAGGCTCCCTAGTTTCTGACAAAGATTAAACTGTAGTTCAGGAGAAAAAACTCTGAATGACTGAGACACAAAAATGTGCTCCTTTACATCCCAAACAAAGCCACACTGGAGAGACAGAGGTCTCCTCAGAAAGGACATTTCTACAGGAATCTGTGGATCTTGTTGTTTGGATGCAGCCCCAGGTATCAGCAGTGCTGGCTGAATTCTTTATTTAAAATACATCAGTCCAGTTTCCTACTATTCCCAAAGCCTTAAACACAATTTTCTTTACATGCACGGAGCAACACTGACAAACAAACACAGGCAAACTCATCTCACTTTCAGGGACTATTCCTTTGCTACATCCCAGCCAAAAGCACATCTATTCCATCCTCCAGGCCGTGGTGTATCATCCAGCAGAGTTTCCAGGTGTCCCCTGCTGCAGGTAGGTATGACAAAGGATAAAAGCCTGTTCTCACTCACCTATGCCATAGGCCACTGTCAGGAAGTCCATCATGAGAGTGGGCTCGTTCATGTAAGGCAGGACAGAGTCGTGCAGGATGACAAGAATCTTCTTGTAAAGGCCAGTGGGCAGCTGTGAAGGATGAAACAAAACAGGGAAACAATCACTGCAGGGAGAACTCAGAGTAGCAGCGACCTGTGGCTCAAGAAAGCAACACACAAGCAAAAGGGAATGTGCCAGGACAATACAGAACAGCTTCCAGCAGCAGTTCCCAAATGGGAGGGTTTACAAGTGACACCCGACAACCAGGTTCATTCAAAGCAGCAGGTTCTCACAACTAACAGTGTCATCAGAGCTCAGAAGGGAAAGTCACCGGGAAGAAGGCTGTGGAAGCTTCAACTAGTGCAGAGAAGTTGTTACGCTGCAGATCACCCTTTACATGCACCTTTTTTGGGTAAAAAAGGCTGAGAGTAAGGACAAGAAACAGACCACATATGGGGTCAGGTTTCTTGGCAGAATGATCCAACAGAAATGGTCACTGGGCTGCTCCCATCTGACACTGAAAGCACACCGTGGTCCTACCAGGAGCTCCATGCAAGGACGGCCACAACTGCTAAGGATCAGCAATCCTTTAAGTAAAGAGTGATACAGATCAGTGGCAGAAATAACACTCACCTTGTGCTTCAAAAAAGCGAGCCACATTTTCTGAAACACCTGCCTGTGTGCCTTAAAAGAGAATTGCAAACAGTGAGTAAAACACACTGGTGTAGATAAAGCTCTATTTTAAATTGATAAAATTTCAATTCTACAGCACCAAATCAACAGTTACCTGCAGCTTCGACATTTTCAATTCCTCACGATTTTCTAAGAAGAAAGAGAAGACAGATGTTGAACTTAAAGCGGTTGTTTTAAAAATTAAAATAAATTTAAGATCCCCCTTTTTTTACTTAGCCCTTTGATAACCTAAAAATTTGGGCTTATGTCCTTGTCTTGATACAAGGCCATGACAGACCCGTCTGTAGACTGAGGAATGTGGATTTTTAACACTGTTCAGAATCGTGGTGATCACAGAACCAGACATGCTTCATTAATGGACTTTACACAACAAAAATCTTAAATGTGATTTTCCTTTTCACCCACAGCTCACCATGGGGAGCTTACTAACCTTGCTTCACCATAAATTTGACCATGTCAGACTCTTTGTTTGGCATGTTAATGGGCGAAATGAGGGAAAACACATTCTGCTGGTAAAAGGGCAGTGGCCTCTGAGAAAACAAACAAACATAAACATATCAACCACTGCTGCCTTCCTGCTTCAGACACAAAATACACAAACCAGAGCCACCTCTCCAGTAACGATTTGTTACCTCTTTTGTCTTCTGCATAACTTGTCCAATACTGGCAGTGACTGCCTTCATGACAAAGTACCGAACGTCATCGTACTCCATGTACTCTTGAAAGCGAGAGATCAGGAGCGAAGCATCCTCATTTACAGGAAGCAAACCATCAACAACCACCTAACAGCGGGTTTGTAAAGGAAAGCACCGCGTCAGTCTCTTGCAGCACTGGAGCACAGAGTGAGCTGAGGTGGTTGAGGGCACATGAGGCCACCAGGTCACTGACAGGAGGAACTTTTCAGTTCTGCAGCTTACCTTAAGGAGCTCACAGGGAAAAGTCAAAGTCCCCTTCCACTCTATTTTGATCAATGGATACTGTGCCTCTAGTTCAACAAATTTCATGAGCGTGCAGAGTGACAATTCCTTGTGAAAAAAAAAAAACCACACAAAACCCCCACTTCAGTAAGGACACCAGGAGACAGATCCAAAGGAGGCAAGTTCAAAAGGAGAAAGAACGAACTAGGATGTCATTCCCTGAGAAAGCTGCATGCCCCCAGGTGAGCAGAGGTGAGTCAGAACGGAGGCGATGTCTTACAGCACCCCCCGCCCTCCCACACCGAAATATCGGGCGATAATCGCCAGGGACCCCCCGGAGTCAGCAGCGGGCTCAGGACCCACCTTGACCTGGAAGGCGTCGTGCCCCATCAGCTCGCCCAGGCAGCCCACGCAGTCCTGGTAGCGGTGCCTCATCCATATCTTGTACTTGTCCTCGGCGCTGCACCCATCTGCGGGAGGGACAGTCACGCCTGAGGCTCGGGCAGGGCCCGCCCGCCCCGGCCCCCCCACCCCGGCATCGCCCGCCCGGCCTCACCGGCCAGAGCGGCGTCCTGGGCGGGCAGCGGCCCCACGAACAGCTCCCGGCGCTCCAGCAGCGCCCCGAACAGCCGGCTGCACGTCCTGGCGGCGCCCACGATGTCCTCCTCCTCCTCCTGGGCCTGGGCAAGAACAGCGTGTCTGAGCAGCGGCCGCGCTCCCCTCACAGCCCCGCTCCCTCCCACCCCCGCCCCGTCCCGCCCCGCACCGCCAGCGGCTCCAGGATCTCGAAGACGCGGTTGGCGTTGGCGCGGCTGCCCAGCACGGCCTCCAGGCTGGCGGCGAGCGCGGCGGCCTTCGCCATGCCGGGAGCCGGGAGCCGGGAGGAGGAGCAGGACGAGGAGGAGGAGCAGGAGGAGAAGGAGGAGCCGCGGCCGCTCCGCCCGCAAGCGGGGCCGGGCCCGGCCCGTCCTCCCGCCCCGCAGCCGCCTCCGTGAGGGGAAACCGCCCGACCCCCCCGCGGCACAGAAGGGCAGGGAGAGGCTGCGGTATAAAAATGTACACTTTATTACACCTTCAGGTAGGATACAGCACTATTCCTTATCATCCTACTGGGTCGAGTACAAATGCTCATCACTTTTATGTACAGGCCGACTTCCTAACACGCTCTCCCGGGAGAAAGACACATCGAGAAGGAAAAATAAAATCTAAAAAAAAAAATAAAAAAAAAATAAAAAGGGGAAAAAAAAAAAAGAGGTGACTTTTATCTTCATCGACTGACCTAAAACAAGAACCGATCGCCTCTTTAGACACAAAATCGGACCAGCACAACGATGCACCCACAGCTTTCCCACCGCGGGAAGTTCCCCCCACCCGCCTCCCCAAGACGTTCATGCACATAATCAAAGCTAAACACTTAAAAGTAAAACTGGGGCTAACTAAGCAACAGTTTTGGATGAGCAAGGCTATACTGTACACAGTGTCACTATCCATTACCACTGCAACTGCTTTGCATTTTAAACTACTCCACTGCCAGCAATCCCAGCTCTGCGGCTCGCCATGGAGTTCAGGTAACGGCACCAGTGGTTCGGCAGGAGTCGGGAGAATACTACTGCATGCAAAAACAGCTTTAAAAAAACCCAAATGCCCTTGTGTTTGCAGACCTGAGGGTCCAAGAAACAAAATAAAGAATGCAGGACAGAAGAGGTATAAAATAAAAAAATCAGGAACGCTGCCTGAGCCGATGTTTACACTCATGATGTGAACAGAATGGGCTGTACCTATCCTAAACCAAAGGAGCTGGTGAGTATTCTTTCCTGTTTAAGCCATGTGGATTGCCAGGTACCAACATGTGTGGACAGACAGAGGCAAAAACAAAAGATATGCTTTTCTTGCCTTTAAACAGGCTGCCCTCCTAAAAAAGATCACAGAATGGAAAAATAATTTTAAAACCATCTCAGAAAAGGAATGTTGTCATTTTGTCTGGATTTTACACATTGCGCAGTTTTGTGGCCAAAGTAAAGTAAATTCCTTCAAGCCACCAAGAGCTTTTTGATTCCTCACTCAGTACTGTTTGCAAAGGGTTTTTCATTGTATACAAGAAAAGTAAAGAAAAACCCCACAGTTCTATGCAGCTTTTTGCTTCTTTTTTTTCTCCGTAACAATAAGGCAAACTGATTTGGAGGAAGAGGCCACGCTCTGTTCACATCCAAAATACCCACCTGAAGATACATTCATCGTTAGCTTTAGTAAAAGAATAGTACAAAAGTTAGATCTTACTCTTTACACTGTTGAAGAATTAAGTCTTAGATTTAATTTCACTATTCTCCCTTCCCCCTGCCCCCCACCCCCCGAGCTGAAAGCCGAGTAAAAAGTACTGAACATTTAAACATGTTGCAAGAGCAGAATGAAGCTGAGAGATTAAATTTTATCAGTTGGAGATTTTCCATGACAGAAGGCCCATGAGAAACAGCCACAGATCATCTGTTTAGCCGTATCCACTGAACAATTCTTTTACAAAAAAAAAAAGGGCTACACTTCAGTACACAACTACTATCAACACAGTATTTACTCAATTCATGCCTAAAATATCCATTATCTTAAAGTGAAATATGAGAGTGAGCACACAGGTTGGGTGATTCAATAAACTGTACACAAAACTACTAACAAACATTTTAAAAGACTTACAAAAATGGTGAATGAAACTTTTTTTTTTCCTTTTTAATTACATCTACTTACAGGTTTTCACATTTACTGGCTAAACTTTGCAGGGAGCACTTCAAATCTGTGTTAGATCTTCCAGAGCAATTTACCTCTGGAATACCATGCCGCTTTTGTACAGATGGAAAATACTGTGCTGTATCAGCCACACCTGGTTCTTTGTGTGGCTTCACTGTGGATACTGAGCACACACTGAACTACAGCAAAGGGCTGCATATTCCCATGGGCAGGTGTGTTAGTTAACACAGATGGATTTTACTGACATTTATGGCATATCACCATTTCACTTTGGAGAAGCTGGGCAGAATTTAGACCTAAGTACTGTTTGCTTTATCTGGTATGAATGAGCACAGAGAACACAGGCAGAATGCATCTTGTACACAGTGACATCTTTGAGTGCTAAACAGCTGCTAATACACTGAAGTTATATGAGTTTCCATGTTTAAATGTTCACCAGCAAGAAACCTTCTGCTACAAAAAAAAAGAATAAAAATAAAGGTGGTTTGTCTTCATTTGGATGTCTGGAGTAGCTTCTCACTTGTCTCAGCAACCAAGAAACGCTGTTTCCCTGTTACTGTATTCTTTCAACTTGGTTTAGTAGGTGCCTTTAATCTGACAGTCGGCGTCCTCATCTGTACTTTCGCCTGCTGGTTCTGGGCCTCGGGTGTTGCTGGTGTCTGGGCTGGGTTCTGTACACCTGGAGCCTGAACCTGCGGAGACGCTGTTGTCACCACTTGCTGCTGGATCAGTTTCTGCTGGACGACCTGAGCAGTAGCAGTTGTTGCAGGGATCACCTGAACCTGCTGTTGACCTGCTGTCGTCTGCGAAAGTGTCACAGTCTGGGGCTGAGCCTGCACCTAGACATCAGGATGACATGGCAAGTACAAAAGAAGAGTTTGGCATTAAAATGAGCATTCATTACATTTCTGCTCTACAGAGGGAATCCTACTTATTTAGGTATTTTCTCTCTTAACTGACAAACATCTTGGACAAAGCAGGAAGGCTGGGAGGGGCTCTGGGAACACAGGCTCTGTGGGATCACTGAGAAACACCATTCTGTCACATTTTCTAGAGCCTTATAAATCAGAACTAAGAGCCAACATGCCTGTAACTCAGATCTCTGCAGTGCAAATCCAAGGACATGCCCTCAGACACATTCAGAAGACAGATCGAAGGTATAGAAACCCTACTGGACATACAGGAAAATCTCTGTACCACAGAAGCAGAAGTGAAGGAACAGGGAATAGATCAGAGGGACAGACAGAGGACCAAAGAGGTTAAAATGCTGACTCTGCACCCATATTGTGACAATAAATAAAGGCACTGAGGCTTCCCACCAGTCCCAGCCATCACCCTTTCAGACTACAGCTGCCAGTCTCTATTGCCAATTTAGGGTAGAATAGTTTGAACTCCATCCAGAAAACTAATTTTCGTAACTCCATCCAGAGCAAGGGAGGGGGAAAAAAAAATCAACATCTCCTTGTTCAGAGGACAAAGTAACGAAAACTGAGCAGCTTCAGCTGCCTTTGTCAGATGCAGAAGCAAAACAAAGCTACAAGGGCTTCTTCAGGAGAAAAATTACCTCTTGACTGATCCAAAAGGAATCCAGTGGGAGGCACTAAAAATGCAGGTAAAAAGAATGCCACATACACATCAAGACCACAGTTTTAAAAGTACTTATCATGGCCTAATCCTACTGCCACTGATGTCACTGGTGTGTGTGGGAGGGAAACTGTTTGTCTTTTTACCACGGACTCCCACAGTCCCAGAGTTATGCCAACATTGGTGACTTTTGAAAATGATCTAGGAGCTCTTACTGAGCTACAAAGGACAACTCAACTTGTGTTGACTGATGAGGTTACTACTCCCTGCTGTCTACCCTGCCCTTGAAGCATTCACATCTGAGGTGATTATTAGTCAGCTTGTACCACTTTATCATCATTTTAGGATAAGCAGTCACAGATTTTATTCTTTACCAAAAGACTGCACAATAAACTGTGAGAGATTAAGAGCAGATTGGCTCAGATTTTTGTGCACTGAAGGCAATAATTTCTTCCACCATCCAAAGTTAAATCACTCCTGCCAATCAACTGCCTAAGTTATGCCTGTTGCTAACGATCTGGATGACATTGTTCTAAACAGTGTTAATTAAACTGCCTGGTAATTAGGGGAGGGGGAACCAAACCATCTGACCTTCTCTTGCTCTAGTCCCCTCTGCTACCAGACCACATTTGGAACAGCTACCACACCATTCTGACTTTTACAAAGCACTTGGCACAGCTTTGTGAACTGGAACAAAACAACTTGTAACCTTCAATTTGTCCTAATTTCTGTAGAAAAAGCTCAGGTGGTGCTCATTAGTTACATTATTTGCTATCTTGACTATACACCATTAGAAACCAATTTTTAAAAATTCTTTCAAACTCTAAAAAAAAATTCTTTAAAATCTGTTTTTCAGGTTATCCACAGTGATGAACAAACATTGCTGCACCTACCAAAAGTTTTAGACTAGAGATTATGCAGCAGCTGACTAAGTATTCAAGACTCATTTTTATAGAACGGCACTTGCTATATGCTTCACAAATACTCCACACGAATATTCCACACATAAGGTGAAAAATACACACATTCAAAATAAATGAGCTTTCAGTAGGATCACGTTTCTACTGCTACTTTTGACAAGCACAAAACCCACCTGTTGGGAAACTGAAACCATCTGCTGAATGTTGGCAACAGTAGCCTGTTGCTGGACCACTTGTGGGAGTTTTGCAACCTGTAGCGACATGAAATAAAGAAAGATTGGGTCAAAATAAAAAACTATTAATAGAACAAAACCGGCAAAACTGCTACCAAGTGAAAACCCTTCCAAAGGCCAGTTCGTGGTAAGTTGTAGCTTGGCACTTACAATGAGACTGAATCAGTGAATTGAAGAACTTAATTAGGGGAGGAAGAGAAGAAGCCATATTTTCTATTTTAACTACAACATACTCATGTCCTCCTACCCATAAAACTGAAGGAAGCACACAAATTCTAATGGGTTACATTATCCGGGATATAATTTTGAAGGAGTAAGGCTTCCAATTTCTAGCCCCCTTCTTTTTCTCCTTGGTTAGACTGATTCAGTTCTGCAGAAAAGAAAATAAGTGAACTGTTACCTACTCTTGGCTGCCAGAAACAGGAAGAACTCTGGTTGAATTTTCCTTAGTAAATGCTGTATGGAATCCCTTGCTTAATAAAAAGGAGTGACTCAATTTTATTTCAGAGAGGAAAGGTGAACTTACAGATCACAGTTCCTCTGACCTGCTTTAAGGCCACATATTCAGCACCAATGAATGTTATTAAAAAGTCAATTTAAAAATGAATGTGTGACTAGAATTAATATGAGTGGGTGCTAAAATGCTACCTCACCTGTCATCTTTACAATTCTCCAGTCACAGTAGAGTTTAAGGTGTAAACCTGTGTTACCTGTACCTGAATCTGAGCCTGCACTTGCTGGGTTCCACCTGGTTTCTGGGTTTGGGAAATTGGAGTTGTTAAGAACTGTGTTTTAATGGCAGGTTGTGTGGCATAAGTTACTTTTTGTTGCTGTGAAGTCTGCTGTTGGGTTTGGACCGTAACCTGCTGAGCATTTATCTGCAGAAGAGAAAAGAAAAAGGTATCAATGGCTACAAAAGATTTAAGAGAATAGGTATGTTGCTAACAAGGTTAATTACATTAATTTATTGAAAAAAAAAATCCTCCTAGGATTAGGAATAACAGAATGAGTACTTGATGAAAGCTCTCACGCATTCATACAAGTACTCAGAATTAATTAGTGTATTTACTGAGAAGGTTCTCTTTTACACAGAGCACTCATACAATAATGCACTTCCAAAAAGCCACACTGAGATGGCCTTCTCATGGTCATGGTATTCTCATGGCACATGAGAAAACGACATTTCAGGAAAAAGTACATATTGCACAAATTGTTTGTAAGCAGTGAAAATCTCTGGGAATTTTCTCTGGGAATATTCAAAGGGAATAAAGAGAATCCTAATCTTTGTTTAGGGCACAAGAAATCACACCAACCAACCAACAGCCTTACTGAGAAAATAATCAAGCACCTTACAAGGCACGTGAGAACCTGTTCTCTCTAGATATACTTTAGATTCACCCCTAGAAATCCTGACTGACTCTCTGGGAGTCTCCTCATCATCCAGAGCCAAAGTCTTCCAGCCAGAAGCATTGCATAACTTAATGGGAGAGCCAACAATTGTACCTTTTGCTGCACAGTTGCTTGTCCCTGTGCAACCTGGGGCTGGATTGCTTTCTGCTGCTGTGCTGCTTGATGATGCTTGAGTTTTAGAAGCTGCTGGACATGCAGTGGCTGTGCAACTACTGTCTGGCCTCCTGAAAATCACAAAATTAATTAGAACTGTAACAGTATTGCTTTGCCCCAGTAATCACAGCTTGCAAACACAGATTCTGCTTTTTATAGGCTTATACATCTGCATAGCTTTGAGCACTAATAACCCACTGGTTTTAATGGGAATAAGACATATGGATTTTGACACTGGAGAAAATTTCTTATCTAAGGGCATGAATAAGCTAACTTCATGTTCTAACAATAACCTTCCTACTGGAAAAATCCTGTCCATACTATAGGAGACTGCTATGAAATACAATTCTTCTAATTTCCAATTTGCATTATAAAAAAAATATGACATCACTATGTCTTTATTTTTAAAATTCTATCTGTTCATCTACTGTCATACACAGATTTAAAAAAAAAACCCAACCACATCTGGCTAAAGAATCATGCCAACCTCCAGGTTAAATGGAGTAAGAATAACTCTCTTTTCTGAAACAAAGTGGAATGCAACCTCTACAACTTCACTTTTGAAAAAGTGTGAGTGCCCCACAGAAGACATTACTTAAAACACAGAAAAGTGGGATTTAAAATTTTGTTAGTTTAGCAAGCCTGTTCACAAACCTGCTGCTTTCTGTGGCTGCCCGATGGCAACACTAATGCCTGCAACAGTAACAGGCAGTGTAGTGACTCCTGCTGATGACACAACCGCAGCTGGAACAGACACCACCGGAGGCTTTGCCAGAGCAACCTGGGCTGCTTGTGGAGTTTGGGCCTGGATCTGTCCTTGTGCTTGAAGCTGGGAAGCAGGAACACGAGTCTAAGCAGTAAGGAATGAAGATTATTGTACCGGCACAAAAATATTTGCTGCATATAACAAAGTGATAGTTGTAAATGTTTCTAAATATATTGGCTCCTGCACAGTAAGACAGCTCAGAGATGGGATCAGTGGGTAAGTGCAATGTAAAGCCATTCACGTTACAGCTGTCTCTTTTGTACTGCCCAAGTGATGCAAAGGGCACTTGCGCGTGTGAATGATCAGCACCCAGCTCATTTAAACCAGCAAACAGTCAGATGTTTAACACTGTTAAAACACCGAGCAAAGTTGAAGCCAACTTACCAGACGAGCAACCTGCAGGTTGGTCACAGTGGTGCCCGTGAGCACCGCGCCAGGGCGAGGGGCTGTCACTGCAGTGAGCTGCTGGGTTTGCTGCTGCTGCTGCACTTGCACTTGTGCTGTTTGCTGCTGTGCCCCTTGCTGGGTCTGCTGCCCTGCCTGCTGCTGGGGGAGCTGCAGCTTCTGCTTCTGCAACTTGATCAGCTGCTCCTGCAAAAATCAAACACTTCCATAATTTTCAAATGTTTTAAATTACAGGAAAAAAATGCGGAGGAATCTGAAGGTTAAAAGAAACATTGTATACCAGACTATAGTTAAGATCAAGGAGCTAAGAATGTAACTCCTTTACACAATGGGTTGCTAGTGAGTAACAGTAAGTGCTGTACATCCTGCCCTAGTGGTACTATTGAAGGGCTGCGAGACTCATTGGCTGCATGCAATTTTAGCAGGATGACATTTAAAAGAGAAATACATCTCACTCTAGCCCAAGGAAACAGGATACAACACACACTGCTAAGGAAGCTTACAGGAACAAGGAGAGTAAAGTGCCCTGTTACTTCAGAAGCATTTCCTCACCTGTGACAATTTCCCTACAGTTTTTATTTGAGCTGGAGACTGGGCTTGTGCCTGAGCCTGGATCTGTGGGACCTGCACCTGAGCAGCCTGCTGCTGCTGCTGCCTCAGAAGCTGGAAGTGAGCAGGGGTGATGGTTTTGCCCGACAGCTGGACTGTTGGTGTAGCTGTGAATAAAGAAAAAGCAAAATGCTCTGAAGAATGCTTTTCAACATTCCATTTAATTCATTCACTTCACCCGAAAAGTCAAGCTGTTAAAATGCATATTTTTCTGCTCCAGCACACTTTGTGGACTTACTACAAATAACAACACATTAGCATAAAAATGATGTAAAAGCAGAGTAAATAATAAAATACATGTGCCTGTCTTCAAAATGGTTTTCAGTCGAGACAGTCAATTCTAACATTTTACTGCTAGATGGTTAATATTCTCTTCAAATTGCAATGCCTAGGGGCCAAGCAGCTCTCTACTGCAAGACTTCATCCAGAAACACTGGAGAAAAATGTAATCTGAGTACCAACAATAAAGCAAGTTAAAAATCACAGCCCTGTTTGCGTTCCAGACCTTCAATACTGTTGGGCTGCGACAGTCTAACAACTCACAGAAACTCTGGGGCCCTTCATGCACCCCGGGAAAAAGTCCCGTGAACGCACGAGCGTTACCTGGTGTGACCTGAGTGACCAAGGACCTGGTCTGGGCCTGCACAGGCGTGAGGTTGGTGGTCACCACGGCGGACGCCGTCACCGAGGTCACCGCCCGCACGCCCTGGGTGGAGGCGATGGTCACCAGCTCGCTGGAGGCGGCGGGCGCTGCCGCGGCTCTTTGCTGCGTGTGAACCACCTGGGCGGTCGCCGTGCCCCCCGAGGTCTGCAAAGGAACACACTCAGCATGGCCCACGGCCTCCAGGGCCTCACAGAAAGCTAGGGAACCTTCTGGAAACGGACCGTACAGTTTTATAAACAAACACGCAGCGAGAAAGGCCCAAATCTTTCTTACACTTCGATTTGTTTGGATGTGGCTTAAAAATCAGCATCTGGGTAAATCTTTCTCAAATAGGCTGGTCACCAAACACTTCACTACATTACAGAAATTTGATTTTTAGTACCTTTCAATATTTTGCTTTATCTTCCATAGTCCTAAACCATTAAAATAATAATAAAGATTGTAATTCACAAAGCACAAAATGCTTACAGTCTGAAAATGATCATGACATAATACATTGCTTTTAACAGCACTCATCTACAAACCATTTTTAACAGTATTAAGCATTTTTTTCTGATTAACTCTTCCAGTGCATTCTGATACTTTGGTAAGGGAGAGGGGTTGGATACGGAACCCCAGGATGCACATGAAATTTGCCAGAAGCAGAATTTCTGACAATGTGGAAAGCTAAAGAAAAAAACAGATAAGCTGATAAATCAAGCAACCAAGATCAGCCCAGGGACACAACTACACACGATCTACTCACAGTCAACGTTCCAGGTATAACAGGTGAAGCCAGACGTTTATTGATGGGCTGAAAGGTGGCAGCAGGGACCCCAGCAACGGTGTTCACGATGACATTCCCACTCACTGTAGCTGAAAGCAAGCCAGGATTAAATGGGAGGTTCTGAAAGCAAAAATCCAAATGTCCCAGTATCTCCAGTGTCCCATTATCAAGTCTCCTTACCAGTCTGGATGCTCGTGCCCGTAACTGCTGTTTTGATGGTGCCCGCCTAATTAGAAGACAATTAAAGTAAGAGTTCAGAAAAACCACAGGAAAAAAAACCCCGAACATAGCTCTCACTCTAATCATGGTGTTTAACACAGTGGTGTAGTCCAGAAGTGACAAAATAAGAAAAATGCAACAGAACACACAGATATTTCTGCAGTTCTTCGTTGATACTACAGACCAACAACAGCTAATGTATAGATTAGGATTCTGCCACGCTAACGAGCAGTTCTAGACCAGTCCAGTGTGTGACATACACTGGTCATTTGACATCCCTGTTGCAGAAGAAGGGAGCAATATCTTACTCTGGCACACCACAGACAATCCCTCACACAGGAACGTCACTGAGCACTAGATACATTGCAGTACTTATGGGTCAGAACCCATCCTCTGTGTCTTTCTGCAAAAGCTGTAGTAGTCTTGCCCTTTAACAAGCAAAATAAAACCACCACTGCCTGCACACATTGGTGTGCAAACTGGATTGGCTCTAAAGCAAAAGCCTCAGACCAGTCATCAGATTCATTACAACGAGACTCTAGATTTAAGGAAGACATGGAAAATTCACATGAATTTGCAGTCAAACCACCATGGTATATCCTGTACAATGCAACATTCCACTTGCCTTGCAAAAGTTAATAAAGTTGCGCTTTTTAAGCTCCTTTAACAGAGTTGCTCTTACAGCTATATTCTCTTTTTTCTCCAAGTTCTCTGTATAAATACTTTTCACTGACTGTGTAAATGTATTCGCTCAGACTTCCTTAAATTGAATGGAAAAAAGGAAAAAATCTTTGCATGGTATTTTTCCACCTCAGAATGTCAACACCTATAGCTACAATGGTACGAACAGTCTTCATAAAGGAGGAAAATAGAACATAGCCAGGAGAAAAAAGAAAGAAATACCTTTTATCTCACTATACTGACCTAAAATTCTCACTTTCCAGAGCAAATCCAACACAAATATGGCACACACAGAAGAGCTGAAGCTACTACATCAGAGACACCAAGCTCTCCCTTTCTTACCAATACTGCTGTGTTGGCCACAGTAGTGACTGCAGTCTGCACCACTGCCTGTGGCTGCTGAACTACCTGTGCCTGTGGCTGTGGCTGAGGCTGGGCCTGTGCCTGCTGCACCGTGGGCTGCTGTGCTGGCTGCTGCCCCGCCTGCTGCTGCTGAGGCTGGGGGCCTGTCTGCTGCTGGGCCCTCTGCTGCTCAGCCAGCGCCTGCAAAGCAAAGAGGAGCTTCGGTCCTCACGCGTGTAACAAGCAGGACGTGGTTTTTTAAAAAACAAAATAAAGCAACAAACAAACCCCCCTTTAATTCTAACCACAATCCCCCTTTAATTCCAACCACATATTATATGAGTGTGTGCAGAGACAGCTCACAAATCTGCCTTCACTCTCCAAGTCCAGGTTACATGACCTGACTAGTTTCAAACCATGATTATGGTTATGGGTTTTGAGAATAGCACAGCAAGCTACTTACCACCCACAAGCAAGGGCAAGTAGCTTTTTCTGAACAATATAAGAAAGCAGGCTACAGAATGGTCAAGAATAAACCAAGATTTTTACATGTTTTTAATATCTTTCCCAAAAAGATGCTCCTTGTTGTTTAATGAGCCTGAGTGTGACAGCAGACCCAAGGAAAAGTCCCACTTTGGGCCTTGGATACCTAAACCCCGGTATGTGAACAATTTGCAGCTGCTCACAACATCTACTGTACCACCAAACTTGTCCCAGGAGGCAGCTTTGCTCATACCTCCCGTGCTGTCTAATGTTTTAATGACTTCAGTCCCACGTGCAGCTGAGATGGAGACCATACCTTTTTCTCTTTGGCGATACGTTCTGCTCGGAGGGACGCGACTTGAATTGGAGGAAGTGGCTTATCATAGTTGATTCCACTACAAACAATGATAAGGCAAAGAACACAATAGTTAGAAATAACTGAAAGTTGAAAAAGAAAGGAAAGACAGCACTTTTAAGCAATTCATAACTCTTGTAAGACGGGGAGCGCCCACCTTTCTGCAAGCACCGATGCATGCTTTGGATTCTTCTGGAAAGGATTCATGCCAAGCCTGAAATTAAGAAAAACTGTGTTACTGGAGACAGAGAAAGCTTAAAACCAATATTTATTTTTAACATTTTAGCTTATGACACTGCAATTTTGGTGAAGTTTTCATGATACTCCCACCAGTACTGGAGCCTGCATACAGACACATATATTAAGAAGTACCTAGAAAATACAGAAAAATAAATACAGTAAAATAAATACAGAAAAACTGCAGGAAGATACATAGAAAAGAATGTACTGTTAAACAGCATAGACACTAAAAGTTTACAATTCAGGCAAATGGATATAAATTAGATTTAAAAAACCCCAACAACTCAGTGCTGTGCATCTCTTAAGGAGAAAGGGCAAATTCCTGCAGTGAATAAAGTCTAACCTGAACACACTGGAGGTGTCCAGTAACACAGGACACAGGGAGAGAGATCAAGAACAGAGAAACAGAGTGTAGAATAACTCTTGGTTGTGAGAGCGATTCTGAGCACAGTTTCCAGGAGATCTGTGGTAACAGGGAGATCAAGTGATCCCAGGTGAACTTACAGAGGTTTGATAGGTGGACTTCTTTTCCCTGCAATCATTTTCATCATCTCAAAATGATTGGTATAGAGTTGCGTGTGGGTTGCACCCTCGTCTTGAGCATAGATCTGATTGGTACGGAGTGGGCGGCTGTTTTTAGTCTAAAAAAAAAGAAAACAAAGCAACTTTCAATTGCAAACACACCCACGTGGCATTTTGTCTATGTACAAACACAGGGTGCACTTGTAGATTATTTAAAAACGTACTCCAACATATCTATCACAGACTGGTTTCTGCCTCGTGTCACTGATAACTTACTGTTACACAAAACTCTACGGGAAATATATAAAGAAAGAGCAAAATAAGGAGCAGTTCTCATGGTCACACTGGCATCAGCACTTGGGGACATACAAAATGGCAAACTCTAATTCGAAAAAGAATCTTTGCTTTAGTTTAGATTTTGCAAGTTTAATTCAGTACCCAAACCAAGAGCCCATTAGTTTATAGTTATGCAGAGCGCACACGTAAGATAACGAAACAAAACCATCACTGCACTGCTCTCCCAACAAAGCTATGTTATAAACATCCACACACCATGCCACTCTAACATTTGGCTTCTCCTAAGCAGAAACTGCCAGTCAGGGACAAACCTCCTTATCAGTCAGAGAGTGGGACTACAGCAGAAGTTCTAGATTTCTCTGCCCAGCTCTGTCATTAAATTGCTGTGTGGTTTGGAAGAAGGTGTTCATAGCCACGGAACTGACTTTTGTTTCTGTAGCATCCTATCATCCTCATTCACTAAAAGGTGTTTCAGGCATCAAATTCACTAAATATTTGTAATCCACTTAGACTCTAGTATGAAGTTTGTTCTTACAGATCTTAAGTACCATCAGGATAAGTTACATGGTGGTTGTTAGGTGGAAAAATACCCACTACAGTTTAAGTGAAATCACAAACTTCTTGCATGATCTAAAATTTATCTATCAAATCCAAAAGCTGAAGTCTGGTGTCAATCCACTGTATCAACAAAGAAAGGAAAAATAAATTTGGAATTTTAATTGATGTTTCAGAACTCAAGTAACACTCAACATGGATCTCATATGAATTATCTGCCCACCTCCATTGCTGCTAAATACCACAGTGTCTAGATTTGATTTTGAAAGAATACCAATGCACACCTTATAAATACTTTTTGTCTTCTTTTTAGGATTAGCTTCGTACATTAGCTGTAAAATAAGAAGGAAAGTTAGATGATCTTTTGTGGAAGATTTTGTTCAGGTGCTTTTTCTTTTCAATGAAATCACATAAAATAAGTGGAAATCCTGATGAGAATAATTTAAAAATCTTTTAAAAGTTATTTATTTACACTGTTGAAACGTTTAACAAAAAAAAAACACGAGTGTTTATGGAGATAAGGAAAAAAAACTCTACAAACTCAAGGTAAAAAACAGAGAGGCGTCACTCTATGTAAACTCACCTTTCCTTCTTCCCGTGGAATAATGACATTTTCGTATCTGTTCCGGCACTGCTTTGGGGAGCGATAGACTCTGCTGCACGAGTTCACAACGTCACTGACAAGGTCCCAGTTGGGAGTGTGTGCTGGTGACACAACAGCAAGATTTAAAGGAAGCTCCAGCAGCTGCTTCACTGCCTGCAACAGATAAAGGCACAAAAGCTTCAGATGACAAATGGTTACCCACCTTCCAGAGCTACCCTTATCTGCATGTCCACACACCATTACCACAATGAGACAGATAGCTCAGGGCTAAGGCTCTGTGTTCACCTGCACTCACAGAATAAATAAACAGAGTGCCATTATGCAGATTGATGTGCAAGGAAACCCATGGAGACTGCTGTGAGAGGAACAGAGAATTTCCATTCAAGTGCTGCCCTCCTCTCCAAAATGAGGAGAACCTCAGATGTGTTATCCTGTGTCCAGCCAGCACAACTACTCTGAAGCGTAATAGTAAGTGGTTTCTAAAACACAATCACTACATTTTGTAGTTTAGCTTTAAATTCCTCCTTAGAGGAACACAAATGACAGGCAATCTGTTCTATGTCAGCAAAATGCCAAACTAGCCATTAAGAATTGGAAATAACCTCGAAGAAATAAAGTACAGGAATAGCAACACAATAACAACAGAAACTGCTGCTATCATCTGACCTGCAGAAGTGCCCAGTCTTCGCTGATCAACCACTCTGGATTATCCTGTCCAGCCTCAGTAGTTGGTTTGACAAGCGTTGGCAAAGGCTTTGCAAACTGTGTCTGTTGTTTCAGCAAGATATTCTTCTTCTGCTCTTTGCCCTCCCGGCGCATTTTCAACATTCCCGGAGTTGCTCGATCAAAAAGCGAACGAGGTGGAATAACCGTCTCTCCATGACGTTGCTTCTTTTTCCTACCTGCAGCTTAGACATAAAATAAAACATCACTGGCAAACAGATACTGCCCTTCTTTGATTCCTCTACTTACAGCTGCAAAATGCTCCTAACATGTACAGAGTGTTCCACACTGCCCCTGAAAAGCATAGTGAGCAACTAAACAGAGCCTGGTACAAAATCAGACCAGCCTTGTCTAAACTCACATAGTAGGATGTCTGTTTTCTCAAACTGTCTTTAAGGACACCTATGTGTTCAAACAGAAGACACATCATAACAATGGGGCCTTCCAGTGATTCTGTTCCTTCAAGGTCACGGTGAGACAAGAATCTAATCTCTTCAAAGCTGCAAATTTGATCTTTACTGGACCAGACATGCAGAAGATATGAAAAATCCCCTGATTTTTTAAACTTGTAGCAATACATCTCAGAACAGTTTTGAACAAACACTTACCAGATGGATCTGTTTTGTGTCGCTTCCGCTCCTTCCTGACATACACTGGAGGCAATTTTGATTCTGGAATAGGGGTGGTGTCATACATCAGGCACATAACAGAATCTATGTAGATATCATTGTCATCCTGTGGTGGAGTAGGAGGAGTCCAAAGCTGCACAGAACAAAATTTGTAAGTGTTGCAATATTAAATCTCTGCTGATCTTTATGTTTCCAGAAAATAAAAAGCCTGTTTAGGCTGCCTGGTGTTACTTCTACTTACCGGCATAATTTCGGTTTGTCCATCTGGACCTTCATAGACATATTCCTACACAGCAAAAAGAGAACACAGCTCAAATGATCCAATTGAACCCCAAAGGAAAAAGATATTCTCAGAGTAACTGTTAGGAAATACACTTTTAAGAAAAACAAGACTGATCAGGAATTACTTTGTGGTATGCATCTTCTCGAGTGTAGGTCAGAAGTTCCTCTTCATCCTCCCAAAGCATCTTTTGCTCTTTTTCCTTTAACTCCTTCATATGCTGGATTTCCCAAGCTCTCTTTGCACTTTTCAGTTCCATCTAGATGAAAGTAAGACTCCTTAGAAACTTTATGCAGTAACAGACACCGGATTAGAAGTCATCAATTTGTATTTTTATGGACAAACTCCTTGAACTATGACATTTTCAGGCACAGAAATCATATAGCAATTTCTTAACACGTACTTTCACAATCATTTAGATGATATTTCTTGGTCTCTGTTGAGGGCTTTAAACCATCAAAATAAAGCCATCAGAGAATTTCAGTTAAAGAGTGAAGACAACCAGAACACAGGCTCACTGAAATTAATGAAATTTTTCCCCCGCTATCAATGGAGTACAACAAATATTTGCTGAGCCAGGTTGAATGCAATTCCCATTTTATAAAAAAGAAATTAAGAACTGACACCTGGTTAAACCAGAGAATCCCAAAATAATGAGCTCTCTGTAAGACATTATGCTCTTCATAAGTTACAGCAAGAAAAAATCACAGAAGTGCCTACAATTGAAGAAACTTTCATACTGAAAATATAATAAATGTTGTTCTGTGACAGAACAACACGGAAAAGATTGGTTGTTTTACCTCATTCAACCGTGGCTCATTGTCCTCAACTGAACCGTGGAAGAGCTCTAGATAATTCAAAGCATACTTCTCAATTGGAGTCAGCTGAGAGAACATATCAAGGGGGAGAAAAACGTTAGTTTTAGGATAATAAAAGAAATGTTATCTAAAGTATCAAAGCTCTCCTTAAAACTCATCTCCCTCTCTGATGCTTAACATCTTAAATCAGTGGGAGATCTCCCACCCATTTCATGTGAGTATCAATGCCATAGACAACAAAGTTGCTTTAAGGCCAGACTGCAAAGATATTGAAATGTTTGAACTGCACATTACTTTTTAACCAGATATTCACAGAGAGTCATGGTACCTGATCCACAACAGCAACTAACTCCTGCAGCTGTGAGGGCTCTTCGTTGTATTTTGTCTCGTAGAGCTCTGAGATGAAAGGTTCGATGCTTGACTCGGATCCTATTTCTCGTATGTGATCGTTCGACTCCTCGTCCTCTCGTTCAATGCTGTTGAGGGCCTTTCAGAAGGACATAATTTAAAAATAATTAAGACTTCAAAAACATGGAGAGAAACCCCATAGGAAGTTCAGTGAAATGCAACACAGATTTCTGGAGTAAGTCTCTGCTGCAGCAAGAGAAACAGTCCCCAGAAAGCCTAAAATTCAGCTGTGGGCTTTTGGAAGCTTTGTCACAAGGAGAATGAAAAAACAATACAAAACCACCAGAAAAAGAGACTGATGGGATTTTACCCAAATAAAATGAGATTAGACAGCTGTTTAATACTAATGTTGTACAGCTGTATTTTTAATGTATATGTTAATACTTACCTCTATGAAAGGTCTTGCAACTTTAGGTGAAATATTTTCTGCTGGAGATGGCTCTTGAGAAAGTACTACAAATTCTTCTGCTTTCACTCTAAATCCAGAATCCTCCATAGGAGAATGAACCTCAAACAATTCCTGAATTGTTTGCTTCATAAATAGAAGGGAGAAAAAGAGAAATTAATTCAGCTTTTGGGAGCATTCTACTTTTTCAATATATTGGGAGTGCCAGCCAGGATGGACTGGCTTCATCAGTGCAGTAACTGTCTCATGCATCTTCAGAGCAGCAACTGAGCGCCTATCTCTCTAAATGCCCAAACTGGATAGTTCACATTTTTAAAGCTGTTGAAACCTTCCTCCTCACAAGTTCTGCAGAATTTTGCAGCAGGGTGAAGAAATCAGAATATATTAAGTCAGAGGGGATGTTTGTGCATCACTATGCAAGTAACACAACAAAAGCAGATGGACAGTATTTGACAGAATGTAGCCCAAACACAGAGTTCAAGCAATCATGAAATCCAATATGCTTGCTATTTAATTCTAGCCCAAAAAGACTTCTACTAAACTGTTATTAAACACTCCAGCACAGATGCTTGAATTTATTAAACACCCTGCAACACGGGTGTTTCAATGTATTCTGAATATTAACTTACCTGTGTTAAAAAGGCCATTGAGTAGTCATTTCCCTGAGCAGCTACTTCTCTGATCAAGTCCTTTGTGCCATTTTTCAAAAGCTTCTCTTCTACAGAATTACCACTGACAAGCCTAAAAACAAAAAAAGGAAAAGTATAAAAATCTGATAAGTCACTTCCAAATCAGCTTTCAGAAACAAAAAGATAAATTGTCCTTACAGAGCAACACAAGACTTCTAAAATGTAGTAGTTTGTGGGGTTTTTTTTTAGTTCTGGTACAGACCCAAAAAAACCCCACACTACCACCTCCACTTTAAAGCTTTCTTTTAGTAATTCATGTAATAAAAAAAAAACCCCAACAACATAAAAGATCTCACTTGAAAAATTCCATGTAGACTAAGAGACAGAACCCATGCAGGTATTTGGTGTTGAACCCCACACACATTTTCCTATGATACCCTGGCATCTTTTATATTGAAGTGAGGTGAAGTTTTCACATGGTTTCCACTTTATTCCAGATCATATAGGGCAGCACTATCTGAAATAACCTTTCATTACAGCACGTTAAAGAGCAGTCACTGACTGCAACCATTACCTGTATATATGGATATCTTTACATCTCCCAATTCTGTCACACCATTCCTGAGCTTTTGCATCCATCACTGGGTTTAGATCATTGTCATAGAACACAACAGTGTCTGCCTCAACAAGATTGACTCCAGTGGAACGACTGTGAGAGGAAAGGATGGCACAGAAAATGCGCTTGTCTCTGTTGAAAATTTTCATCAGCTCCTACAAAAATGGAATCAAAGCAAGGAGTAAATAAACACACACACAAAAGAAAATACCAAACAAAATTCAATATAGCTCCTTAAAAAAACAGACAAAGGTTTTTATTGAAAACTTGAAACAAGTCCAAGTGTTTCAAACTGAGTAAGAAATGAGGCAAATTTCCTTCCCTGAGCAGCAAATACTGCTGTACCAGTGGCCAGCTGTTAGTGCACACTTACCTGCCGTTGTTCCTGGTTAGCATATTCATCAATCCTCACAAACGTGAGGAAATGGAAATTCAGGAACAACTCCAGTATGTCCAACATCAGAATCATCTGTGACAAAATCAGCACACGGCGCCCTTCAGATTTCAACTTCTGAAGCAAGACAGCCAGAGCTTCTAATTTTCCTATAAGTCAAATGAGAAAACATATAATGATTTTATAGAGGAATTCCTTTCCTGTGACACAGGAAATTACTGAAGTATTGTCAGCAAATGCCCTCCTGTACCTGAGTCATACTGCACCAGTCGGAGGTCGGGGAACTGCAGCAAGTGAGGAGTTGTCAGCTTTTGCAACTGATGCAAGTGTGGAGCTGCCTTCTGCCTCAGGCTGTGCTTGAGGAGTTTCAGTCTGTGACTATAGGAAGGGGGAGGATTTGCTACATACAAACACGGGGGAGCAGCAACTGCAGCTGGCAACACGAAGAGAGCCCTGTGAAAAGCATCAAAACAAGGGAATGCCAGTTTAAAAAGCTACACACAAAATGATAATTTATAATCACACATGCAGCAATAATTTTCAGCCTGTCAAATGCTATCCACTACATATTGTCAGTCTTGGCTAAACTAGTTTCTGCCTGCATCTCTGGGTCTTAACTCTTGTTAACTGGATCCAAGAGGTACCTTCTCACAAGTAAATCCAAAGTGTAACAATGTAAGCTTAAGTACGGTCAGCTGAATTCAGGCTTGAAATTAGGAATGAGACACTGAAAACTCTTTATTATAAAGATCCCAAATGAAACAGAAGTGACTGTCATTCTTACATTCATGCTGGTCATCACTTACTGCTAAATAAATCAGTCCAAACCAAACAAGCTCACGAACAGAAACACAGTTCTTTTGAAAAGGAGTGTTTTAGTAATAACTAAACGTGGTAAAGGCTTATAAGGCAGAGTCCCACATTACCTGTTAACAACATCCTTTAGAGATTCTTGCTGCTGAACCAAGCTCAGGATCATTTCCTGCAAAGGGTTCCTTGTCCCTCCGGAGGCACTTGAAGAAAGGCAACAGTTGACGAAGCCAGCCCACCTCCAGCTGTTGCCTTCACTGGGAGCCAGCCAGGAGGGCTTCCCTTCCCCAGCCAAGGAGCACACACTCAGCACGTCTCTGCCGTACACCGGGGCCCGCCAACAACGGCGCTCGTTGCCAGAAAAGATTCTGTCCAGGCGCTCCTTCAAGAGCCGGTTCTTCTCCTCAAACGTCTCCTTCGCCAAGAAAAGTTGGAAACAAACACATTTGCTGCTCATCACAATCACCGAGGAATACGAGTTCCTTTAGGATGAAGCTGTCAGAGTACTGTGTGCTTTAGACCACCAGCATCTCACATTGTAACTGCTACTAAGACCAATCACAAAAGGTATCAATTTCAGACACCATTTGCAGACTGCAGCTAAATTCAATTCATATTAGAGAGCCAGTTTTGTCTTAGTTTAGTATCTTCTCATTTTTTTGAAGTACATTTTCATAGCTTTGGAAATACAACAAAATTAATCACTAATATCTGGGACATTTCAGTTAACACATTAATAGATTAGGTGCAGGTTCTTGCACAGTTTGATATATACTTGATGTTTCTTGATGCTTTATAAGTTGCTTCAGTATCTTTTCTAAAAACTTGTTAAGGTTAGAAATCTATTAAAATTTGCCCAACTGCCTTTGTGTTCAAACCACACAGAAAATCTCATGATTCCTTAATTTATGCATTGTTACATAATTACAGTATATTACAGTTAAAAGAACCTGTCTGCTATCACAACACAAGAAAGCTGTCAGCTGCTTTTATACACCAGAATTTATTTTAAACTATGGATTATGGATGAAAATGCATCAGATGTGTCTATCTGAAACACTGACAAAAGTAGGGGTTTTTTACCTACTTGGTAATTATCAAAGTTCCTAATTAATTCCAGCTTTGTAAATTATAGCTTCCAACTACTACACAGACTTAGGACTGATTCTGAAAAGTTGTGTTTCCACAAGAAAATAAAAATGGAGTACCTGTGACTGTCCATGTGTAGGTGCTGGTTTTAACACTGCTCCCATGTCACCAGAGGGCAAATTGGCAACTGCAGCTCTACCTGGAATACAAACTGAGGATAAACCTTGTGTTTATATATTTACTCTTCTGAAGATTGCTCTCCTTTGTTATTTGCAATAAGTAGACATTTCATAGCTATGAACTTTTCATTGCAGACAGATTTTTTAGTCTAAATGTCCACTGGGTATTGCAAATCTGTTCTTTGTTAGACATCATATCTGACATATATTTACACTAATTGTTTTCATAAAAATCCAAGATAGAGCAATGAAATTTTACTTTGCCTTGTACAAAGACCTGCTGCATTTGTACTTTAATCAAAATGTCAGGTATAGTGCAATATGTATTAACATTTAGAAGTCATACTCTAATTCAGGAAAAGATTGCTCTAATTTCTCTTAAACAAATCACCTGAGATTTTTCCGAACACATATCAATTCAGTGTATCCACAAACTGATGAAACTGTACAATGGAATCTCAGTAGCATCCTACACATTAATACATCAAAATGGAACAGAAAACAGTCTGTTTTGAGGGAATGGTTTACATCCACAAAAATTTACAGCAGATGGCCATTGCCAGTGAATGATCTCCTAGTGCTGTATTTAAATTTATATAATTTAAAAATTTGCTGTTTTGTTGTAAATGCATTAATTTCTCTATTATTTTTGATCAACATCTTGGCTGTGTTTTTAAGCAAAGAACTGATCACATTTGTAGCAAGGTGCCAAACAGCTAAGCAACACTTGCTCAGGGAAAGGGAAAACTATAGCTTGGTCAACTAGAGAAGATAATTAGATAAAAGCAAAATCAATGTGGAAAAATTGAGAAAATTGTTGAACATTCTCAGTATAAAAAATAATCACCCTTGATTATTATTTCTTTGCAAAAATTAGCAAAGTATTTCAAATTCACTTCTTCCCACTAAACTTTGACCTAAAGCAAAACTGGCAAATAAAAATACATCTATAATAAAGTTGCAAGTTCTCCCAAGTTTTTACTAAAAATTATCTAAGATCTCCAGTACATATCATGCACAAATGAGAAGGATTTGCCTCAAAGTTTACCTCCTTCTGAACCCCACTTAGGGAGTCACGATCTGTAACAATCTGGAGTTATATATCAATGTGATTTTAGGAATTGAATATTTAGACAGAGGAAAACCCACCTTGCTGTGTCACTGCTGAGGAAGTTGGGACACCTGTCTGATGCTGGTTTCCTAAAGCATTCAGAGCATTCTGCACAGTTCCTGCTTGGGACACTGTCTGCATGACAACCGGGCCCTGAGGTCTCAGGTACTGCTGGCCGGGCGCTGACACAATCTGAAGGACACTCCCTGCAGGGGAGGATTTCAAAACACATTAGGGTGGATAGAGTGGAAAACAACACACAGTGTTCTCTAGCAAACTGACCGTTGCTGTTTCAAACTGTGTTAAATTTTCCCAGACAAGTTCACTACACCAATCTGCCACAACATCTAACAGGAGGAAAACACCCAAGTCTTCACAGTTAACGAGGGGTTACTTGTCATAGGGATATCATTCTCATCTAGGTGCTTATACAGAATTTAGATAAAATCCAATCAATCAAAAAATCTTCACTTAACATTCCCTCTATTTATTCTGTTGGCCACACAGAATCAAGATATCTAGGTTCTCCTGAATTTGGCAACACACACCACCAGCAAGGGAAATTTGAAGGCAAAACATATTGTAGGTAGAACATTCAGGTCAGGGAAACAGTTTGGTCAAAATTCTTGAAGTATTATTTACAGCATTTCAGAACAAACCAAGGATGTCCTCAGTTTTGTCTGTTTCTGCTCACCAGTGAGTTTATATCAAATAATGCCTTACCTTACTCTAGCTGCATTGCATGGATATGAAAACAAATCAAATAATAAAATTTTGGAAAACAATAAAGAAAAAGAAAGCACCCATGTCTTTCCTTTGATAGGCACTAATTTTTCAAACCAGAGCGACCTTGGCATCCCTGTCTCACACAAACAATAGGAATAGCAGAGCAGGGATGAAAAAATAGCAGCAGGGATGAAAAAATCCCCTTAACAAACAGCAATAAGGAACATGTTGCCCATATCAAAACATGAGCATCGTAAATAATGGAAAACTCCCTGTTTTGAAAGAAGTACCTTGTAACTGCAAGGGCTGCCCTGCAGTGAGCTGGCGAAGCTGACTGTGTGACAGAGTGAACTTGTTCCCTTGGAACTGCAGAGTTACCGGGGTCTCTGGCTGAGCGATCCTGCCTTGTGCTCCTGCTATAGAAGCCAGCTGGGCTATTTTTACTACCTCACCACCTGTTAAGGGGGGAAAGAGGCATTAAAAAAAACCAAAGTGGGAGGCGAGTCGTTCAGTATTCACAATTCTACGCTTTGGTTAGTAAACTGGTGCTGAAAGCGCCTCCCATGCATGATTATACTTAGTGCATCAAAAGTGTCATATAAAAGTTAAGCAGGTATTGCTTTCTATATTTGTTGGACAAACTGGAAAGAAGCTGATTGTTTAAAGGGTAAGAACATCAACATTTTAGAAATTACCACTTCCATTAGCAAAAAAAAAGAGCTACCTGAAAACTCATGTGACACTTTGTAACAGAACGAGTATAGACATTAAAGTGACTTTCACTGCCTTTTCAAGAGCATGAAGGAAGGTTTAAGGAAGAAATTAAAATATTCACAGGTGTGGCACTGTAAATACACATTTGAAACGGCCCGAAATTTGCTGATGAAACATGATTCATATTAAGCGATCTGCATTTAGACAAACCAAAAAGCTTCAACAGTGACAAAGGACAAAGCTTTTTGCGATTTAAATGCAGAAAGGTTAGAGGCATTTAAGCAATAAGTTTTATCATATTGAGAAAATATTGGTGTGAAAATTTAGCTTTTGTAAAGGCAGTGCATTACCCCAGAGATAAAATTAATACATCAGTGCTCAGTACTCTCTACACATGCTAATAGGCAGTGCACATACAACCTTAAAGCAAAGCCTCATCGCTTTTCTCTGCCTAACAGTTGCGACGCTCCTCTCTGCGAGAGAGGCCTTTAGCAGATGGATTAGTGTTTAACATGAAAGGAATAATTAGGATAGAGCTAAAACATTTGGTCTGAAGGAAGTCTTGCCAGCAGAAGAAACATGCAGAAATAGGAGATTAAGTTGACACCGCTAATGTATGTCCACAGCAATTCTATTGTTTCTTATCCAATTTTCGATTTTCCTTGGTCATAAAGCAACGTACTGAGCAAGGCTAATCAGAAGAGTGAAAAAAAAACAACGATTCTGTACACATCTTAGGGTGCCTAGTAACTTAACCTCATTGTAGTACAAAGGTGGGAGAAACCTTGAAAGGGGAGGCCACTTACTAGGCAACCGTGCCTGGGCCTGAGAGGTGAGAACCAGCCTCTGAGGCAGCACACTCTGTTGGATGGTGTGCGGGGGGGGCTGTGGCTGGGCCTGGCCTGGCTGAGGGGCCGGCGCAGAGGTCTGGCCCCGCGGTTTCACAGGGTTGGCTGTGCTAGTTGCTGTGGTGAAGGTCGCTGCGGGCTGGTGTCTTGGAGCACTGGTGGAAGCCTGAGTTGTCTGAAACTGTGCTGCTGCAGCTGCAATCAATAAGGGTTGTTTGTGCAAGCTGTTAGAGGTTTTAACTCCACTCTTTTTAAACAACCTGCATTAAAAAGAAACCTTCCAACAGGATATTAAAACGGCTACAGGAACGGCTTGTCCTTACGGACTGGGATTTCTAGCCACACCTTTTACTCCATCCTATTTTTACAACATTATCTATTTGGAAAGCATTGTTTAAAGGCTAAATAAATACATAAAAGCACTGTAAATTCCCATCTTTGACAGAACACTACAAGTCTTCGGGGTTTAAATACCAACTGTGCCATATTTACTCCATATGCTAACAGGTTACACAAAGCTTAGTTTTGCATTACACTGGCAGATCATACCGTAGAAACTAGCGGGGAAATTTACTGGCAATTAGTCTGTTGGTATTTTTAAGCCATTAGTACTCTAGACCATTAAGCTAGAGGGAAAAGGAATTCTATTAAACAGACTAACTTGTACCTGTCTAGGCAGAGGTGCAGGTGAGCAAGGCAGCACTAACACCTTACCTTGGTTTGAGGACACCGTGGCTATGGGCGATCTGCCTCGCACTTGCCCCTGCTGAGTCACCGTCGCTGTGGTCACCGTGCGCTGTACTTGAGTGCTGGGGAACACCACAGTCCTGCCCTCGGGCTTCTGACCGTACTGAACGGGCTGGAACAACCTGAAAAGGAAATGGAAACTCAAAGTCTGTGGGAAGATCACAGTTTGGCCTTTAAAAATAAACTCCGTCCCCCGAGGAAAGTATAAACTTTCTGAGCATGTCAGATGCAAATCTCCTTCTTGCTAATGGCTGAAGCTGGTGAGACTCACCACTCCAGCAACTTCCTGAGTGGACATTCTAGAGAGATTTTGCTAAGTCCAAGAAAAAAACTTTCATTGCCATGCATCCAGTTTAATGGAGGATGCATCAGGATTACAGCAAACAGCTTAAAGAGGCTGGGTCAATATCTGGAAAAAGAACAGGGCTCTCATTATTTCCAGAGACATTAACATGCTGCAGGTCACCAGGCAGCTCTTCTGCATCAGAAGAACAGTTCCACCTTACTCTGAGATCACTACCTGACTAGGAGAGAAATACTCTTCAAATATTTACTGCTATAAAACTTTATATATCTCTTACATAGCACTGCAAGCAAAGCTAGCACTGTAGGCCCAGCTTAGTCTTGAATTATCTCCATGCTAATTTTGTAAAACAACATTCAGTTGGCATAAACAAGGTCCCCAAGAACAAAGCTCATCTGCTGGTAAAGTAAAAACTATGGGAAACCCATCAACAAACTTCCAGTGGAATGAGTATGCCTCAAAAAATATTAAAACAATCCATATTTTTAAGGGTAAAAAAGAAAGCAAGAGAGTAATAAAATCCAAAGTCAAGCCTAAGGTTTTGTGTGAATCCCATCAGCTGAGATGCAGACAGAACTCTGTAAAGATCGCAACAAAAGTACCTTTTCCTGATGTAATTCTAGCTTAAAAGGAGTGCAGGAGTACATACCTGCTTGGTTTGAGCTTCACTGGGGTGGGCCTAGCCGGTGGTGGAGGGGAGCTGTAGATTTCCTCAATCAACTTTCTAGTAACCTTTTGTTTTGGCAACATTTGTGCTTCATAACGAGTCATTTTGTTTTCCATTCCAATGAGATCAAAAAGAGACAGGTCTGATTCCTAGAGATATTGTAAAATAAAGGTTTGTTTTATGTGAAACTTGAACTGGAAAAGCTCAAACCACTGTTAGAAAGAAAGAGATGCAGCAAGTACACACTTGGTAGGCACATTTATGGAATAGTGAATTCCTTCTGTTTATAAACTTCAGGTAGACTTATTACATATATGAAAACAACACTAATAATGAAACTCTGCCAGGGCACTATGAGAGGGAAAAAAATTGACTTCTCTACTTACCTTCCAAATATCCCTTTCCAGGGCACTCAGTACCAGAGACGCTGTTCTGTATTCCAGTGTTTCTGATACGTAAGAGGTGCTGGAAAGCCGGGGGTTTATCAGATCAGGATGATTACAAATCCTCTGCAGCTGCATCAGGACATGCAGGACACTGATGAAGTGTCCACTTTTGAGGGCTTCTTGGGTTCTACAAATTAAATTATACAGAAATACATTGATCTATGTACACTTTTTACGGAGGTGTGCCTAAATCAGCAAGGTGAGAACGTGCAATACAGTACGTTATGCAAAAGTCTTAAAACAAGTTTAGATTTTACCTAGGTCTTTCTAGAGCATTTTAAGCAGCACTGCACCAAAAGTAGATTTGGAATCATCAAACTTAAGGACCAGTGCTGCCTTACAGTCAAGTACAACCTGTGCAGTTCCCTATCCTCTACCTGCTTTGTTTCTGTTTCATACCTGCACCTATCAATTCCCACCTGGGTGGGTGTGAAATTACCATTACAACTCAATTTTTAGGTTTTATCATAAGGTCATAGCACCACTTGCCTGTAACTCTAGTTTACAGTGCAATCACATTCTAGTCACTGGTCATAATGGAAAACATCAGAAAATCTCTGAAACACTTCCAAGCATGACAATTTATTTACTTGCTTAAGCAAGAAAAGTGACAGCACTTTTGTTTACTGTTTTAAGCCCTTACCCTGGTTGTAATATGACATCTTCATACATGGCTTTCTGTCGATTAGACAGACGGCACTTCAGCACGTGCTCGTATTTCTTTGTCAGCTGCTTCTCCACATCCCTCTTTGATCTTCGCAAAATAAACGGCTGAATCATCTGAAACGTTTCATAATCGAGGGAGAAAAAAAAAACCTCTCACTTCAAAGATGCAATTTTACAACAGGAAGCTAAACTTATTCACACCTAACAGATTTGATGTGACAAACTGCATATGCTATATATGATCATATTGTTGTGCACACAGTTGTACAGGTATTAATTTGTTCTTTAATTTCTGCATGTCATGCTTCAAAATCTGAGCCCAGTATTATTTTTAAAAGAAATCTTCATACTCTTGTGGTAGCAGAGCCCCCTGCTTTCAGCAGGATTCTCTCTCTGAATTGAAAAAAGTATTAAGAAAGGACAGAAATGTTGAGCTGAACCACATATTTTTATTCCTCTCCCTCCCCAACAGCTTAACTACTGTAATAGGACAGAAGAGAAAAAATGACAACATACTCTGTGTAACCTGATGACCAGTTTATGGCAATAATCCTGGTTCTCCTCATTAGGAGCTTTTACTGGAAAATCTAGGTAAGGTCTGGAAATTCCTGGAATCAGGAAATGGACCATCGTCCACAGCTCCATCAACGTGTTGTGCAAAGGAGTGTCTATCAGAAGCAAACGATGCTGGCTGTGAACAAAAGAAGATTTTTAATTGACACAGCACTTAGTGACTATCATTATGAAAAGGACACCAATATTCAAATATTCTGATTGCTGTAGTTTTATGTTTGTCAGACACACAGCAGAATTAACCAGAGTTAATAAAATTAAACCTAGGATAAATTATCTTGTTCATCTTGAATATACCACCAAACTAGCTTCCTCATTGCAGAGCATCAGACCATACAAGGGGATGGATCTGTTTGAGAGCACAGAGTATCAGCAAAGAAGAATTATGATGTTATGACAGTGGAAACAGAAAAATCCCGAGCATGTCTCTGAATCCTGATTGTTTCAAATAAAGGCCCCTCTCTGTAGCTGCACATTGCACAGGAACTCGGGCAGACAAAGTCAATAGGGGTCCTTTTTTATCAGTTTTCTGTTAAGAACTGTGTGACATGAAAAGAGAAAAACCCACTGCCAGCAGGAAAACAATTCTCTGCTCCATACCTGCGGAGACTGAACAGTGCCTCCCAGTGTTTCTCAGTCATGTTCTTTATTTGCTGCATCTCATCCACTATTAAGTATTTCCACCGCATTTTCATAAATGCTGGGTGGCCTTTGAACAGCTGTTTGTAGGAAGTGATACACACATTGAAGCTGTTGGGTTCTGTCCATTCCTGTGGAAAAGGAAAGAGAGGATGAGACAGGAAAGTTAAGGCAGAACTCTCAAATATCTTCCAACCAGCTATTTCTTCACTAAGAACAGAAAGACACCATGACCCAACACATTCTAAGAGAAAACCTAGAACTATGAGGTGTGAATGTCTTTGTAAACCAGCTTATAGTGTTAAAGGCTTCTCATATTGCATCACCATGTAAGGAATACACAGATAAATGCAAGGTCTTAAACACTTGCAAAACAGTACCTGTCTTTTTGCCCTAAGTTCCCTTTGGCTCCCAAAGTACAGAAGTATTTTCAACCCCGGGCACCAACGTTTCAATTCCAATTCCCATTTCAATATGTTACAGCTCCGTACAACAACAAGGTGAGGGCCCCAGTTCCCTGCAGAAGGGAAAACAGCAGTTAACACTAGAAACAGACTCCTTACAATTCACGTGGCTTATATTCTCCCTTGATTTTAAAAATGCAGTGCACTAAATTCATCATTAAAAACGAGATCCAGTAACAACAAACAGCAGTGTTTTAATGACTAATCTATTCCTGGTCATTGAACAATTTGTAAGGCTTTTCTATACCAGTAAGAATTTAGAATAATTCAGAAGAATTTTGTCCCCCAGAAGGTAACAGCAGATTGATCAAACTCTACTTGATTAGAAGCATCCCTATGTCATACCATGTAAAAAAGTTTTTGTGACATAATCTCACTCTGAGCATGAACTGATATGGTTCACCAGAAGAAAAAGTGACCTTAGGTTACAATTCACAAAGATAATGCTGGCCCCAGTACCTGTACAAAATCGCTAGGCCAATGAACTTACCTTCACTACAAGCCAAGTGGGCAAAAAAGGCAATAATTTGCACTGTTTTTCCAAGCCCAGCCTCATCTGCCAGGATGCCATTGAGATTCTTCCTGTACAGTTTTGCCAGCCAATCAAGCCCAATCTTCTGATATTCTCTGAGAGACCCATATAGCAGTGATGGAGTGTTGTATTTTACCTGTAATATTAACAATTTGATATTTTTTTCTGAGTTAAATCCACAGAGCGTGGCATCAGGCATAACCATTGATAACCAGAAAAAAAATTACTGCAATTTGTTGCTAAAATCTGCAAAATTACAAAAAAAAAAGCATACTTTATGTAAACATAAGCACACAGAGCAGCAGAAAACAGGGATTCTTACAGCTGTTGTTATCCTGGAGCTGCCTTTAGGTAACAGCATCTCTGCAGCAGCAGCAACCTCTGCTATGTCTCGCATGTGCTTCTTGGGAGGACTTGATCTGTCTATGCTCTTGTACTGGTCAATGCTGAGAAGGGAGTCTATGAGCACAACTTCCTTCTGGGGGCTCTCCCTGTCAGAGAGTTGGTCTTCCATTTCTAGGAGAGAGAAAAATTACACTGGCGTCTAAAATAAACTTGAGTAGCAGTTACACAAAGGAACTGAGATGATTAGAATTCAGACAGGGAGAAAGAAAAGGAGGCAGCTGACTTTTAAAACGATTCTATAATTTCCAAGTTAGTCAAGATAAAATTAAAATAGCCTAAGCTCATAATCATGTACATGTTCTGGACACTCACACTAACTAGGCTAACATGACCATTAGCTTTTTACAACTTCTAGGGAGGTCCTCTCATACTACTTAAAACCTATCCTCAAATATATAGTTCTATCATCATGTTAGTACAGAACAGATGTGTAATTACAGCTACCTACAGAGTGTGCTGTTTCATTCAGTGCAACTTATTTCACCTTGTAAATCAGCACAACTTCTTCTGAACAAAAATTACCTTACCTTCCTCGCTGCTATCCTCTTCACTGTCAGGCTTTGGCTGGGGCCAGTGAAAATTTTCTGCAAAGGCACCTTCATACATCTTTACCAAATCTTCCAGAGGCAATTCAGCTGAAGGTCATTAAAGGATGCAAGTTTGTAAGTATCAAAACTTGGAACAATCGATACCAATGATTTTAATCTCATAACATTCTTCACAGTTATATAAAGGCAGTTCTCTAATCAGAAGTCAATTTAAAAGGTAATTATTAGGTGGATGATGGCAGTATTTATTTAATTATCTTGATTACAGAGAACACTTGGCACCACACCAAGGAGTTTTGCTCTCCTAGTTTGCTTTTTACTGTATTACAAACCCACCCTCCAACCCTTAGTAAACCCCTAGTTGGGCAGGTAGGGGCATCAAAAATCCAGCTGAGCGGCTGGAAAACAATTCAAAACTTCAAAGTTTCAAAACTGAGTTGTCCCTCAGCCTTTCTAAACAGCAGCTCCACAATCCCTTGTCTGATCTGCTGAAGTAGGAATATGCATGCTGGAAATGGAAAGATCCTCATTAGGAACTTGGCTGACTGGCCAAGAGTTGTAATCCCTCCAACTGGCCAGCTTGCTGCAGCCACTAAGCTGCCAAACAGACCAAACAAACGGATTTGGAAAGTGCATATGAACTGCCAGGAGGACTCTGCTTAATGGGATGCTTGTCTCTAAAAATCAGCAAGGCTTTCACCGTGATAAGTGACACCATCCCTATGGGATGCCTTGCACACATCAAGCTCAGCACAGCAGTTATGTTGCTAATGAAAGAGAGCTGCCAGCCAGAGCACTGTCCCTAAAAGCCCCCTACACTCAAGTATTTATACCCCCTCAAGATCAGCACGTCAGTGCCCCTTCAGACCAGTCACAAAACCCTTCTGAGATACTCAAGACAGCAGATGATAAATGTTTATCTGAGGCAACCCTGGTTTTATGTGTTTATCATGCTCTCCTAGAACCCAGGTTGAAAATTGTGCTGTAAGGTTTCAATGCGGTGCTTCAGTGGAGAAATACTTCTTCTCAAGCCACCTTGTGTGATAACTGGCTAAATACATGGACTGCTTTACAAAGTACAGATGTCCATCATCATCTTATAAATGACCTACTGCAGCTCTCCAAACAGAAAAAAAATAAATATTAACCACATAGGACTGAACATCTGAATACACTCAACTTCTCACCTACAATCCTCTTCACAAATACAATAACTGCTACATGGTTTCACCTGCTGTTTCAGAGCCCACCACAAAGAACCAAGCCACACACCTACCTTCTTTGGCTAGATTAGACAATTCAGTTTGATGGTTTATGTTTCCCTCTTTAGCTTCTTGTTCTTCAATTGTTTCTTCTTCATCTTCAACTGCAGGAAAAACAAATGCAAATCTTGGCATTCAAATTACACAATAATTCAGGAGGTTTGTATTCAGAAATACCCCTGAAGTGTACTAGTGTACAATATTGTAAGTCAGTAGGATTTAAAAACAACGAAATGTGTCTGGAAAAGAAAACCTGAAAACAACTAGATGTAAAATTTAAAAGGTAAGTGAAAAGGAGAGAAGCACTTCTGCCTCAGGACAGAAGGTAGTTCAGTGTTCATTAACAATGTTCACCAGAGGTTATTCTGTAGCTTTAAACAGGGCATTGCCTTTGTCAGAAACACAACACAGTTGTCATCACAAGAGAGGACCTAAAGTAGATGGATATTTCAGTCTGAAATCCTCAAAAGAAGTTTAAGACCACTAGTAAGGTTTGATAAATGAAAGAATGAGGACAGAAGGAGTTAAAATCCACCAACAACAATGGCAGTGTGTTTTCAGGGAAAATTTAAATTTTCAGGGAAACTCTTATAAGGACAATTTAATATTTAATTGACTATCTCATCTCCCTGTGAAATAGATGAAGGTTGGTATTTGGTTTGTGAAAAGCACTGTAGCCATGCAGTAACAGATTGAAAATCCGTGGGTTTAATACAAAAATTATGTATTATGCTATGGATGCACAATTTTGGAAGCCACTTACCTTCCTCATCAGTCAAAGATGTGCTTGCCTTTCTTTTCCTTCCAGATGATGAACCCCCCTAGCATTAAATAATTAAAATATTTAAAATCACAGTCAAATATAAGCGAGGGGTTTTGTTTGTTTTTTAAAGAAAGCAAAAAATGCCTTGCAGTCACAACAGCATTTGCTGATAGACCCCTAACACCTATTAGCACTTTCCTGGTTACACAAGAACAGAAACTCTGCTTCTGTATTGAAGGGAGTGTGTAAATCAGCCACTGCCAGAGCTTGTGGGTAAATTATTCAGGCCCAGCTGTGCTCCAGAGCCACAGAACACTCTTGTGTACTGTAATAGATGAAACTCCTGCCCAAGTCTGGCAACTAATTTGTACAGCTTTTTGGTTTTCAACCTTTGAATGAATGATTCAAAGCCACTAAAGACATTTATCAGTCACAATCCACCTCCCTGTTAAAAGCTGGGGTTCCTAACCAGAAAAAAATTAGATTTGTGCTTGTGACTGTATGTTTGTCAGTAACTACAGTGAAATCGGCTTATCATCATCATGTATGGGGAAAAAAAATCACCTTTACCAGAACTATTTCATATATGTAGCAACAACACTTAAACTAATTTGATGGGTTTTTTAAGAAAGACTTACCATTTCACTTTCTTTTTCCAAAAAAAGGTCTTCTGCAGCTTTTGCATCCTTACCTGGAAAATTATTACACTTGAAGTATGCATTAATCACTTAGCAATTTTACATCCCTTACATGAACTTTTAAATGTATCCAACATAAAACACAGGAATTATTAACAAAATCTAGCACACAAACATAAAACCCCTGTAACTCATCGTTCAGATCTGCTCACAACCTTTTATTAGCAACTCACAGTTCTATCACCAACAAGATTAACCTGCACTGAGTGAAATTATATAAAACAATAGCATCAGTACTGAGACTGTATTTCTTACGAAATGGAATACAATTACCTTTCCTTGAAATTCTCTTTAAATTCAAAGCTTTTTTCCTTTTCTCTTGAAATTCAATTTGCAGTTTTATTTCAACAACCTGAAACGTAAACCAGGACTAGTAAAGCGCTTACATTTCATAAATAAATCACTGAAGATGAGAAAAACAGCACAACTTGCACAAGTCTGAGTAAGTTGGTACTTCACCTGCTCAATGTTAGACCAGAAATATTCTATTTCCCTGGCAATGGATGCAGCAATTCGCCTTAGTTTGTTCTGTTCCTCCCTTTTAGCTCGCTCTTCATTCAGCTTCTTCTCTTCATGATAACGAGCCACAGTTCTTACCATCTAAAACACCAGGAGATGCTGAATTAGGTTACCTCAAAATACATATCACTGCATTCCTTAACATGAGAGTGGTAATCAGCAGCCAGACACTGAGCACAGCTTTACACACGTAGCACTTACCTCCAATATTTCAAATTTTTACCACACCAGTAAAGCAACAGACATGAAACTCAAAAAAAATAAAGAAAATACAAGACCTATAACCAAGCAGTCAAGTAGGAAACTCTCAATTCACTCTCTCTCAAAACAAAAAGGATAAAAAACCCACCCGAAAGCGGCAGCAAACACACAAAACTGTTTTGTCAGACAGCACGTGTGAAGTCACAGAAATCACACCACAAAATGTCAGAGACCAAAAGCTAAAATGAGTTCAAAAAGAGTGTACATACATGAGTGAAAGATCAGTCAATGGCTGTTAAGACTGACTTGACTGCAACCTTTAGCTCAGGAGGCCCCTAAAACATTGACTTCCAGATGTCTGAAGCACAGTGCCAGGGGAAGGATCATTTCACATTTGCCCTTCCTGTTTCTCCTATTCTTAAAAACCTACCACTGGCCACAAATGGAAATCCAGATTTTAATTATATGCAAAATACAGATATTTATTGTACAAAATGATACACCTATTTCAGTACTTTGCTTCTGAGTTTCCATCATTTCAGAATATACAGTACAAAACACAGCAATTTAAACCTTCAGCTGTTCTCTTCATTACCCTAAGCTGGTCATAAATGTATCAAAACAAGGTGCAACATTGCTGGAATTCACAGAAAACTCTTGCTTGTTCTAAACAAACAGATTTTACATATTTCATCTCACACCACCCCACTTTCCATTCCATTCCTGTATTCCCACTGTGCTGCTCTCTTCCCCTATGGAAACAGTTCTCTACCATGTTTCCACTGCTGCCTTTACTCTTACTTTTTTCTGAGATTAAGAAAGAAGAATTAGGCAGGCAACCATACCTAGCGGAAGTTATTTACAAAATTCTGTATTTACTCTTCACTGAGAGGAAATAACTAATTTTTGAAAGAGACATAATAGCTCTACTTTTTAAATGTGACCCAGCCAACATATTGAGTGGGTCCCTAAAAAAGCTATTTGATTTCCAGTGGAATAAAATCCACAAAATCCTGAACTATTACTTGCATCCACAATCCATACAACTATCTAGTCTTTTTCAAATGCTAGAATATCCAAAGCTGACAACAAGGCTTCCCATTTGGGTTAAAAACCGGTGCCTCATCTTCCCATCACTTCCATCTGTAGGAAAAGATACTTAAATAGCTTTGCTACCAAGCTGAGTGGTCCCAACATTGATTGTTCTCAGCTAAAAAACGTTTTTCAAGTACCTTCTTAGCAGTTGCCATCTTCCACTTTCTCTCTTGGGCAAAATCAGTTGCCATCCACTGCATTTCTTCCAGCAAATAATCCCAGTGAGATTTTGGTCTTGGAGCCTCCTGGAGTTTAGGAAGTCGCCTTGGGGACCACAAACCTTCCTTTCTCAGTTCAGCTATTCGCTGATGGATTTGATTTTCCTTCAAAAGAAGGACAGGTAGTTACAATGAAGCCGCAGAATGCACCTGAAGTAGTGAAATCATAGAAAAATAGCAATTGCTCCCACTTCATTAAATTAATTGATTTAATTCAAATTAAATATAAAGAGAATCGTAGTACTTCGACCTGTATTACAAGAGGCACTTTGTTAGGTAAAAAAGGCTAGTGGACAGCACAAAAAAATCATATGACATATGCAAACTGCAATCAAAAAATCCTTTTTTAAAAATGAACTGGAATTGCATATGTATTCATCCACAGAAGATAAATATATCTTCATTATTAATACTGCTTGATTTTGTGAAAAAAGAAACAAGGTTCCAATTGAATAAGCAAAACAACATCTCCAGTTAATTTAGAAACAAGTAAGGTTGCAGTCACCTCCAATGAGTAGACAGAATCAACAGAAAGAACACAACACTATGAAGACCAGGAAGTTGTCTTCAACTTCTCTGAATGCCCATAAAAACAAAACTCAGCATGTAAAGCAGTCTAAAAAAAAAACCCAAACCACCCTCTGCCACAAAAACCAGCCATTTTCTTAACTCAAAACATGTCACTCGTGTTGACTGTTACTGTGTGTTAACTGTCCATGGGTTTGGGGGAAAAATTACGAGTATCTTACCAGCTTTACTTGCTCAGCAAGCTTGTCTTGAGAGTTCTCCTGCGGCACCGCTGCTGCGTTCTGAGCTGGACTTTGTGTTTTAGGGGCTGCTGCTGCCACTGCCAAGCCTGGGGGTTTGGATGCAATAGGAGACAGGGACTTGGTGGTGGCTGGAGAGGTCCTGGTTGTTTGCACTGGGTATGGAGAAGGGGGTGTTGTGCCTGAGACCGTTGCTGGCGCCGTGGATGAGGTAGGTGGGGCCGTGTTTGCTGTGAGACGCTGGGAAGGCTGAGCAGCATCTGCAGATGGTCGTGTCAGAGTCACAGTCTGCCCAAGAAACACATCGGATGAGTTTAGGGTTTGATACCTGGTCTACACTACAGCAGAACACAATGAAGAGTTTAACTGAATAAAAAACGTACACCTGCATTTTCCTAAGGAAAGGATTTAAGTGTCCAGTAGAATTAAAAAATTAAGATAACATGCTTAGATTTTTATGGGACATCGAAACAAACGCCTTTTCACCCCAGTAAAGTTCCCATACCTGTTGCTGTGCTGTAGCTTGTGGCTGCGACACTTGGCTTGGCGTCTGTCCTTGCACGTGGATTGCTGGTGGCACCTGCTGCTGGAGCGGTGCTGGAAGCGGAGCGGCCGTCAGGGGCACACTTTGAGGCTGGATTTTCACCTGAATCTGAGGCTGAGCCGGAGACTCCACGACCTGTGGCTGCTGCTGGGAGAGCTGCAGGGTGGCTGGCAGGGATGTCATGGGCACGTTGGTGGGCTGCAGCCTGCCTGGCAGCTGGGGGGGTGGGGTGTGCAGACTGGCCGCGTTCTGCACCGGAGGGCCCTTCGAGGGGTCGTACTGCTGCTGGCTCTGCTTCTGCCCCGTCAGCTGCACGGTCTGAGGAGTGGGAGGCATTCCACCTACAGGGCAAGAGGAAACACAGCACAGATGAGATCAAAATGTCCAGCTCTCTCTACTGATATAAAGAGGAAATCAACTGCAAGTAGAGTGTTTTGTTACTTACTTTGCCACAAGACACCATCACTTAAAAATACCACATCACAATCACAAAATAAATCACCATTACAATAAACAACAAAGTACTTCATGCACCGGACTGTAACTAAAATTTGGAGCACAGCAACTATAAAAGAGCATGTCATTATAGGTCTTCTAAACTTTGTGTACTCAAAGGAAAAAAAAAGGCTGGTGAACTAATGGAATTGAACCTAAAACAACAGCATCAAGTCTAAACACTACTTAGTTCTTAATGCATTCGCTCTAACACGTATTCTAAAGCTTGGCATGACTAATGAATAAAAATTTTTCATGGTGTTCAAATTAGGTGGTTTCCTTTTCATAAGTCATTTGGCTCAGTTCCAGAATTCTCAGATTAGCCATTTTGCATCAGCACCTGTGACGTATTTCCATGCCCACATGCACCTTTGGAGCCCGTCACTCAGCTCCTTAGACAAACCAGGCATTGCATACCAAGTATTAATTTACATGGAGAAGTATGTGGTGGGACTAGGATCTTGGAAGGTCGGAAGCCCAAGTTTCTAGTGCCATCACTAACATCTCCTTGTGAAATTAATGTGCAATTGGCATGTGGTGACACAGTACCTTGTGCCGTTGGCATTAGCTGTTGAAGAGGAACTCCTGAAGCCACACCCGGGTGCTGAAAAACCATCCCATGACGGCCCACTTCAATTCGTGGTCTCTTAGACGAATCTGTGATATTCAAATTCCATTTATGGCATGGTACAATGGAATGGGTTCAGTTTTACAAAGCAAACTACTACACATGATTCCGACATCAGCTCAGAAAGCTACGACTACCAATACATGTGTAGCATTTATGAAGAACATGCTCCAAGGGGCAGTCAAGTCCCTCTGACTTCAAGTTGGCCATCTCCAATCTTCTCAGCCAGAACAATCAACCTAACAAAGTCTCCATGCCTGCCAAATCCAGGCCTATGTACTGTGAGTGGAGTGCACTCTTCACACAGCACCATTCACAGTAGATAGTCCTAAGGATCTGGCAATTCCCGAGGTGAGGCAAAACTGGATTGCACGAGTTACAGAACAGTGGGCTCCATTCACTGTTTGGAAAAAAAGAAAGAACCAAAATGCAACTGTGCCTGTGGAACATACCTGCTGGTGCAAGGGCCTGCTGCTGTCTCTTAAAAGCTTCAATCTCTATGGTGCTCACAGCCCCCGTTCCTGCAGTCCCTGTATGCGTTTGCTACAGGGAAAAGAAAACAAACCACAGAAGTTCAATCTGTAGATGGTTTGACACCACGGTATAATTTACAAACGGATCTAAAGAGGCCAGCACAGAACAAATCCTTCAGAACAGCTGTAGGAAAGGAAACAAGACTCATTCAATATCTGCTATCAGGTTTTAGATGTCCACAATGCAGATACTCATCATTCAGATTAGATTTTAAAATGGAAACTAAACTGGTGAAGTTGGTTTATATATATATATATAAGCACACCTACATTTTGTTAAAATTCATACCAAACCCAGGAAAATGGGATATGCAAAAAAAACCCAAAATTGCCCAGTATTTTGTATTACTTTTTTTTAATAAATGAAAATTTTCATTAGTGTATTACCTCTGTATGAAACATCAGTAACACACAACTCCCATCCTGATAGCAGTTTAAGTTTATTAATAGAGTCTCTACCACTCTCACACTCCAGATAGAGCTCTGTGAGAGTCACCCTTGAAATATTTCAGGAAAAACTGCTAAAACTCAGAAGATGGAATAAAAGAACCTTAGCCAAGTTACACAAGTTCCAATTCCAGTTTTCCAGATGCCAGACTTGTACCTGTTTACACAGCTGGCAAAATGAGTACTGTGAATAAAGTCAATGAGGAGAAACAATATTGCCATAAGGGTAAGGTGACATCAGAGCTCACCAGAAATTACTATTTATTTTGTCTGAGCATAAACAGCAGACAGGCTATGAATTTACAAGCCTGGAAGAGCACCACTGATACTGAGATGCAAAAGGAATCACTGGGGTCTGATCCAGAAAGTTTTGAATTTCGCTTCAGTAAGATTACACAGTGCATTCAAACTTTGTTTTGAAATCACTACATTTAATATTGGTAATGACTGCGCAAATCAATCCTAGAGAATCCTTTCAGTGGCAAACACAGGTGGCAGTTTACATGCAGGATCACCGAAGCAACCAAGTTTGGGTATATGACAATTTTGTGCTCTTTGGATCCTCAGCATACTGGCAAGCACTTCTTAATGTCCATCAGTGTTTGTGCAAGTCCAATCCTTTCACTGAGTTTCCAAGTCATATTTTTAAATTCTCCTCAATATTTTGCCATGTTATACCAAATATTCTACTGCAAAACTTAACATGAGAAAAGTAAGGGCTACCCCAAAAAATGTCTTAAGAGATTCCATCAGAAAACACTCCATACTTTAAAAATTCCATACTTTATGCATGACAGTCTCTAGGTCCTAGGAAATTAGTTAATTTAGCACTCTAGTTCTCAAAGTGTAATTATCTGATGGTGAGAGCCTTTGCCATGTCAAGTTACAGAAAGGGTTGTGAAAATTTTTTAGGACAACACAGCAAAGACAGCAATTTCCCGTAAGAATCTTCTACTTTATTCACAGGTAATAATTCTCTTCTCTAATTTTTAATAGAAATTTGACCAATGTAAACTAAACCTACAGAAGTAAACATCAGTCGATATTGAAATAAACTACAGCAGTCACATCCTGCCTCTTCAGTTCTTCATCAAATGGCATTAACAGCCACAGACAATGTCACCTACAGTGACTGGGTTTCAAACACTCCTTCTTGAGCTGAATGTATCTCATGGCACTCAGACTCAATCAATAGCTCTGAATTAATAACATTTAATTTCTTCACTGCTGTGAGGGCATTTGTGGCCACTCTAGAGATACAGCTAGAGCCTTAAGATGTAAATTTTGGTTTTAAGAATCTCTGAGTCATACTCGTCCCTGATGCTCATGGTTCATTGCCTTCTCACGCTCCACAGGACTAAGTTCTCAAATATTTGCCTTCTCACAAGGCTGACATGCAGCGTAGTTCAAGTCCAATAGCCAGTGTCTGGCTTGGACATTTACAGAACTTTAAAAATCCTACACTTGGACATTTATAGAACTTTAAAAATAAGTCACAAGAACTTATTTTGTATAATGCTACTGAATTAACTAATAGATTCAGCTTATGTCCCATTTCCATCAAATGCTTTCTGAGACATCAGTTTAAGAAAGTACATTCTCCAAACTTCCCTTCAAATGCCATTTATCTCACCTGCACTCTTACTCTGGAGGAACACAAACTCACAGTTCCAGGCTCTATTTCTATTTAGGATTTTGGACTGACATTTTCTTAAGAACGTGCCTCCCAGCTGTCTACATTATCACCATATCATTTAGGAGAGACACTTCAAAGAGCAGAGATGTCATGCCTTTATGAACTGGAGTCACCTACCACTAATATTAGACTAAAACTGTCCCATCTTTAATTAAAACACTGTAGCTCTCCAGAGGTCATGATTATGCAGCACACCCACAACAATCATTCTGAGTGCTGCACTTATGCTCTCAGAGTTGAATGGGGATGCTGATTGGGACACATTATTTCTCTGTAGACAGTTGCAAAGAGAAAGACTGATGGAAAGAGATGCTACTTTCTGTTAGCAGTTTGTGCTAAAAGGTCATTATCACACAGAGTTTTGTATGTTTTTAGCATGAACCAATTCCTCTGAAGCTGGTCTGAAATGGTACAATACTTCCAGGAGTAGTTCACCACTGCTGTAGCTACAGTGTGATGATAACCCTAATCACCACAATAAACAACCTGATGTAATATTACATGTTTTAAACCTAAAGCCTGACTACCTAAGGAGTCTTGGAAGACGTGTCAGTATTGGCCATCAGGAAGAGCTCAGTGCAAGTCCCTTCACTACAACTCCTCTGTACAGCAGCACAGGGAACACGCCTTGGGTTACACACAGGAGACACAACACATTTCATAGTTCATTGAATCTCCATTTTCCAAAGCCTAGATAAAGGCAGTACAGACTGCACAGCTGGATTAGGTATGTTATTCTCAGGGTACATAAACAATGGTGTCTGGGTAACACAGAGATGAAGGCAGCTGCATAAACCCACACTACCCTGAACTTAAAAGTTGCATCATCACTGATCCATAAAAATTTGCACTGATTATCACAATTCTTCACTTTCTTCAGCATTCCCTCAAGAAAAAAAAAGAAAAAAAAATCATTAAAAAGGACTTATATAGTAAAAATAAGACCTTCTGTTTCTTCTTCCCAACGTTTATGGCAGAGCTAATGGAAAGCAGTTCATTAGTTAAAAAAAATTGTGTCAGAGGGTTAGTATTGTTGTTCAAAACATCTCAGGAAAGGCAAATCCAAAACCTTCTGTAGCCACACTAAAAACCTTTAATACATAAGGGGAAAAAAAAAAGAAAAGAAATTTAGAAGAAATCCACAATTACAATGCCACAGACAAAGAATCCATATTATCACTAAGCAGAATGCACAAATGAACCAAATGCATTAGGGAAACAAAAGACAAACAAACCAAAGTGAAAACATTCAAGCTGAAAGTTAAGGAAATAAGCCAGCAACCTGGAGACAAAGCTTTAACTTCCTCAAGGCTTCAGTTATACTGATGCATTTGAAGACTGCAAAGGTTTTTTTTTTTGTTTTGTTTAGATGATAAGGGATGGGCTTTTGGGAAAATTCTAATTCATCTAAGAAATATCAAATCTGAATGAAGAAAAAAAATCTGGGATGAAACTACATTTTAGAACCATTGAAAAGTACCTGAAATGGTTGCTGCTGGGATGAAAAAGCAGCAGAAACATTTGGAGGAAGCTGGGTTGCTATAGCGACAGGAGTACCAGTCTGCCCATCCTTTCCTGTCACAATCTTTACCTGAGAGAAATATTTTGGGAAAAAAAAAAAAGAAGGGAGAATCATTTTTAAAAGTTTTTCTTCTTTTTTTTTTTTTTTTCTGTTTAACTGTTCAACACACTCCTCTGGTACTGATGGCACCTCGGTGAAGAGGGGACAATAACTAAACCACCATCAGTGCAGCTTGGTTTGAGCACAGCCCGTTTTTAGAGTTCTGTCTTACTTTTAATAGCAGAACAGAGCACAGCCTTGACTGTTTGTAGTGACTTCTCATTTGTCACTGGAAACCTTTTCTTAAATGCAGTTAACATAAAAGTGTATTTTAAATTTAATGATTGCTGCTGCTAACGGACAACAAATTAGCAAGACAGACAGTTTGAACGTAAGAGAGCTTCAACATTCATTTAAGCAATGAGCACAGCCACCATTCGCTCTCCCCTCGAATTCCCAAAGGGATCAACCTTTCCAGGCAAGGGATGAAGCGCAGTTGCTTTAGCGGGAAGTGATAAAGAGGGGGGAGGGGGAAATTAAACAGAAGACGACAAAAAAAATACAAAGAAAGAACATACTCCAAAGATGCCTTAATACTGCAGAAGGATTCATCACTTTGAAACACTCAAAGACTTCTGCTGTTGCGTTTTGCAGGATTCTCCAGCAGTTACAGGGACAAGTGGCTTCCACAAACAAAAGAGGATCTACCACGTGAAGGCAGTGAAGTGCAGCAAACTCCAAACACCGAGGGGCAGAGCCTCGGCTGATGTAAAGTGTAGCAGCACCACCGGCTTCAATGAACCTGTACAATTCACACCCACTAAAGAGCCCTCAAAATGCGCAGATGGGAGTTAAAAATACCAACAAGAACACCTAAACAATTTGACAAAACACAAACCAGGTGAAAAAAAAATAGTGATTATCCACTACCAATAAATTACAGTAACAGGCTTGCTTTTATGTTACTATATATAGGAAGAAATTATTCCTTCAAAATTATCAGTAACTATCACAAGCAGAAATATATTTGTCCTAATCAAGAAGTTTAGACAACAAAGCAATGAACAAATTAAACTTCAGCTGCTAAACTGTTAAAGCTTCCCAGGAATTCCAACTGAAGATAATGACTGCTAATGATTCACACCTAACAGTCATCAACTTTCACTGACTGCACTCATTACCAACAGGTATTCAAAGCAATACAAGTTTCTTTACATAACAGGTTTGCTTCTTCTACAAACTGGCAGCTCTACACCCGCAGAAATTTTCACAAATTTTAAAAGGTATTTGTGAGTGCCAAGTGATGCAGGGCCATCACTTACATCTACCCTGCTGCAACCACTGGCCATGTAGGCTCATGGGCAGGCTCTGAGGCAGCACTCACAGGGTGCTGGGGGTCACCAGCTGCACAAACAGGTACAAAGGTGCAGGAAAAGCTGCAGAGCACCTTTCTGGGGCAAGCTTGTTTCAAGCCCTTTGACATTAATAAACAATGGATTCAAGTTAGTTAGTAATTTAAGCACTTGTTAATGACCAGTCTGTAAGTGGTGGTTGTTCAATGGTTCAAACCTGCACAGAGCTCCAGGGCAGCCCGAGTAACCTGATTCATGACCATGGACATTATGATTCACACGCTCCCTCTGATTAGTTAGATTAATTCAGATCTTTTTGTTGCCACAGCAACACTGAGCTTCAGTAACATCTATCTAACCACAGTCATACGAGTCAAATACAAGTTAACCTCTTGAAACCCCTTCTGCTTGTTCTTTTTCGGTTTGTGTAAGCCTAGGAAGTGAAATTTAAATGACAATTCCTAGTCATGTCTATTCTGACAGTTTAAATCGGCTTCCACACTAATACCATCTTTATTAGTGTCCTACTAACCAGGACAACATAAGCTCCTTTCACCTCCCTACTCTTTTCTTTCACACACATTTATCTAAGAGCACACTCAAACTGACCCATCGACTCACACGACCTAGGAGAACTGCATTCTCTCAGGCCATCTATTAAATGAAAAACTGCCATACTTCACCGAGTAAAAATGATTTTCAGATCCTGTCACGTTCTTTAATACGTCACAATCCAGATGTTAAAACTTCATCTATGGTTTTATTCCAAAAACATTAACCAACACATTTCTTACCTCATCATTGATGACCTCAGATTGTTCTTCTTCTTCTTCCTCCTCTAGATCCAAGTCATTTTGCCTCAGGTATGCCTGGAGTGGAACACAATGTTTCTTCTTGAAAGCTAAAAAGTCCATCATATTCCCTTGAAGATGTTGCAGGAAAAACAGTTCAATCAAACACTCCTTAAAAGTTTCCTTAAGAATTTCCATCTGCTTATGGTGATGATCCAGACACAGTTTCCTCATTTGAGCAGTCTCTTGGTTGGCAGGAGGAATCTCCTCCAACTTTTTGGGTTGTTTTTTCACTGCTGTATTAGCTGTAGGAGCAAGAGGAAGACTCGACAGCCCCTGTGGCACAGTGGCCCGTGAAGGACTTGTGGGAGGAGGAGGTGATGTCATCCCAAAGGCACCAGGTCCTCCAACTCCCGCTATCAATCCACCAGAAGTCCTGTCAAATCCAATGGGTCTACCCAGCTGCTGCCCTTGAAGCACTTGCTGCTGCTGTTGCATAAGCTGCCCTTGGATAATATTGCTGATTTGGGGTGGCAAGCTGGTCGTCGTAATGTGGCCCGGGCTGGTCAGGGATTGCATGTTGGCCCCGCTGGCCACGGGGCTCTGAGGGCCCAGGTGGTGGATGGTGCCCCCAGACTGCGAGTGGGGCTGCGACAGCCGGCGCTCCCTCACCGTGGCCGGCGCCCCCGAGGATGGAAGCTGCACCTGTGCAGCAGCTCCTGGAGCAATCTGTGCAATTCCCGGCCCCTCCTGGTACACGAAGTGTCCCCCGTTGGAAGGGCTCAAGCTGATCTGCCTCACGAGCACACTGGCATCCACAAACCCCCTCGTGGGGCTCTGGCTGCACATCCCCAGGCCGGGGCCCGGAGCGCCGGCCCGGACGTTGGGCAGCGTCTGCACCGGCACAGGGGTGGGTTGGGTGGGGCTCTGGGACTGCACCTGCTGGGGCAGCGGGGAGGTAACCTGGATGTAGGACGGGGATCCATGCTCGAACCGCCTCTGCTGGGGGCTGAACTGGAAGCTCGGGGACGTGGGGTTGGGCAGGGGCAGCGGGGTCAGGGTTATCTGCTGGTTCCCCGAGGCCACGGGGCCCACGTTCTGCAGCGTGATGTTCACATTCTGCCCCGCCACCGGGCTCCGGCTCATGATGAACTGCTGGATTTGGTAGCTGGGGGACTGCGGGGCAGACGGACTTGCAGAGGGCGCAAAAGAAGCAGCGGGGGACTGGGGTAGATTTGCCTGTTGTTCCTCTCCCTCACTGCCTGTGAAGGACCTGGACCTCTGGAGCTGGCGCTGGGCATTCTGAGGACCGTTACCATGGTGCATTCTCACTGATCTAGGGTTTTACAGCACACTCTAAAGAAATACACAAAAACAGAAATTCAGGGAAGGCAAAAACACTTCTGTAGCTGAAACTACTTAGTTACCATTAGAAAGCCTACCTTGTAGCAAGAACTCACTTATTGTGGTTTGGCAGTTACTTAAAATGTTTCAAATAATTCAAAACCCTCAGCACAGCTAAAGCTCACTTAAATCCCTCATACATTTCTCTAGTTAACAAAACGCTATTGAATAGTTATGATATAGAATATAACTATAGCATACATCATAACTATGGAATACCATAATTAAACAATGATATGTTACCCTTAGCCAGTTAGAATGACTTCAAATAAACAATAAAAAAAAACAAACAAGACTTTTTCCCTTCCTGTGGAACTTCCAAGAATCAAGTCTCCAATATCAAATACACCTACTCTTTTTTTTAGCTTATTATTCCCAATGTTTCAGTGCTTTTAACTCTTAATACAAAGTTCCTGTAAACATAATTGCTCACAACATATAGTCCATTGCTTCAACGAAAACTAAATATTTAAAAATGGACCAAGCATTTAACTTAAAAAAATTGCATCATGAAAAAGCTCCCTACCAAATCATCTACATGCACGAAAAAGTACCGTACTTGATGCTTAACTCTGCCTTTTCTTTCCCTCAGAACACTTAAGAGACTAAAACTAACCAAACCTGCATTGAAAATGCTGTTTATTGAGTCAAGCTACCCAAAAACGTTCGGGCTTTCTATTTCAATCACAGACAAACAAAAATCCCACTGACAAGCGCAGACAGGTAGATTCAGGCTGGAAGCCACACAGCAATGAGGAGCAGAAAAATGAAACCTGGTAACTTTTTTTATTTTTTAAATCAGAGTCTCTCTAGCATTTTGAAAGCGACAGTTTCGCTTTTGGTATTTCAGCACAAACACACGCATAAACAAGCGTGCTGCCTCCGCGTTCCTAACTCCGAGCTGTCTGCAAGCGGCAACAGGCAGCAGCACCGCGGCACTCCTGGGAAGTACTACTGGGAAGTGCGGGATGCAGCGGGAGCTGCCCGTCCCGCTTCCCCGCTGCCCAGGCACGGAACACAGCACACCTCTCCGCTGCCCCGTCCTGGGCTGTCTGCACAGTCCGCTCAACCCTGGGGATGGAGATACTCCCTTCCCTGCCGCGGGAAAGTGCCCGCTGCCCGGGAAGGTGCAGCGGGGCAGCGCTGTCACAGGGCTGGCAGCAGCGACAGGAGCGGCCCAGAGCCCGGGACCTCCCGTGCCAGGGGCTCATCCCGGAGGATCCCGGGCTCATCCCGGCGGGTCCCGCTCTCCTGCCCCGGGGCTCATCCCGGCGGGTCCCGCTCTCCTGCCCCGGGGCTCA